>JACEFZ010005181.1:0-11833 GCA_014155875.1 Cepaea nemoralis | reverse complement strand
CTATTTATCTGTTTGTCCCCCCCCCCCCCCACCTTTTTTTTTTGCCCTGTTACAATGACGTTTTGCAGCTGTTAACGTGGATTTCGCGTGTCTTTCTTCTCATATTATGCCCAAACAGTTTTGATTATGTATAACTTTTCTAATCAGTTTGCGGTTTCCATCAATTTCCTGTAGGACTGCTTTGTTGGTTTTTCTCCCCTGTCCGTACATGATATTCTTTGCATCTTACCAGAAAACCATATTCCCACTGCTATGCGATATATTTCTCAGGATGGCTGCATAAAGCCCATATTCCCCATGCATGCAACAGTATATCTTTATGTAGCACTTTAACGTTCTTTTATTGGCAAAAGGCTACATGTGTCACATGATGCTGGTGCAAATCTTTACAAGACATTCTTCGGCAGCTATTATGACTGTTCCGAGATTGTTGTGCTCACATTTGCTTTGCAGTTACAATGTAGTGTTTTGTTTTTATTCTTAGAGAAAGATGACTATAATTTCTGTATTCATCATCTCATCTCACCTTGTTCCTCTTGTACCTTGCGGTGTCGAGCTGAAACATAAACAGCGGGAGAGTACCCGTTTATCGGCTACATATATATTGTGATCCCAATGGACTATGTTATTCTCTCCAGCCATCGTTGTTTACATGGTCGGCCTCTTCTTCTGGTTCCATTTGGTCAAATGCTCCTGTCCTTAACCTGCGACTGACCTAGCAATCCGGTAGAGGATTTTCCCTACAGCAAGAAGAAAAATAAGAAAGCATTTATGTTTTCTTACAATATAATTATATCACTAATTACGTACAATTATAGTACCGATTGTACGCTTCTTTGTCTACAATCAATACTGTATCATTACATTGGCACCTTTCCGTCTTGACAGACGATAGTTTGGTACATTGTGCTTCAAAAAGGCTTAATAACTACGATCCATGGCGGTGGCGAGTGTGGCTGGTAAGGCCAATTCTTGCTGCAAATGTTTGCCCACAGTAGGTGCATGTGAAAACATGGTCATTTCCACCATTTTGCACCATCTTACGTCTCTCACGCTGTGTGTGTGCTTTATCTGCAATCATTTCTCCTTTGTCTTTATTCCATTTCTGATAGTTGCCCTCCAAGCAACACGTTCAGTGGCGACGTGTTCCCATTGTGCATTATCAATGCCTGTATCAATCATGTCTCGCTTACACACATCTTTGTATCGTAGTAGAGGCCGACCCTGAGATCTCCTACCCGTCTGTAATTCACCAAAAAAGATGTCCTTTGGTATTCTACCATCATCCATCCTTCTAACATGTCCTATCCATCTAAGTCTACGAAGACTGAGCATGGAATACACCGTCACACAACCTGATCTTTCCAATACTTCAGTATTTGTGATTTTGTCTTGCCACTTAATACCAAGAATTCTTCGCAGACACCTCATATGAAAGCTGTTTAAACGTTTCTCTTGGCGTGAGTAAGTTGTCCAGGTTTCACTGCCATAAAGAAGAGTACTAAGGACACAGGCTTGGTAGACGAGGACTTTTGTTTTGGCAGTAAGCTTCCTGTTCTCCCAGACTCTTTGTGCCAACATGTTCATTGTTGTTGCTGCCTTGCCAATCCTGATGTTGATTTCCTGATCGAGGGATAATTTGCTATTTACCTCTGATCCTAGATATGTAAAATGGTCTACTATCTCCAGTTCGGCGTCGTCAATAAAGATTGATGGTACACCATGTGCACCTTGTGACATAATCTGTGTCTTCTTTTTGTTAATTGTTAAACCAAATTCAGAACAAGCATTGGCGAATGCAGATAGTAGATGTTGTAATTCTTCCTCAGAGTGGGTCGTAATCGCAGCATCATCCGCAAAAAGCAACTCTCTGATTAGTACCCTGCTAATTTTGGTCTTGGCCTTCAATCTCTGAGCATTATAGAGGCCACCATCTGAGCGTGAGTGAATGTATATACCGTCATCCTGATCACGAAAGGCATATTTCAGTAGAAGTGAAAAGTATATCCCAAAGTGGTGGGGACTAGTACACAACCTTGCTTAACTCCACTCTTGATTTCAAACTCTTCTGAAGTTGAGCCATCAAACTTGATTATACCCTTCATGCCTGTGTGAAACGATTCCACAATGGACAGAAGAGTTGGTGGACAGCCAATCTTCTTTAGTGCTTTGAACAGACCCTCACGACTGACCAAATCGAATGCCTTTGTGAGGTCGATGAAGGCAATAAACAGTGGCTGATTTTGTTCCCGGCATTTTTCTTGCATCTGTCGCAATGAGAATATCATATCAATGGTAGACCGGTTCTGACGGAAGCCGCACTGTGATTCGGGGTAGACTTGATCTCCCAAGACTTGAAGTCTGCGCAGGACAATTCTGGCAAATACTTTCCCAACAATACACAGTGGTGAGATACCCCTATAGTTGTTACAGTCGCCCCGATCTCCCTTGTTCTTGTACAGTGTTATGATGTTTGAATCTTTGAAATCCTGTGGGACTTGTCCTTCTCGCCAGCATAGCTCTATTAGCCGGTGGATCTGTAGAGCGAGGGTGTCTTGCCCACTCCTGATCACCTCTATTGGAATCCCATCCTTACCTGGAGCCTTGCCAGATGCAAGCTCATTTATAGCACACTTAACTTCTGTTATAGTGAGAAGTGTGTCCAGGTGGTCAAGAGTTGGCAGGGCCTCTATGGCGTTGAGGGCATCATCCGCTAGCATGGTCTCACTTGAGTAAAGCTCTAAATAGTGCTCGACCCATCTATCCATCTGCTGTTTCTTATCAGTGATGATTTCTCCAGTCAAGGTTTTCAGCAGTGCACTTCTTTTAATCATTTGACCACAGGCTTTCTTTATCCCTTCATACATGCTTCTGATGTTTTCCTTATCACTTGCGATTTGAATGGACTCACATAACTTGATCCAATAGTCATTCGCACACTGCCTGGCAGTCTTTTGTACATCCTTCCTCGCTTGCTTCAGCTCACTCAGAGTGTTACGCGTTGGTCTTTCCTTGTTTCTTAAGAGAGCTATCTTCTTTTTATCAATCAAGGGCATACTGTATCATACAAGTACAGAAAATAATTCTCTAAGACTTTACACACCTTGAGACATACTGAGTATATGTGATAGCCCCATTTAAAAAGATTGTTGCGTATCCTTTACAGGACGTCGCAGTCAATCCGGAAATTTTTTGACTGTTTATGATTTCTTGGCAAGTTTACATTCAGTAGTTTGTCATTGCTTTCTGAACGACCGGCACTTATATCATTTTATAAAAACCAACGCAAGGCGGTCTGTTGCCAAATACCCGTAGCTGTGTTTCGACCGCGGTATGCGGGATTACGAACTGCGTCTATAACCCTTTATCCCCCACATTTATATAAATGTATGGATAAGAGCTGGGTGATGTGATCAGCATCGCTCCGGCCGACTTGACTTCCCATGACATTTCCTGGTAGTCATTTATTTTAGGTTGAATTTACCCATAAGCCCTGGTCAATTTAAACCAAAAAACTCGCCTAAACGGGATTCGAACCGTGAGCACCGTGTGGACAGGCATTCGTATTAGCCACTGTGCCATGGCGGCTACCACTTTAATATAAGTTTCAAAAGTCAATTGCATATCTTTTTCATGACGTTGCAGTCAACACCAGCATGTTTTGCTGTTGTTTCTTGGCAAGTTTACTTTGAATATTTCGCCATTGCTTTCTGAACGACGGCACCAATATCATGTCGTTAAGAAACCAACGTAACTCGGTCTGCTGTCAAATCGCTCGCAGCTGTGTTTCAAACGCGGGTATACGGGATCACGAACTGCGTCCGTTATCGCATCGTCACAGAACCGGCTTAATATAAGTACCACCGAGAATTACCGGTAAATGTAACTGGCGGATGGATTTGTAATGTTAGGTATTGACATATGCAGCGTCAGATCTTCGTGATGTTTGCTGACCGGCTCTTGTTTCCAGCAGTCGTATTATATACATATACAACCTTGGACCCTCCGGTGCTACGGTATTCGTGCAGTGCTGTGATTTTCTCCTCCAGAAAAACAGGAGCAGCCAGAAACAGCTATTTAAATATCAGCGCGATACCACAGGTGGTTCTCCACACGTAAAACAAAACCACCAGGCATTGAATTTACAATGCAGATATGCAAACGTGTTCTTAGAAAGGCAGCTAACGACAATAAATACAACGTTGGCTTGTGTATTTATGTATAGACAATGGCTCTGTGTGTTTGGCAGATTATGGGTTCTATCTGTCCCTAAAAGATCTGTATGGTAATAGAGCACACGCATAATGAAGCCATACATCAAGTCCATGGACGCAGATAAGAAACCCTCTGTATAAGTGCAAGACATGTTTATGATCTGATAGCAATTACCTCAGTACAGAGAATATTAAATAGGAACGTATTATAGTTATACATTTGATGTTGGACGTGGGCGACCATATTTCTCCTTATCATGTTATCTCACCCCCCCCCCCCCCACCCCCCACCCCCCCCCCCAAAAAAAAAAATTAGTTGCATATCCTTTACAGGACGTCGTAGTCAACACCAGCATTTTTTTTTCTGTTGTAATCTCTTGGCAAGTTTTCGTTCAGCAGTTTGCCACTGCTTTCTGAACGACAGGCACCCAATACCATTTCGTAAAGAACCAACGCTGGGTGGTCTGCAGCCAAATCGCCCGTAGCTGTGTTTCGAACGCGGGTATGCCGGATTAGGAACTTCGTCCGTTACTCTTTCGCCACGGAGCGGGCTGTTATCTCAAACAATGTATTATCCCGTGTGCTGACGTGTTATCTTGACAAAATAACATTCTCTTCACAATCTTCTCTCGCTGTCTTCTTCTATCTTATAAATCTCTCCAGTTGTTACAATACGTTCCAGAAGGACTGAGCACTTATAGATGTAACCTCTGCGCAACGACCTCCATTCTAATACTATTCCTCTTATTCTTCTGCCCTTTATCCCCACTGGGGCATAGGCCTTCTACCAAACCACACCAAGCCGTTGTCTATTTTGCTAACGCCTACAGAACCCTCCATGTCCTCCCAATATTATCCATCTATGTAACTCTTCTCCGTCTGTTTTAGGTGTCCCGCTATTTCGTTTGCCTTGTGGGCTCCAGCTAAGGGTGTGCACCTGTATTCGTCTCCAATCATCTTGACTTGTCTTGCCACTGGATTCAGATGGATTCAGACGAAAGAGTGTGGTGGACAAACTGCGCAACTCTTCCTCACTTCAATCCAGTTCATCGCGCAAGTCATTCTTCATCCAACTTCATCTCGGTCAGATGAAACGCTTTAAAGACACTCTGTAGATCTCACTAAAAGCTTTTGGAATTCATCACGACACTTTGGAGACTGCTGCCAAAGACCGAAATTCGTGGCGTACATCATTACGCAAGTGTGCAGTCACTTGTGAAGCAAATAGGACTGCAAGAGCTGTGAAAAAAAGGCTGGACAGAAATCTAATGCAGGAGATGCTCCTCTTGGAACGTCGAGCATTCTCTATTCCACATTGTCAAAGAACATTTCGAACCAAAATAGGCCTTACCTGCCATCTTAGAACTCACGGCTCCATACTTTTAACACAATTGGATGGAATAAATGGCCATCATCATTCTTGATGGACAAAGAACAGCTGAGGGTGACTAGTTATATTGTCCTCAGATTTTTTTCAGCTCGTGTCCTAAACAGTGCCAACGTCTTTTCCACACCTCTTGGTTCACTGCATACTAGGTATACATTGAATACATACATGCAACATATATTGTTAACATAGGCAAAACAAAAACTATCAAACATACCTCCAAGAAAGGGAGCGGCACAAGCAATGAGGACATTTCAGTTCCACCATAGCAAAACCGCCAAGACAACATCCTGTTTCCGTCACATTGACTGTGGAAAAGAACAATGCCTATGCTTTTTATATAGTGTCTTATTTGCATTACTTCTAATGTTAAGTGCAGTGATTCTAAAAATGTAAAATGTGACACCTTATGTTCTCTTACAAATTGTTATATATTCCCGGGACTTCTTCAATGCTCAACAGTCCAAATGTTTCCTTAAACATGTCAGATTATTCTGCTCGAAGATTTGTGAAGTTTCGGAACATTCCCCTCCCCCAGTCCATATTTGTGACCTGCTAGTAAACTTATGCCGTCCCCGTGTCTATGGGTGCATTCGTAATTCCGCTTACCCGCGTTCGAAACACAGCTGTGCGCGTTTTGGCAACAGACCGCGTTGGCCTGTGTTTTAACGAATTGGTATGGGAGCCGGTCGTTCAGAAATCAATGGCCAACTACTGAATGTAAATTTGCCAGAACATCAACAACAGCAGTAAAAATGCTGGCGTTGACAGCGATGTCCTGTAAAAGGATATGAAAAAAAGGAAGTAAACTTATGCTTTGGGAAATATGTACTTGTATTGGTTTCCCCTTGTTGTCCACATCCGTATAAGTGGTTTGTGACCTCCCGCCCTGACAACAAATTCCGGCTCTCAGAATAAGTGAGTTTAGTTTAGTTTAGTTTAGTCGATGGATCAACATCACTGCACACGGGTGTAACCCATAAGTGCTCCGTTCTCCTCCTAACTCAAACCTGAGTCTGGAGAAACTCAGCTCAGTGCACGAACTCTGTAGCACCAGCGAGTATCCTGAAATACTTTGGGTCGATTTTTAACTCGAAATTTTGCCCGGGCAGCGCCGTTAGGCTACTCTTTTTCGATTTCCAGCTGCCAAGGGAATTTTTACGTGCGCAACAATACACACGGGCGCCCGATCTCACTACCCAGAGGCCAGGGGGAAATTTTATTACTAGAAGTCCACGTGAAAAAATCCCGTCCTCACCGGGGGATGAACCCGAGACCTCTAGCACTCGAGGCAGACACCATACCTCGAAACCATGCAGCCCCCCCCCCTTTTTTTTTTTTTTTGCGAAGGCCCGCAATCTGGTGATGTAATCGGCATTTGTTCACAATGAACTGTCACCCTTACTGAAACATCCAAACATACCCATGTCCGCAAAACGACAGATAATAAACAGCATATTCACACCAACCCTATGCTACCAATCTCAAACCTGGACTTTATCCAAATTACACCTTCGCAAAATCAACACCTGCGAAATGAGATGCCTGAGGAGAGCTGCCAACTTAACAATCCGAGACCGAGTAAGAAATGTTACTATCAGACAGACTGTGGGATCAACACCTTGTGCCACATTTATTGAAAGACAGAAGATCAAGTGGTTTGGCCATGTTGTTAGATGCAACATCAGCAACTACCATCACTGGCCTTACATC
The DNA here is from genome assembly GCA_014155875.1 of Cepaea nemoralis. Taxonomy (NCBI): domain Eukaryota; kingdom Metazoa; phylum Mollusca; class Gastropoda; order Stylommatophora; family Helicidae; genus Cepaea; species Cepaea nemoralis. The sequence goes on along the minus strand of JACEFZ010005181.1, from coordinate 4,519 downwards.
AAAGATCATCTGCGACGAGACCACGAGGACGTCAAGAAGAAAATGGATTGACGACATCAGAGACATTGTTACAACCACACGGAATGACACTATCCAGTGCCGCCCACCGGGCGCTGGAACGCAAATTATTCCTCCCCACGACGCTTGACGGCAGAAGTGGAAGATGATGATGATGATGATGATGATGAACAAGTCGACACAGTTGAATCATTTCACAAACTAACAGAATAAGTGAGTGTCTAGTGTAAAGTGAAACAGCCAAAAACTCGTTTGAACGCCTTGAGACTATTGGGTATATGGTGCTAGCCCATAATGTTATACACTAATGAGCACTCAATGGGTCCTGTGGTCATTATCACCTTGGTCGCTTTATTTCTTGTAGCATTTTTAGGCTGGATCCAGATGAAAGCCTAGATCTGTCATCTATAGTACCTCGCGGTGTAGGACAGGGGGGGGGGGGGGGGGGGGGGGGTCTTGAGCCTGATGAATAAAGGCCGCCTGGCTAGTGGAGTCAGCACGAACTGTGCAGGTTACGGTTTTCTCTTTCTTGCCTCCGACAGAAAAACATCCACACCTTACCGAGGGTTCGAACCCGAGTCTCCTGAAGGAGCATTCTAGCAACTCGGCCAGTAGCTCCTCAAACTGGATCAATGTTTAAGTTAACCACCTCGAGGCGGATTCGAACACACGACCATCTGGCCTAATGGCAAACATGCTAGCCACGACGCTACATATATATATATATATAATATATATATATATATATATATATATATATATATATATATATATATATATAAAATGCACTGCCTGTCTGTCTGTATGTATGTATGTTATTTATGCGTTCACGAATTTATGCTTTCATCCGATTGAGATGAAATTTTCTACACGTCTTCTTCTAATTCCGGTGCTGCCAACTGGCATAGTTTGTAGGTTTACAAACAGTTATTGGCGTAATAAAATTAAATTTTGTAATTACATTATAATTTATGTATAGCGAGGGGACTTAACTTAAGAAAAGTTATATCAATAGACATAACGTTTAATAGCATTGCTATATCTTAAGTTAAGTCCCCTTGCTATATGTACGCCGAACACAGACAGACAGACAGACAGACAGACAGACAGACAAGCAGGCAGGCAGGCAGGCAAGCAGGCAGGCAGATAGATAGATAGATAGATAGATAGATAGATAGATAGATAGATAGATAGATAGATAGATAGATAGATAGATAGATAGATAGATAGATAGATAGATAGATAGATAGGTAGGTAGGTAGGTAGGTAGATAGATAGATAGATAGATAGATAGATAGATAGATAGATAGATAGATAGATAGAACGAATGAACGAACAAACTTTATTTTAAAAGGGTTACAAATTGGGCACGCAGGCCCGTCTTACATTCGGCCCTTTCAATCACTTATCTTTCATTCATCAAATGTGCATGTTACATTAACATAGGGGAAAAAAACATTGTCAAATGGATTTTGTAAGCATAAACAGTGCATATTAAACATGATACATTCACATGAGAAAACAATAAAAAAAAAACATTGTCAAATGAAAGTTGTAAACATAAACAGTGCATATTGCAATGTTGTGAGACACATCCCCCATCCACCCTCACATCCCGCAGCCACCAACACATCCCCCACCCACCAACACATCCCCCACCCACCAAACCTCCCCCACCTACCCACACATACCTCCACGCACTCACACAGACCAGGCAAACATACATGCCGCCACACACCCACTGATCCCCCACCCGCACACATTTCCCCACCCACACGCATTTCCCCACCCACACACATATCCTCACACACCAAGAAGAAGAAGAAGAAGAAGAAGAAGAAAGAAGAAGAAGAAGAAGAAGAAGAAGAAGAAGAAGAAGAAGAAGAAGAAGAAGAAGAAGAAGAAGAAGAAGAAGAAGAAGAAGAAGAAGAAGAAACAGACGGAGGACGAGGAGGCGGAGGAGGTGGAGGAAGAGGAGGAGGAGGAGGAGGAGAAGAAGAAGAAGAAGAAGAAGAAGAAGAAGAAGAAGAAGAAGAAGAAGAAGAAGAAGAAGAAGAAGAAGAAGAAGAAGAAGAAGAAGAAGAAGAAGGATATTAGATAGACAGACAGACAGACAGACAGACAGGCAGACAGACAGACAGACAGACAGACAGACAGACAGACAGACAGACAGACAGATAGATAGATAGATAGATAGATAGATAGATAGATAGATAGATAGATAGATAGATAGATAGATAGATAGATAGATAGATAGATAGATTTGATAGATTGATAGATAGATAGATAGATCCCCGCCAGGTCCTGGGCGAAGCCGGGCCGGGTCGAAGCCGGGCCGGGTCATCTAGTACATACATAATATCACACACACAGACACTTTATATATATATATATATATATATATATATATATATATATATATATATATATATATTAGTATACACGCGCGCGCGCGCGCGCACACACGAGGGGAAGTCAATAAGTAAGTCACAAATGGCTGCAGAAACATAACTAAATATGATAACAACTTCAAACCAGTTTATTTTTATACATGCATTGTTTCTTTATTTCTCAACACAATTTCCACCAACATTGATGCACTTATCCCATCGTTTTATCAGTCCTCCCAAACCGGCTGCATAGAACTGCGTGCTCTGTTTTCTAAACCACGTTTTCACTTCATGTTCGACACACGAGGGGAAGTCAATAAGTAAGTCACAAATGGCTGCAGAAACATAACTAAATATGATAACAACTTCAAACCAGTTTATTTTTATACATGCATTGTTTCTTTATTTCTCAACACAATTTCCACCAACATTGATGCACTTATCCCATCGTTTTATCAGTCCTCCCAAACCGGCTGCATAGAACTGCGTGCTCTGTTTTCTAAACCACGTTTTCACTTCATGTTCGACTTCGGCGTCATTCACGAAATGTCTCCCGCCAAGGTGGATTTTCAGTGGACCAAAAAGAAGGAAATCGCTAGGGGCTGTAAGGTGGATGTTCCAGAACTTCCCACCTTGGTTAGTTTTCTCCTGAGTTAATCGATCCGTATGTGGTCTGGCATTGTCATGAAGAAGCAACACTCTAGTCATCAGTCCTGGACGTTTTCTTCGAATTGCATCATGAAGCATCGATAGAACTTCACAGTACGATTCAGAATTCACAGTGTCATCTTTCTTCTTGAAATTGGTTAAACGCACGCCTTAATAATCCCAGAACACTGTCAGCATAACCTTCCCTGCTGATGTCGTAACCTTAAATTTTTGGACACAAGGCGAAGAAGGATGTTTCCATTGCATTGAAGCATGCTTTGATTCGGGCTGGTAGTGATGCACGCATTATTCGTCCCCAGTAACAATCCTGTTCAGCATGTCTTCTCCTTCAACTTCGTATCGACAGAGATGATGCAAGGGCAGGCCAAATCGGTTCATTTTGTGTTCCTCCTTCAATTGTCTGGGTACCCACCTTGAGCACACTTTCTTAAATTGCAATCGATCATGCACTTAGCTGTATGCTGAACCATGTGAGCACCCTATTGCAGATGCTACAGTGTCTATCGTTACTCGCCTGTCACCTCTAATCATCTTCTCCACCCGCTGCACAGATGCTTCTGTTGCAATCTCAACAGGACGACCAGATCGGATTTCATCAACAATTTTAGAGCGTCCTTGAGAAAATGTTTCTAACCAGCTATGCACCGTCTTGGTGGGACAAACATTTGTCAGAGTAAACAGGAAGCATTTCCTTATGAATGTCCTTTGCAGGCAGTCCTTTCGCCAACAAAACACGCACAACAGCACGTTGCTCTTTGGTTGTACACTCCGTGTGAGCACTCCGAGTGTTATTCGAAGTGACAACTGTTGTGCAAGTAATAAGGATTTTGAGAATACGTTTTAAACCCATATGTTGTTGATAACATGAGGGATGTTGTTAACAGATGCATCATTCATGTCTCCGTTTATTTTCCGTAAACCATTCTTGGAAAGCTATCTTTTGATTCCCGTTAAGGGTGATAGCCTCACAGTTATCTATACAAGCCGAATGCGCAACATAAACCTAACAACTATAATTTGAGGCTGGGTTGAAACTGATATCGCCGATGAAGGACTAGTTTGTTCAGAATTGGAACTTAAACTGACAAACAGGGTTGGTAATGCAAGGCATTTTAAAGTGCTGTCTCTCATTTTCATCATCATGAGCCATGCAGATACGCGTGGATGGTCATGACTCACCATGTCACATGATCACCATGTTCATAGTTCAGATCTGTGTTCTTGTCCTGATTGTGCCATAAGTCCAAGCCATCCAGGTAAGTTTCTCCTTGACTTCCCTTTGCTCTTTTCCTATGAAGTTTGACAGTTGTCACTAAACCTCAAATAAGTTTAAATGTTCCTTTTTTTCTTGAAGGCGTCAGACCAGGTGTACTCGGATCGGGAAAGCGGTGTTTGCCTTGCTTTCCTTTATGCATTTGGAAAAAACCCCCGGGCCGGTGAAG
>JACEFZ010005180.1:0-17124 GCA_014155875.1 Cepaea nemoralis | reverse complement strand
TAAAAGTCATGATCCTATGCTCTGATGTCACAAAATTGGATCCTTATTTTTTTTTAAATTGGCGGGTATTTTCTTGGGTTAAGTCGGATTTTAATTGAATGTACACTATTGAGACTGGTCTTTAGTGTTATTTTCTCTAGAATTAATCACTGTCTAGTATTTTATTACGTGTTTATTAATTGTGGCAATATACCCATATATAGAATTAATAGCCGTAATCTGGCTTCAGTCTTTTTTCCTAAAGTTGAATATGCCCAAGCGCTCTTTTGGCTAGATCATAGTGTAGTATGTACTACCTTTGGGGTCTGGCCAGGACCTTGTGGCTCACCACTCTCGATTTCCTCTCAGTAGGTATTGGTTGGTGGCCCCTTTGTGGGGCAAAGGCTTATATCCGGGGTAGGGGACCTTTCCCTCGCGCCCTCACATTGGCATACCCTTACACACACTCACACTCCTGTAGACTGGGACTCGAACCCAGGCGCCCGGTGCCTATTTGGTCTACTTATCCATATAAGTATTCCACATGCCCGGGGCTTACCTCGCTGTCTTCATGCGGTCCCGGGATGGACTGGCTCGGACCGGGCGGGTGTGGGTCAGCTGGGTAGGGAGTACTCATGGACCGGAAGTAGACAACTGGAAGTGACAACCGGGCGTAACCCAAGAAAATACCCGCTAATTTTACAAAAAAAATATAAGGATCCGGTTTTGTGACGTCAGGGCATAGGATCATGACTTTTATATAGTAAAAATGACGTCACCACGAAGGATCCGGATCCTGATTTTATACCCCATTACCACATACATTACTGCTATCCTGCTGTAGAGTTATTGCAGACACAACACTATAGTTCTGCGAAAAGCATCTGTTGCAGACCTTCCAATTGAGATTGTCGTTGTTCTTGAAAATTAGGGATCTTATTGTTCCGGCTGCTAGCCTGTGTTGATGCATTTCCCCGGTCAGAAGAAAACAAAGAAAAACAAACAATGTTCATCCTAACAGACGAAAATGTTTACAACCATTTTGCCCCAAGGGATAGACTGCAAACCTAGAAGCACCAGAGGTTGGAAGGATACTAATATTTGCACATGATATTCTTGCATATAGGCAGGGGAGAGATAGGGAGCAAACAGCCCAGGAGCTGCAGGCGACATTAGACAAAGTGAATGATTGGTGTACTGAAATGAGAGTCGGTTGTGACAAGATCTCAAAAGAAACTCAATGCACTTAAATCTATGACTGCAATGGACACAGAGCAGATAATGCTCTTCACACTATACCAGCACTTGATCCTCTAAGTTATTGATTATGGACTAGGACTGCTCAATGTCTCAAAGAGTCAGCTGGTGAAATTAGAGCGCATACAGAACGAAGCTACGCGGGCCATTCTGGGATGCACTAGAGAACCCCAATAGTGTCTGCCAACTGTTGCTGGTAGGCTCACGGTGATGCAGGCGAAGGCATACCGCAGAGCAGCTGCAGACACAGATCACCCGTTGCGTGAGGCGCTGGACGCAGTTAAGGGTCAGAGACTGATAAAAGGGAAATCATGGATGGCTCAGGCGGAGGATACGATCAGGCAGGAGAGGAGTGGGTCAGAGTGCCAGCGGAGCAGTCAGACTTGTGCAGAGTTATAATCACATTGAGCCAGGAGTACAGGGAGTGGCCAGCAGGGGCCACAGAAGCGGAAATCCAGCAACTATTTCAGGATAATGCTCGCTCGTGTGATATGATTATCTACACATATGGGTCGGTGTTGAGAGGTAGGAGAAGTGCCTGGGGGTTCTTAGCACAATTTAATGGTCGACGTTTGGTGCAGGAGAGCCTGGCGTATGATACCACAACATCTAGCTTAAGAATGGAGGTGGAGGCAGTCAGTGCAGCTTTCTGCTAGATGGAGAACACGATACATACACACGTCATGATTTTAACTGACTCAGAAAGCATGCTGAGGAGGGTGAGGACAGGCAGGCTGTGTGCAGAGTGGCTTGCTTCGCTTCGGAGGTCACGGGTGGCAAGCATCACCTGGATCTTTTCTCCGGGGCATGCCGGTGTGCTGGAGAATGAACAGGCGGACAGATTAGCTGGCTTGACAAAACTTGGTGGAGTATTGATGCATGACAAGGCAGACGTGGTTTCGGCCTTGTGGGAGCAAGTGTACGGCTCGGAGGAGCAAATGGATCACCATAGTCTGGCAAGAATGAGGCAGCTAGGAGTGACGAGGGGATATGGCTGTCGCTTGACGTTCAGAGGAAAGGCGAGATGGACGTGTAATCAGATTGCTACTGGAACTGTTGTGGAACTCTTCGCTGACTGCTGATTGTCACGAATTGGCAGCCTTTACTTCCCAGAACAATTTTCGGTTCACCATGTAGAGAAGTTACAGAAGAACAAATGCAATTCTCTATAATAAAGGAGGAGAAATGGAAGACAGAACAATCAGGCCTGCACACATAGAGGCATAAAATGTTGTAGCAAAAGGAACCCATTCAACTGTGCAGATGGCTGCTGGCTACTAAAACAGGATGGTGGGAATTGCAATAAACCCAGAATGAAATCACACAGACCATCAGACTAGGGTTGTAAAACCAGGCAGTCCAGCTTAAAGGTGTTACAGGTCAAACTGACAATTATCCCCACTGTAGGGCAGACTGTGAAACTGATCTGGGGCTGGCAACTCAAAACCATCCAGGTGTGACACTATGGTGAGGGTTAGTGGTTCAGAATAGATTTATGACTTCCAGGGGGAGATAAGTCAGTCTGTATGAGAAAAGAGGTGTGAACTGGCCCCACACTTGAATAGAATTAATTACCTAGGAGGTCAGCATGTTTCTGTCATACCAGACAGAAAGGTGCCAAGGAGATAATAGGGTCTGCTGGACTCAGCTTAAATAAGGGTCCCTAGCTCTGGTCAGGTTAGAATTGAAAAAAAACTCTGAACAGGTAGGAACCAGCTCAATGTCTGTAGTCATATGCATGATTATTATGTTGGCTTCTAGGAAGGATTTCTTAGTAACTATGCAACAGTCTTTTAGACATATGAACTTTCAGTCTATATCTGATCTAGGTTATTGCAAGAACTATCATTGTCATAGGTTACTTGAGTGTTTTTTCTAAGTTCTGTGTTCAATATCATTGTGCTTTAAGTGTTACTCTTCTGAGAAGTAGAAACTTATGGAAGGAGATCTTGTCTAGATATACTTTTAGGTGTCTTGGTAGATGCTTGTCATTTCTTTGTACACTATCCTAGTTGCTTTTTTGGTGTGTGCATTTGTTGTACAGAATATAGTCAACTGACTATTTAATTCTTACAACAGCAGTAACTAAGTGGTAACTTCAATTAGACTTGTTGTATATCTCATTTTGTAGCTATACAATATTAGTACTCATTAATAATGTCTGATGCTATTATGTTGAGTATCATTAGATGTCCATCTTGAAGTAATATAATGTTTACGGATATGTTGGATGTATGTATGTGTAATTTCATAAACTAACTAGTGCATTATTGTCAACAACTCATCTGACAGGCATCATCGGATACTTCTCCCACACCAATACAAGAAAACTTGCAAGTCGTGTGCGAGGAAAATACATGGTACATTTTATTGCCGTTGGCTCGCTACACGCAGGTAACAGTCGCTAGTAAACACACAACATAAAGTCACAATATTCTCTATCACTAGTTTTCCTAAACCCTATAGCTAATCTCTATCTACTAGGCTATATGAAAACACATATCTATTCTATACGATGTGAACACTACAAAGTCAGTCCCCCGTCTGACGTTTTCTCCTTCCGTGGTCACACACCACGCGGATCGACCTTGACCTTGGTGCGTGTTGCCTCACATGGCACGCTGATCGCAGACGTGGTATGTTGAGTGGATACTCAACTTCTCCGTGGCTACCACGAGGCGTGATGCTATCGTGATTAGAGTGCTAACTCTCTGAACAACGCCTGCGTGTCTCATGAGGGAATGGATAACCATCTCCCATTACCTCATCTCCCCTGCCCTTACCTCGGGCACCGTATCACCTCCTGGCCTCTTCAAGATTGACTGCTCTTCCTGGCGGAGGGGATGCGGTTGAGTCTTTGACACACACCCACCCCTCCTGTGTTGCGTCATCAACTTTCACTGATTGGTTGTGACGCAAGAGGTTTCTAAAAAAAAATTTAATGTCTCTAATTTTTTTGTCAAAGACTCTAGATAACCTGGCTTTGGGCACTCTAATAGACTTCTACTGACTATTGTCACAATGTAGCAGAACTTTACTTGGCTACTGGCAATCGCCACAAACTTGACTGGTTGGCGTGAGCCCTCTTCTCACATGCTATATTATATTTATTAGAGGTATGTCTGAACCGGACCGTTGTCTTATAAGACCTGCCCTCACATAGTAAATTAACTTACTACCCATACAAAGTTGACTTTCTTAGGGTCAACACATGAATTGCTTCATGTCCCCCATATAATATTTAACAACCATTACACAAGGTGTGTGCGACAGGCTTTACCTACTTCGCTTCCGCGTGTAAAGTACTATTTCACTGTTAAGTTAGTGTTTCGTTGTCTATTATGTCCCCTGACCCGCAGTTATCTCCCTTTGATCTACAAAATGTGTATGTAATTTATATGTTTGTTTTTCTGGTTGTTTGCGTGTTTGGATGTAATCAATCTACTAATCTACCTTCTAATCTATGTTTCTAACTCCTATGTGTATGTATGTTAGTTTTTTAAGTGTCATAATTTGGTTAAATGCGGCCACAAACAGGTGTATAACACTAATTCGTGACTACATTCCCTTGTTATGAACCCCAAAATACTGTAATCTAAGTTCTAAATTATATTACAGACAACACATTCACACTAGCACATTTTCACTAACGAAAACCAACATCAACACAGACAAACATTAAAAGTCGCGCCAGGCAGCAGAAGAATTCGCCGACTGATCTCACTCTCTGCCGTCCATTTTACATTCGCTTTCACTTTCACACTTCTGTCACACTTCCTTTCATCCTTAATTCTGTCACACATCTTTTATCCTTCCACACTAATCCTTCTGATTATTTAAAAACCTTGGAGTGACACTGTACAGGTTTGGCTCAGTTTGAGATAGTTGAGCCCAATGACTGTGCGAAAATCGCTGCACGAGTCATGTATTTACACTATATTTACATGGACGAGAAAGGGTTGATGGTGTATCCCCTTGGTCTCATCATCCATTATATTATACTAACTACAACTCTAAATCCTAACATAATAATATTAATTCTATAAATATGTATTTAATGTGTTAACTAAATTTTGTCATGTTAATTATATGATATGTGTATATTAATCGTTATGTTTATCTAATCTAAGGGATGTAATCTAACTATTTAAATGTAATTAATGTGACGTGAGTTATGTACCTTAATTACATGGATGATGTGAACACAAATTATGTACTTTTCTAAAACTATTCTAAGTAATGTTTTAAATGCATACAGAAATTATATGAATGATGTTCTTAATTTAAATGGTGTAAATGATGTATGTCCACTTATCTACTCTTTTTATCCTATTATGATGTAAAATGATGTTGTTAGTAACTGGTAATGTTTGCTAGATGGTATGGTTTCATTAGGATGGAATGAACTGAACTGAAATGAAGCTAAGTGAAATATAACAACCTAAATGGTACTATTCCTATCAAACTTTTAATTTAGCTTGTAATTAACTATTTTTACGTCTAAATTAATATTCTAATTTAATTCTAATGGGTTAATTACTGTACTAACTAAACTATTCAAATAAATGAGAACTATTATATTTCCTAATTCTATCTCTAATTTATCACTATCTTAAAATATTATATTACATATCACAATAAGTTTATATACATGGTATTCAGCTACCTCAGGTTAGTTGTTGCCTTCATGTTTGTACATTGGTTGTATAGGCATAATATATCTACACACTTTGCCTGGGTATCTGAAATACATTGCACAGTCATACTAGTGTTCTATCGGTAGTGCACGTGTAGAGTTCGCTGGTGTCGTAGCTCAGTCTTTTCGTGTCTGTAATTAAGCATTGTTCTGACACTGTTTTCTGCGCTTCACACAAATGATACACCGGAATGGAGCTTAGTTGGTAATGAGCTGTCCTATTTCACACGGTGATATCTACGTTTTGCAGCACAGTTCTTCACTTGATGTCTACGGACACATGATAGTTCACTGTTCTTGGTACATGATTAAGCACATAATGTCGATGTATATGTAACCTATTTTACATAGAATAATATAATATATTCATGTACTAACTATCACTCTACATTTATCTGTGGGATTTCAGGTATTTCTACCCCAGATGGTAAAATTAGTGACCACCTGTATATCCGGTCATTTCGATGCACACCACTCTGTATGACCGTGATCGGGGAGTTGTCGGTCTGGACAATGCAGTGAACATCCGTCAGAATTAGATGGAGCTTTCTCACCGCATAGATGACGCTTAGGGTTGCAACTGTGATATGGAATCTCTGGACTCAGCAGGTGTGATCTTACGGCTCACGTAGCAACTCGGGTGGAAGATGCCCTCAAAAATTGGCCTAGTACTGCTGGCATCTGTCCTAGAATAATAAACGAGCCTAGGATTAGGCAAGCGGAGGATTGGAATATTACAAAAAAGGATTTTCATTTTTGACAATGCAGAAATTAATAATGCATCTTTCACATTCCATTTTACAGATGCTTTTAAAACATTGGAATATAGAATTGTAATTTCTGAGTACTTTACTAATCCCAAAAGGCTTCTGACCTGCTTCTTTCTAGTAGACATGGTCAGATTCATAATTTTGGTACTAATTTTCAGGTCAGTCTTTAGTTGATCTTGAGAAATGACATGACCCAAAAATGAATTTCTTTTAGGCCTAATTCGACTTTGCTCGGTTTGACAGTGAGACCGAAGAGTCGCACCCTATGAAAGACATGTCTTAGTTTCAGTCAGTGTGTTGTCCAGTCATCCAGTCTTCTGAATATATTCATGCGTATTCTATAAGTTCACTAAATGTATGTACATTGTCGGATTTGCCAGTCTCGCTAACTAGTGTAGTTGCGTTGTGTATGTCTGTCGTCTGATTACTAGGTGTGGATGCACTATGTTCGTCTGTCCCTACTTATGTGTCTTGTTGTGAAAAGTAAAGTTTTAACATGTTGACATGGAATATCTTTAAGTGTCTGTTTATCGACATTCCATAGTCAACATTGGAAATGTCACGTAACACCTTGAATGGTCCTTGCCATTTTGCTTGTCTGGAAGTCACCGACGCATGTTTTGATCTGGTTTACCATCGATTGTTCAAGCACCCTTGTTTGTGTATTGGTAAATTTGACCCTCCCTCTTACAGGTCTAGAAGTCAGAGTAGAAGGTAGTACTTCAGCTGTAGGATGTCTACCCTTAAACTTATGTACTAATTGTTTACAGACATTACAAGAAAATACATTACGACAAAATAATTTAATCTCATTCCAAACCTCTGGCCAATGAACATGAGCCTGGAATCTAGGCCTGGTTTTGTCTTTTGCCAGGTGACCAGCAAGCGGTGACTCATGTGCAGGTTTTTGCACAGTTAAGCGGTGTTGTACAGGTTGCACCGTTTGCAGATTCTCATGGTTCTCAGATGTAAAATGTCTCGTAAGAAAGCCATTATTAGGTTTAAGGAACCATGAGGCATTTTTGGTCACTTTAGATCTTTCTTTCATTAATTTTAAATATGGAGACACACTAGGATCAGCTTTCTGCTGTTCTATAAATTTCTGTCTGCTGGTATCATCTGTGCCAGTTGGAGAAAGCAACAGTAGTCTCTCATCTTGTAGTGTGTCTTGATGTTTTACAGTGTCTGCTCTAGTAGTTGTATTAGCTGCATTTAATTTCTCCCATGCAACTATTTCATCACTAGTACACTGTTTCAGTTGGGGTAAGGAACCCAAAATTAAATCAGTACAAGGGTTGTCAAGTATTGCACAAGTAAAGGTACCCGAAAGGAAAGGAGTGTTAATACGGGCTTTGGCCAAAGGGTAAATTTCAATGTTACCCGAAAAGGTTCGGCATTTGACAGAGTCGCCTGTATAATCACCTGGACTCACTAGATCCTTTCTAAGACCAATAAGGGTACTGCCGCTGTCCAGCAAACATTGGCATGGTTTGTCGTTGACCATTGCATTGTGGAACACTAACTTGCCTCTGGAGGCTATTGCTGCATTTACACTCTCAGTTGAGCATGGTACTGTATGTCCACACTCCAGTCTTCCGTCTGCATGAAATTGCTGACAATGTCCACAATTGTCAAAGCTTAACACATCGTTCACACAACAGACATCTTCAGACTCCTTGAAAGGTAATACATTTTCAACTTCACACTCAGTCTCACTACCACTATCTGAAGAGGTGTCAATCAAAATAGCATTGTTAGCTTTCATACGTTGGCGGCCAAGGCACTTATTAGAATAATGGCCATAGCTGGAACAAAAAAAACATTTGATTGCACGCCTGTATGCTGATCTTTTATTTTGTTGCTTCTTGATAACATTTTCAAGATGCGCCGGGTAGTTTGGCGATTTGTCACACATAGAATAAGTGTCATGCAAAAGTTGACAGTAAATACATTTTGACACTTTTCTATCTTTGATGTCGTGTTTCTGAAAGGGTTGTCTGTTATTCTGATAGTTTTTTGGTTGGTCTCTCACAAAGGAAACTATTTCAGAGTCATTTGAAGTCTTAAAAATATCTCTGTTAGAAGAAAAATATGCTGAGCCTTTTTTCTCAAACTGCTCGATGTTCTCAATGTCTGACTGCTGCAAAAATTTAGCAAAAGGCGATGGTATAGTGGATATAACCTTATCCATAGCTATTAGGTTTTTTAATCTATCAAAGTCTTTTCCTATGTTAGCTGCTTTAAGCCACCTGTTTAGTACACTCTGCACATTTGAAACATAATCAATAAAAGTTTCACTAGGTTTAGGTTTTAAATTTGAGAATTGAACCTGATACCCAGGGGCATCAAGTAAAAAGTGCTGCATAATCCTATCATGGATGTATTGATAGTTAGATCTAAGCTCAGTTGGTATAGATTCTATCACTTTAAGGGGCTCACCACTCAGATTCTTCATATAAATCATGAGCCCACATCTCTAATTGGAACTTGGTGATATTTAAATTGATACTCTACATTCTCTGTCCAGGCTGATATGGAATCTTCTTTGCAATATGGTTTGATAATATTTTTGTATTTGTTGAACTTATTTTCCTCTTGTTGACTTTTTAGTTTAGTGGCAGAAATCTCTGCGTGTGAGTCTACGTCCATACCTTTCATTTTCAACTGTGTCTCTGATTCAACTTGAATTTGTTTTTCCTTAACTCTTGATATTTCATCTATCTCTTTTTGCTTTAATTCTTTTTCTTGATCTAATTGCTTTTGCTTTAAATCTAGTTCTTTTGTTTCATCTCCTTATCATGTTCTAACTGTTGTTGTTAATCTGCTTATCATGTTCTAACTGTTGTTGTTTAACCTCTAATTCTTTTTGTTTAATCTGTTTGTCATCTTCTAGCTGTTTCTGTTTTGTTATCTCAGCTAGTTGTGCCATCTCCTTTTGATGTTGTCTATCTCGTGCTCGTTCATTCTCTCTCCGCATTTTCTTTTCTTGTCTCAGCTTCTTTAAATTTCTTATCAGCATATTCTTCTAAGCTCTTTACCTGTATATTGTAATTGCTTACCAGCTTTTATAAAGTCCTATAAAGTTAGCCATGCTGTTAGTAATTAGCTTGCGTTGACTTACAATGATTTGTTTATTCAAATATTTATCTATGATGTTCTATATTTGTTCCTCGTTGAGGACTATGAATTGTATTTTCAGTTTCTATGCTGAACAAAATTTCTATGTTGGAAAATCAGAGCACAAAAATATGCTAGTGTATCACAAGCTGAAAAAGAGATGCACTATTAATCACATTGCATGCCAAAAATATAGGTATACTCAACTTAATGTTCCCGAGAATCAGGGAACGGAACTCCGTTGACACAGGTCACCTTGTTAGGTACTTTGGGATGGAGGCACGTTTCGTAATGAGGACCCTTTATTTGGCACAATGGCATACGTCTTCAGCTGTTGTTTGCCCTCTGATATGCAGGGCAGCAGTAATTACACTTACTGCACGATATGATTTTCCCGACAACTAAGGACAATGACTTTGACAATGACAGACTCACGAACAACTAGAATATGTGTTAATTAAATTTAATGTCAATGTCCTGTCTTCGTTCTATCAGTAATTGCCTTTCGTTACTAACCTAGTTAATTTCTGTAAGTGTTGTGCAGCCAAGTCTCATCTGCGTGGCCGAAAATAGTTCCATCGTGACGGTAAACAAAGAGAAAGTAGGACCAAAAATATCAATAACTGCTTTTAAATAAATAAAAATACCATAATAATGTTTAAATAAATAAATATATTCATTTAATAACTCAAATAAACAAATAATAAATAATATAAAGCACAGATTCAGGCGAGACAGCCGCTTGGCGATTTTGTAAACACTCGATTGCTGTATGCAAATGACCTAGGACAACTGTTTGTCAATCATTCTACGTCAGAGGCGCAGCGCTATTTTTAGTTTTCAAAAATCGATATTGCCGGCTGGCTGTGTATCGCTCCGCCATGAATCATGTTTGGTGCTTATTCATAAATAAATTGGTAAATACATAAATAAATATAAGAAAATAAGAATATTACTACTTACAGCTTTGAAGAATACATGATTTCACTAAATAAACATTTCATAAGCACAATTAAACAATCTATTTCGTCACGATAGGCACATTTCTAGCTCGCAAATTGCTCTCGTCTGCACAGATTACCGTCACTGACAAAAATTAGATCCTAGTCTAGAGCCGTGGCTGAGTGGATTTGCTTGGCTCTTTCGTCCAAGCACCACTTCTGACACCACAATTATCCTTGCCTGTCAACAACTCATCTGACAGGCATCATCGGATACTTCTCCCACACCAATACAAGAAAACTTGCAAGTCGTGTGCGAGGAAAATACATGGTACATTTTATTGCCGTTGGCTCGCTACACGCAGGTAACAGTCGCTAGTAAACACACAACATAAAGTCACAATATTCTCTATCACTAGTTTTCCTAAACCCTATAGCTAATCTCTATCTACTAGGCTATATGAAAACACATATCTATTCTATACGATGTGAACACTACAAAGTCAGTCCCCCGTCTGACGTTTTCTCCTTCCGTGGTCACACACCACGCGGATCGACCTTGACCTTGGTGCGTGTTGCCTCACATGGCACGCTGATCGCAGACGTGGTATGTTGAGTGGATACTCAACTTCTCCGTGGCTACCACGAGGCGTGATGCTATCGTGATTAGAGTGCTAACTCTCTGAACAACGCCTGCGTGTCTCATGAGGGAATGGATAACCATCTCCCATTACCTCATCTCCCCTGCCCTTACCTCGAGCACCGTATCACCTCCTGGCCTCTTCAAGATTGACTGCTCTTCCTGGCGGAGGGGATGCGGTTGAGTCTTTGACAATTATGCTATGATGTTAAAGTATCATAATATGTCTAGTTTAATCAATATGTTTATGTGTATTGGATGTTTGATATATTGATTTGTCATATGCAAACCTACCAATATGAAGTGTTATGCTATTGTCTGCGCATTGGCACATTGGCCAATGATTGTGTTGGAAGCAGAGGTGTAATGGTACAGACATTACCCACACTTGGTATAGGGTATATGGTGCTAAACTTTCTCAGTGTATTATGGGCGTGCATCCACGGTAATGCATGGAAACCTGGCACAGCTACTGGTCACGGCTTGAAAGCCCGGATGATCAGGCATTGTTATAATACCATTACCGACCCTGTGAGCTGCTAAACTAACATTGGACGGATCGGCTGTACGACACATAATTTCTGTATTAGCGACATGGACATGGGGCGGCAGAAATGTAATCATTACAGGCGTGTTAGACAATTGAAAAGCCCGTCCCAGACTAAAGACAGTAGGGAGAAGGAGGATGGTGAACACAGTAGAGTTGGAAGTTAAACTTGGCCAGACTGGTCATTGTATATGTTTGTGTTATGATATGTTATACGATTGCGCTGATGTAGAACAAGATCTAACACATTCTTGATTTTCTTTCAAGCTCTCACAAGGAGCACCTATGTTATAGATCTCAAGACTAGAGACTACTGACTAGGAGTGTCAGGACTGACAGGATCGTCAGAATACCGGCAAGCTGTTTCTTTTTTGAGTCTACTGGAGAGTGGGGATCTGGACCACAGTTCCAGATAGATGAAGTAACAAGTAAAGTTACGTAATGTTTTTCATCACAATATGTTATATGATTTCATCATCCCCATATTGAAAACCATCAGATGTCTATGATTAGTAAATAAATGTTGTAATATTGTAACTCATAGTTTTCTCGTTATATTTTAATTCCAAGTGTGCATACGTGTTGTTGTGTACATTGGTGGGGGTTCACTTAGACACCAAGGACGGGAGCAGTCAGGGAGAAAAACCTGTACTGAGATAGTCGTCTATACTAATATATTTAGACTTAAACATCTATCTTAGCTAACCTTCTCTTTCCCATTCCTTGGCGAATATTCAGCACAGTTCATTTCATTTTGTAACGAGCCACTTGGAGCTGTTCGTTGGATATTCATGGGCTTAATCTGTAGTTCAGCCATATAGATTTTGTCCCTAGTCAGTTTCTGACTATTTAGGGTCGCTCGCCAGTGAATAATATTTTCATCTAGCCGGTGGGGCACCCCGACTTATGACACTGATGATGGGGTCGGAGCGTTTATGGGAATGCCCGGAATGCTGTGATGTCGGTTCCTAAATCAATCAATCAATCAACAGCATACCACAGCAAGTAATGATGTACAGACCAGATAGAAACAGAGGAAAAGGCTGACCACGTAAGCGTTGGACGGAGGGAATAGCAGAGTCCATGGAAATATCGATATATGAAGCCCATAATCGGGCACTCTCACGATGTTTATACTTCACCTCGACACCGCGAGATACAAGAGGAACATGATGAGATTAGATGAGTAATCGTGGACAAAGAGCAGTCAGGCTGAAAAACTTCGGATAGCTGTGGAAATGTATTTTCTGAGGAAAATGCAAAGAATACCATGCACGGACAGAAAAACCAATGAACAAGTCCTTCAAGGAACAAATGAAAATCGTAAACTGATTAGAATCCTTAGACGTAGACAGTTCAAATTTTTTGGGCATGTAATGACAAGAAATGACTTGGAGAACTTGGTGACAACTGGCAAGATCGAAGAGAACAGACCAATGGGAAAATCGAGAAGTAAATACCTGGATCTCTCTCTCTCTCTCTCTCTCTCTCTCTCTCTCTCTCTCTCTCTCTCTCTCTCTCTCTCTCTCTCCGATGTGAACAGCTAGGAAGTCCACCACCTCAGCGAGCAGTACTTACAAGCGAGAGTACGTCTCAGGATGGGCTCCAGCTAACTCATCGTCCACTCCACGTCTGATATCCCAGGTTGTTTGCCATGACAGCACCATATCGCCTTGTTCGTTACTCCAGCTGGGCAAGTATCTGGTTGTTGTTAGTGTCGCCACTGTGAGCCTGACTGACTGCCTTCATGCCAACTAGTTATGATGTCTCCGCTACCAAGTGCCTGGTACCCTGTAGTGCCTGATATTGTGGAAAAACTTTTGTCTGTTTTGAACTTTATCTACAGTGCCACGTTTCAGCGAGGGAGATATCTGTGCTGTGATATCTGTGCTATGAGTCGGATGATCTGCGCGGGTTGCATAGGAAGTTGGGACTGTTACTATTATTGAGTGAGAGATCACCCTCTCGCTATACCCGCAGTATCATCGAGACTTCCAGACGCTTCAGAGGAGTGTCGTAGTTCCTCCGCCACCCGAGAGACAGTATTTATCCCTACACTAGGGTGGTCCAGATTTCAGGGACGTCATACACCGGAGGTCCCAAGTACCAGTGAGTCGACTCGCCAGCCATCCTATCCAAGTGGAGAAACCTATACCTGGAGGGAGGCCTGCGAGACTTGGTGAGCGTGTCTGACTTGCCCAATAGTGTGACTTGAGGCCCTGACGATGATGACACTTCCTCCAGGAGGCTACTCGATCCTTGCCACGTCTTATCTCTCATAGATATTGCAATGCCGATCTCAGAATCATCATCATCATTCTCATTCATCCATTCATCTTGTATAATACACCATATTGTTAACATAGTTAGCTGCCAGAGTTGCGTCATGAGTTCAGGACGAGGTTTGAAAGGGGTAACGTCCCTTGGATGAGAGTGAGGGAGATAGGGTTCCAAGGGCCGAAGGGGTTTTGTGGACTGAGGTCACCTATGTCCCAGGGCTAAAGGTATCCCGTTGTTAAAGTGTGATAGCAGGTTCCCCTCACCCCAGGGAGTGTTATGACACTTACAATCAGGACATGTGTGTGCTGTTCATTTTTCAATCAGCGGTACACCGCAGTGATTGTTTCCACCTCTATTTTCAAGCTTTATTTCGTGGTATCATATGTCCGGTTCTTCTGCACTAAACACTGTCAATTAACCTTTGTTATCAACATCCAGCCACTTCTTTTGCCTCTTAGCACAGAGCCATCCGAGCAAACTTTTACATCACCTTGGCACAAAGAAGTAGAAGAAGAACACAGTAAATGTCCGAGCATCAAGGGCCCAAGAAAGATGATGCATCTGATCAACTTGACCGAAGGAAACAAGTTTGTGTGTGTGGTTGCTACTTGGGGGAGAGAGAGAGAGAGGGTGGGGGGGGGGGGAATAGCAGAAAAGCAGTTCTACATAACGTCGAGGAAGCTTACACATATAACACCTGCATTTATGCATATACAAGTAGATTAATAGATAACTCAACAGAAAATAGAGGAAGGCGAGTTCTCCTAAATGCAGCAGAATGGAGAAAATAAAACATTAGACTCCACACAAGACAAAACAGGCTGAGACACCACTTGTTTAACAAGCTAGAGATATGTGAGATTGGTGAGTGTAGCTGTTGAATTGGGAACATGACGACTAAGTAAACATTTGCCGCAAGAGCTTCCAACAGCTTCCGAAGAAAATTACTTTGGTAAACACATGTTCCATTTATGGACACACCCTGAGATGTCAACAACTCTCAAGATGACTGCTGTTTTCTTTAAATAATTCTACGTTTGACACATGAAGGAGACAAAGATTTGTAACACGACAAATATGATGTAAGCTGAAACACATCAAATGCATACGTGTATGATTGTTTGTGAATGTGATGGTGTGAGCTCATTGAACACAAGTGCCAACAGCGTGTGGTATCCCCTTTACAGATGCATCAAACCGGACAGGGGTAGCAGACAGCAACGCCCGATAAATGTGGAGGCAGAAGTTCAGGTAATGCAGATATCTAAACAGGTAGGTATGTTGGTCAAACACGAGCAACTCATGCGCTTTGACGGCTGAGGTCTAGCTGAGAACTGTGAAAGAAGACTGCGATGCCTTCACCTTGACATCACGCAGTCTGACTACGAAGGTCATGGCAGTAACTAAAGCTATAGCCTGACTGGAGACATGGACATTCCCTCAGGCATGCTCTGTCAGTGACTAAATGAGCACGCTTTAGAAAATCGAGATGGGTTGGGGTCAACAACAATAGGTGGTCTATGAGAAGGTCAAGGCTGGCATAAATCTACTTCAATCTTTGTACCATGTCCTCACAGATGTAAAACGAAATGAACAAGCTTATAATATGCTTGAGAGCTGGGCTACTGTGAAAAGTGGACGGGCAATGAACTGGGTGATATAATGAATATCTTCCGAGAATCTGGGCGATTAAACGAATCAAGAGATGACAGTGAGTCTGCAACCTTGACTAGACTGTAACAATCTCAAGTCACAAAAGGATGAAGCCGGCAAAACAACAATAGTCAATAGAAGAATAATTAGTCGACACAGAACTTGTGTCTTCGACCCTGCATGCCCAGGAGGTTACTGCACAGGGGATTACAGCATTTATAGAATAAGCTGAGTTGAGTTAAGAACCGACATCATTGCACTCGGGGCATTCCATAATCGCTCAGTCCTCATCTTCAACAGCCAGAGTAGAGTTCCAATACTAAAGGTGCCCGTTACAATCTGATTATATGTCCGCCTCGCTTTACCTCTGAGTGACGACTGTCTATCCAATGCTCTGACCACCCTTTGCTGCTGCATTATTTCTAGACCATGATAGTCTAACTCAGTGTTACCCAACCTTTTTTGTGCTATGCCCCACCTACGCCTTTCTAAAATTCGTATTCTCCCCCCCCCCCCCCCCCCCCCCCCAACATATACATAATTTTTAATAATCAAAAATTGAAATGTTCACTAAAGAAACTTGAATGATAGTTTTTAGGAAGAAATCACTAGGAAATTATTGAGCAAACACAGTAAGTAAATTTTCAAAACATATTGAAACTGAAATTCAAGTACACAATAACTGTAATGAAAGATTTTTCTATATTATTTTAATTATTAGTAATTATTTATTATTTAAATTTAGTTAGATTCTTGCGCTTGATACTTGTGCAAAGAGATTTTATGTCAGATTCCAACTTTGTTAAATCAAGTCTCAAGTCTCCCCGTTTTGTTATTTAAGCAGCAAATCATTTATGGCACTAAATCTGCATTGGCTAAATATGAAGATGGAAACGGTAACAATAGTTGTCTTGCACATTTGGTTGCATTTGGATACTTGATTTCGGTTTCCTCACAATGCCATGCCATCATTCCTTTTATATTAAATAAAGTTTTAATTGACTAATCAAGTTCTGCGAGTTCTTCTTGATACTACATATTTGAAATATCAGACAAATCCACTAACATTGGCTGCATCATCCAAGTTGGGAAATCAGTTTGTTTCAAATCAGAAAATCTTTCTTTTAAATCAGCCGATACAATTTTCAGATGATCGACAATAACATATATAGCGGTATGCTTGCTTGCTTGCTTGTGTTCGTTGGCTTGAGCTCCAACGCGAAGTCCTGTATGTCGGATGAAGA
>JACEFZ010005179.1:0-26002 GCA_014155875.1 Cepaea nemoralis | reverse complement strand
TAAATATGTCGTTATAGCTGTGTAATTTCGTTATAGTAATAGTCTGTTTCTCTGAGGGTGTCTTAGCGTGTGTATATGTCTGTTATGTCAGTAATATGTCTGTTATGTCTGACGGTGTAATATGTCTGTTTTATGTCTGATGTGTAATTTATGTTCTGTTATGTATACGTGTGTAAATGTCTGTTATGTCTCTGTGTAAATGCTGTATGTCTGTGTGTATATGTCTTTATGTCTGTCGTGTGTGTATGTCTGTTTTTATGTATATGTCTTTATTCTGCGTGTTGTATGTCTGTTTATGAATAGTCTGTTATGTCTGCGTGTGTAATATGTCTGTTACTATGTATATGTCTGTTATGTCTAGTGTGTAATGTGTCTGTTTGTATTGTCTGTTATGTATAGCGTGTGTATATGTCTGTTATGTCTGTCGTGTGTGATATGTCTGTTATGTCTAGCGTGTGTAAATGTCTGTTTATGTCTAGCATGTGTAATATGTCTGTTATGGTCTAGCATGTGTATGTGTCTGTATGTCTAGCGGGTGTAATATGTCTGTTATATGTAATATGTCTGTTATGTCTGTCGTGTGTAATATGTCTGTTATCTGTAATATGTCTGTTATGTCTGACGTGTATAATATGTCTGTTATGTCAGACGTGTATAATATGTCTGTTATGTCTGACGTGTATAATATGTCTGTTATGTCTGACGTGTGTAATATGTCTGTCATGTCTAGCGTGTGTAATATGTCTGTTATATGTAATATGTCTGTTATGTCTAGCGTGTGTAATATGTCTGTCATGTCTAGCGTGTGTGATATGTCTGTTATGTCTGACGTGTGCAATATGTCTGTTATGTCTGACGTGTATAATATGTCTGTTATGTCAGACGTGTATAATATGTCTGTTATGTCTGACGTGTGTAATATGTCTGTCATGTCTAGCGTGTGTAATATGTCTGTTATATGTAATATGTCTGTTATGTCTAGCGTGTGTAATATGTCTGTCATGTCTAGCGTGTGTAATATATCTGTTATGTCTGACGTGTGTAATATGTCTGTTATATGTAATATGTCTGTTATGTCTGACGTGTGTAATATGCCTGTTATGTCTATCGTGTGTAATATGTCTGTTATGTCTGACGTGTGTAATATGTCTGTTATGTCTAGCGTGTGAAATATGTCTGTTATATGTAATATGTCTGTTATGTCTGACGTGTGTAATATGTCTGTTATGTCTAGCGTGTGAAATATGTCTGTTATATGTAATATGTCTGTTATGTCTAGCGTGTGTAATATGTCTGTCATGTCTAGCGTGTGTAATATGTCTGTCATGTCTAGCGTGTGTAATATTTCTGTTATATGTAATATGTCTGTTATGTCAATCGTGTGTAATATGTCTGTTATATGTAATATGTCTGTTATGTCTGACGTGTTTAATATGTCTGTTATATGTAATATGTCTGTTATGTCTGACGTGTGTAATATGTCTGTCATGTTTAGCGTGTGTAATATGTCTGTTATATGTAATATGTCTGTTATCTCTAGCGTGTGTAATATGTCTGTTATATGTAATATGTCTGTTATCTCTGACGTGTTTAATATGTCTGTTATATGTAATATGTCTGTTATGTCTGACGTGTGTAATATGTCTGTCATGTTTAGCGTGTGTAATATGTCTGTTATATGTAATATGTCTGTTATGTCTAGCGTGTGTAATATGTCTGTTATATGTAATTTGTCTGTTATGTCTAGCATGTGTAATATGTCTGTTATGTCTAGCGTGTGTGATATGTCTGTTATGTCTGTCGTGTGTGATATGTCTGTTATGTCTGTCGTGTGTAATATGTCTGTTATGTCTAGCGTGTGTAATATGTCTGTTATGTCTGTCGTGTGTGATATGTCTGTTATGTCTAGCATGAGTAATATGTCTGTTATGTCTGTCGTGTGTGATATGTCTGTTATGTATAGCATGTGTAATATGTCTGTTATGTCTAGCATGTGTAATATGTCTGTTATGTCTGTCGTGTGTGATATGTCTGTTATGTCTGTCGTGTGTGATATGTCTGTTATGTCTAGCATGTGTAATATGTCTATTATGTCTGTCGTGTGTGATATGTCTGTTATGTCTAGCATGTGTAATATGTCTGTTATGTCTGTCGTGTGTGATATGTCTGTTATGTCTAGCATGTGTAATATGTCTGTTATGTCTAGCGTGTGTAATGTCTGTTATGTCTGTCGTGTGTGATATGTCTGTTATGTATAGCGTGTGTAATATGTCTGTTATGTCTGTCGTGTGTGATATGTCTGTTATGTCTAGCGTGTGTAAATGTCTGTTATGTCTAGCATGTGTAATATGTCTGTTATGTCTAGCATGTGTAATATGTCTGTTATGTCTAGCGTGTGTAATATGTCTGTTATATGTAATATGTCTGTTATGTCTGTCGTGTGTAATATGTCTGTTATCTGTAATATGTCTGTTATGTCTGACGTGTGTAATATGTCTGTTATATGTAATATGTCTATTATGTCTAGCGTGTGTAATATGTCTGTTATATGTAATATGTCTGTTATGTCTGACGTGTATAATATGTCTGTTATGTCAGACGTGTATAATATGTCTGTTATGTCTGACGTGTGTAATATGTCTGTCATGTCTAGCGTGTGTAATATGTCTGGTATATGTAATCCGTCTGTTATGTCTAGCTGTGTAGTATGTCTTTTATATGTAATATGTCTGTTATGTCTGACGTGTGTATTATGTCTGTCATGTCTAACGTGTGTAATATGTCTGTTATGTCTAGCGTGTGTAATACGTCTGTTGTATGTAATATGTCTGTTATGTCTAGCGTGTATAATATGTCTGTTATATGTAATATGTCTGTTATGTATGACGTGTGTAATATGTCTGTTATATGTAATATGTCTGTTATGTCTAGCATGTGTAATATGTCTGTTATGTCTAGCGTGTGTAATATGTCTGTTATATGTAATATGTCTATTATGTCTAGCGTGTGTAATATGTCTGTTATATGTAATATGTCTGTTATGTCTGACGTGTGTAATATGTCTGTTATGTCTAGCGTGTGTGATATGTCTGTTATGTCTGACGTGTGCAATATGTCTGTTATGTCTGACGTGTATAATATGTCTGTTATGTCAGACGTGTATAATATGTCTGTTATGTCTGACGTGTGTAATATGTCTGTCATGTCTAGCGTGTGTAATATGTCTGTTATATGTAATATGTCTGTTATGTCTAGCGTGTGTAATATGTCTGTCATGTCTAGCGTGTGTAATATATCTGTTATGTCTGACGTGTGTAATATGTCTGTTATATGTAATATGTCTGTTATGTCTGACGTGTGTAATATGTCTGTCATGTTTAGCGTGTGTAATATGTCTGTTATATGTAATATGTCTGTTATGTCTGACGTGTGTAATATGTCTGTTATGTCTAGCGTGTATAATATGTCTGTTATATGTAATATGTCTGTTATGTCTAGCATGTGTAATATGTCTGTTATATGTAATATGTCTGTTACGTCTAGCATGTGTAATATGTCTGGTATGTCTAGCGTGTGTAATATGTCTTTTATGTCTGTCGT
The DNA here is from genome assembly GCA_014155875.1 of Cepaea nemoralis. Lineage (NCBI taxonomy): Eukaryota > Metazoa > Mollusca > Gastropoda > Stylommatophora > Helicidae > Cepaea > Cepaea nemoralis. Next base: position 22,402 of record JACEFZ010005179.1, on the reverse strand, counting down.
GTGTAATATGTCTGTTATCTGTAATATGTCTGTTATGTCTGACGTGTGTAATATGTCTGTTATATGTAATATGTCTGTTATGTCTAGCGTGTGTAATATGTCTGTTATATGTAATATGTCTGTTATGTCTGACGTGTGTAATATGTCTGTTATATGTAATATGTCTTTTATGTCTAGCGTGTGTAATATGTCTGTTATATGTAATATATCTGTTATATGTAATATGTCTGTTATGTCTAGCGTGTGTATTATGTCTGTTAATGTAATATGTCTGTTATGTCTGACGTGTGTAATATGTCTGTTATATGTAATATGTCTGTTATGTCTAGCGTGTGTAATATGTCTGTTATATGTAATATGTCTGTTATGTCTGACGTGTGTAATATGTCTGTTATGTCTTTCGTGTGTGATATGTCTGTTATGTCTGACGTGTGTAATATTTCTGTTATGTCTAGCGTGTGTAATATGTCTGTTAATGTAATATGTCTGTTATGTCTGACGTGTGTAATATGTCTGTTATATGTAATATGTCTGTTATGTCTAGCGTGTGTAATATGTCTGTTATATGTAATATGTCTGTTATGTCTGACGTGTGTAATATGTCTGTTATATGTAATATGTCTTTTATGTCTAGCGTGTGTAATATGTCTGTTATATGTAATATATCTGTTATATGTAATATGTCTGTTATGTCTAGCGTGTGTATTATGTCTGTTAATGTAATATGTCTGTTATGTCTGACGTGTGTAATATGTCTGTTATATGTAATATGTCTGTTATGTCTAGCGTGTGTAATATGTCTGTTATATGTAATATGTCTGTTATGTCTGACGTGTGTAATATGTCTGTTATGTCTAGCGTGTGTGATATGTCTGTTATGTCTGACGTGTGTAATATTTCTGTTATGTCTAGCGTGTGTAATATGTCTGTTAATGTAATATGTCTGTTATGTCTGACGTGTGTAATATGTCTGTTATATGTAATATGTCTGTTATGTCTAGCGTGTGTAATATGTCTGTTATATGTAATATGTCTGTTATTTCTGACGTGTGTAATATGTCTGTTATGTCTAGCGTGTGTGATATGTCTGTTATGTCTGACGTGTGTAATATGTCTGTTATGTCTGACGTGTATAATATGTCTGTTATGTCTGACGTGTATATTATGTCTGTTATGTCTGACGTGTGTAATATGTCTGTTTGTCTGACGTGTGTAATATGTCTGTTATGTCTGACGTGTGTAATATGTCTGTTATGTTTGACGTGTGTTATATCTCTGTTATGTCTAGCGTGTGTAATATGTCTGTTATGTCTGACGTTTTTAATATGTCTGTTATGTCTAGCGTGTGTAATATGTCTGTTATGTCTGACGTGTGTAATATGTCTGTTATGTCTAGCGTGTGTGATATGTCTGTTATGTCTGACGTGTATAATATGTCTTTTATGTCTGACGTGTGTAATATGTCTGTTATGTCTGACGTGTGTAAAATGTCTGTTATATCTGTTATGTCTGAAGTGTGTAATATGTCTGTTATGTCTAGCGTGTGTAATATGTCTGTTATGTCTGACGTGTATAATATGTCTGTTATGTCTGACGTGTATAATATGTCTGTTATGTCTGACGTGTGTAATATGTCTGTTATGTCTGACGTGTGTAATATGTTGTGAGGTATTTTGTAGAGATTTTAATATGACTTAACGTCAGGTCGATCTTTTGGCTTCCTTTTGACGTCTAGGGGTATATATATATATATATATATATATATATATATATATATATATATATATATATATATATATATATATATATATATATATATATATATATATATATATATATATATATATATATATATATTATGGGTATTTGGCCCTGGGGCTCGAGATATAAAGATATGATGAATGATTTATGGTACTTTTCCTGCTCTGAGAGTCAGGTCTTTTGCCTTTCGCCTTGAAAGAAATAAATTCCTCTTTCTCTCGTTCTCTCTGACGTCATAGGCTAAGTGCATTCGACCTCCCCACATTAACTCTCATTCGTTAACTAAACCAGTGACATACTTTCTCACAATCACATTACTGTGGACTAACCTTCACAATATAGCAGAACACACTTTTCTCGCTATAGCTTTTAATAAACACTTCTTAGTGAGTTATGGTGCACTCTAACATCTCAAACAAAAATTACATAATAACAAAATAACATACTAATCGATCATCAACAGTACACTGTGTAAACTCAGATTTCACAACCCACTTGCCACCACACAAATCACTATCAATATATGACTTGGGTTGACATCATTCATGTAAGCACTATCCTTCTTTAACTACCTGAGTAGTCACTTTAGATTTCACAGGTTGTTGATTCGATCTGTCTTCCATCCACTCTTCTTTTGCTTGAACCCAATTCGGTGAGTCACCCATGAGGTACTGTCACCCACCACTGCGCTTTATAAACACTGTATCTACGCTCTTGGGCACCCCTACACAATATGACCGTCCTACACAGTCTCCTCCACCATCTTTCCAGCGATGAAGACGGGACAGTTCTATCTCCTTCTTTCTGAATCGTACTACTGAACCTGTCACGGTTTGTAAGTCCTCTGACTGAATATATTTATATGAAATGAAGATGCTGGACTATTGTATTGGTAACACTGTTTTCGTGTGGAACATACTTTCTAGAAGCGTACCCTGTCTATGAAGTGTTTGTTCCCACTATGTGATGATGTCGATAACACGCTGATACTTGATGATAACAATTTGATGTCGGCATTTTCCCATTGGGGGCCTCTTCTCTGGTAGAGGTGTTTCTTTTAAGATTGACGTGAAATCTGCATTCTGAACTGGCGATTCTATCAATTGCCGGTTCCCTCTCATGAGGTAATTATCCATGGAGTCAGGATTAGTCAAAGGGCATTCTTTAAGGCGGATGGTCGGTAGTTCGAGCGGCACATCAAATCACATGTCAGGGCTTTACTCTTCGTTTTTCGTCAAGGCAGGCTCCAAACAGTGTTAGTACGTCTTGCATACTTGTCGATTGCCGTCACGTTTGGCAGAATGAATCTGGTTCTGGCGACCGCTTACAGTAATTTACATATTGCTTCTCCTGAGTTTGCAGAGTGAGGAGTGGGTAAATGATGCCCAATTTTCTGAGATCCCGCTATTGGGTTAGCGGTCCAGCACACGTAATCTCTTTCATAGTTGTAGGTCTGACAACTACTGCCGATTTCTGTAATTGTGTCACCACTGGAGATTGGAAAGTTCCAGGGGGATAACTAAGATTTGACTTTAAGAAGTCGCTGGCACTTATGAGAAGAGTTGTCTCCTTTCTCGAGGATTATGTGTGAGGACTATCTATCCTATTGTTTTCCATAATTTGGGTCTGCTTTCTATCAGTACCTCCTATTATGTAGGTCTTTCCTCTCTAGGTTCTCTTCTCACATTATAGCATGAGTTAGATTCCTTTCGTTTCCATGCTATCTAAAAAGGCGTGGTTATCTTCTCGCCCTGTGAATTCTGCAGCGCCCACGCACTGAGAAAACACAGTAATAATTCACTTTCCTACATGTCGACTTGTTCGTTCCTAAAAATACAAGTGCTGCGATCGGACTAGCCTGTGGTTTAAGTAGGCTGGTCCGATCTCGGCTGCACCCTGAATGCAAGTGTCTACAAACTGCTTCAAGAATGCATTGCCATGTCACATATGTCTGTTATGTCTAGCGTGTGTAATATGTCTGTTATGTCTAGCGTGTGTAATATGTCTGTTATGTCTAGCGTGTGTAATATGTATGTTATGTCTGACGTGTGTAATATGTCTGTTATGTCTGACGTGTGTAATATGTCTGTTATGTCTGTGGTGTGTAATATGTCTGTTATGTCTAGCGTGTGTAATATGTCTGTTATGTCTAGCGTGTGTAATATGTCTGTTATGTCTAGCGTGTGTAATATGTCTGTTGTGTCTAGCGTGTGCAATATGTCTGTTATGTCTAGCGTGTGTAATATGTCTGTTATGTCTAGCGTGTGTAATATGTCTGTTATGTCTGACGTGTGTAATATGTCTGTTATGTCTGTGGTGTGTAATATGTCTGTTATGCCTAGCGTGTGTAATATGTCTGTTATATGTAATATGTCTGTTATGGCTGACGTCTGTAATATGTCTGTTGTGTCTGACGTGTGTAATATGTCTGTTGTGTCTAACATGTGTAATTTGTCTGTTATATGTAATATGTCTGTTATGTCTGAAGTGTTTAATATGTCTGTTGTGTCTGACGTGTGTAATATGTCTGTTATGTCTGACGTGTGCAATATGTCTGTTATGTCTGACGTGTGTAATATGTCTGTTATATGTAATATGTCTTTTATGTCTAGCGTGTGTAATATGTCTGTTATATGTAATATGTCTGTTATGTCTAGCGTGTGTAATATGTCTGTTATATGTAATATGTCTGTTATGTCTAGCGTGTGTAATATGTCTGTTATACCCAGCTTGTGTAATATGTCTGTTATATGTAATATGTCTGTTATATGTAATATGTCTGTTATATGTAATATGTCTGTTATATGTAATATGTCTGTTATATGTAATATGTCTGTTATATGTAATATGTCTGTTATATGTAATATGTCTGTTATATGTAATATGTCTGTTATATGTAATATGTCTGTTATACCCAGCGTGTGTAATATGTCTGTTATATGTAATATGTCTGTTATACCCAGCGTGTGTAATATGTCTGTTATATGTAATATGTCTGTTATATGTAATATGTCTGTTATATGTAATATGTCTGTTATATGTAATATGTCTGTTATATGTAATATGTCTGTTATATGTAATATGTCTGTTATATGTAATATGTCTATTATATGTAATATGTCTGTTATACCCAGCGTGTGTAATATGTCTGTTATATGTAATATGTCTGTTATATGTAATATGTCTGTTATATGTAATATGTCTGTTATATGTAATATGTCTGTTATATGTAATATGTCTGTTATATGTAATATGTCTGTTATACCCAGCGTGTATAATATGTCTGTTATGTCTAGCGTGTGTAATATGTCTGTTATGTCTGACGTGTGTAATATGTCTGTTATGTCTGACGTGTGTAATATGTCTGTTGTGTCTAGCGTGTGTAATATGTCTGTTATGTCTAGCGTGTGTAATATGTCTGTTATATGTAATATGTCTGTTATGTCTAGCGTGTGTAATATGTCTGTTATATGTAATATGTCTGTTATGTCTGACGTGTGTAATATGTCTGTTATATGTAATATGTCTGTTATATGTAATATGTCTGTTATATGTAATATGTCTGTTATATGTAATGTCTGTTATGTCTAGCGTGTGTAATATGTCTGTTATATGTAATATGTCTGTTATATGTAATATGTCTGTTATATGTAATATGTCTGTTATGTCTAGCGTGTGTAATATGTCTGTTATATGTAATATGTCTGTTATGTCTAGCGTGTGTAATATGTCTGTTATATGTAATATGTCTGTTATATCTAGCGTGTGTAATATGTCTGTTATATGTAATATGTCTGTTATGTCTGACGTGTGTAATATGTCTGTTATGTCTAGCGTGTGTGATATGTCTGTCATGTCTAGCGTGTGTAATATGTCTGTTATGTCTGATGTGTAATATGTCTGTTATGTCTGACGTGTGTAATATGTCTGTTATGTCTGATGTGTAATATGTCTGTTATGTATGACGTGTGTAATATGTCTGTTATGTCTAGCGTGTGTAAAATGTCTGTTATATGTAATATGTCTGTTATATGTAATATGTCTGTTATGTCTGACGTGTGTAATATGTCTGTTATATGTAATATGTCTGTTATGTCTAGCGTGTGTAATATGTCTGTTATATGTAATATGTCTGTTATGTCTAGCGTGTGTTATATGTCTGTTATGCCTAGCGTGTGTAATATGTCTGTTATATGTAATATGTCTGTTATGTCTAGCGTGTGTAATATGTCTGTTATGTCTAACGTGTGTAATATGTATGTTATGTCTGACGTGTGTAATATGTCTGTTATGTCTGACGTGTGTAATATGTCTGTTATGTCTGTTATATGTAATATGTCTGTTATGTCTAGCGTGTGTAATATGTCTGTTATGTCTAGCGTGTGTAATATGTCTGTTATGTCTAGCGTGTGTAATATGTCTGTTATGTCTGACGTGTATAATATGTCTGTTATGTCTAGCGTGTGTAATATGTCTGTTATGTCTAGCGTGTGTAATATGTCTGTTATGTCTGACGTGTGTAATATGTCTGTTATGTCTGACGTGTGTAATATGTCTGTTATGTCTAGCGTGTGTAATATGTCTGTTATGTCTAGCGTGTGTAATATGTCTGTTATGTCTGACGTGTGTAATATGTCTGTTATGTCTGTGGTGTGTAATATGTCTGTTATGCCTAGCGTGTGTAATATGTCTGTTATATGTAATATGTCTGTTATGGCTGACGTCTGTAATATGTCTGTTGTGTCTGACGTGTGTAATATGTCTGTTGTGTCTAACATGTGTAATTTGTCTGTTATATGTAATATGTCTGTTATGTCTGAAGTGTTTAATATGTCTGTTGTGTCTGACGTGTGTAATATGTCTGTTATGTCTGACGTGTGCAATATGTCTGTTATGTCTGACGTGTGTAATATGTCTGTTATATGTAATATGTCTTTTATGTCTAGCGTGTGTAATATGTCTGTTATATGTAATATGTCTGTTATGTCTAGCGTGTGTAATATGTCTGTTATACCCAGCTTGTGTAATATGTCTGTTATATGTAATATGTCTGTTATATGTAATATGTCTGTTATATGTAATATGTCTGTTATATGTAATATGTCTGTTATATGTAATATGTCTGTTATATGTAATATGTCTGTTATATGTAATATGTCTGTTATACCCAGCGTGTGTAATATGTCTGTTATATGTAATATGTCTGTTATACCCAGCGTGTGTATATGTCTGTTATATGTAATATGACTGTTATATGTAATATGTCTGTTATATGTAATATGTCTGTTATATGTAATATGTCTGTTATATGTAATATGTCTGTTATATGTAATATGTCTGTTATATGTTAATATGTCTTTATACCCAGCGTGTGTAATATGTCTGTTATATGTAATATGTCTGTTATATGTAATATGTCTGTTATATGTAATATGTCTGTTATATGCAATATGTCGGTTATATGTAATATGTCTGTTATATGTAATATGTCTGTTATACCCAGCGTGTGTACTATGGTCTGTTATGTCTAGCGTGTGTAATATGTCTGTTATGTCTGAGTGTGTAATAGTCTGTTATGTCCTGACGTGTGTAATATTTCTGTTGTGGTCTAGCGTGGTAATATGTCTGTTATATTAATATGCTGTTATGTCTAGCGTGTGTAATATTCTGTTATATGTTAATATGTCTGTTATGTCTGACGTGTGTAATATGTCTGTTATATGTAATATGTCTGTTATATGTAATATGTCTGTTATATGTATATATCTGTTATATGTAATATGTCTATTATGTCTAGCGTGTGTAATATGTCTGTTATATGTAATATGTCTGTTATATGTAATATGTCTGTTATATGTAATATGTCTGTTATGTCTAGCGTGTGTAATATGTCTGTTATATGTAATATGTCTGTTATGTCTGACGTGTTTAATATGTCTGATATATGTAATATGTCTGTTATGTCTAGCGTGTGTAATATGTCTGTTATATGTAATATGTCTGTTATGTCTGACGTGTATAATATGTCTGTTATGTCTAGCGTGTGTAATATGTCTGTTATGTCTACGTGTGTAATATGTCTGTTATGTCTGACGGTTAATATGTCTGTTATGTCTGTGTTTTAAATATGTCTGTTATCCTAGCGTGTGTAATATGTCTGTTATATGTAATATGTCTGTTTGGCTGACGTCGTAATTGTCTGTTGGTTGACGTGTGTATATGTCTGTTGTGTCTAACATGTGAAATTTTTGTCTGTTATATTTTTAATATTCTGTTATGTCTAAAGTGTTTAATATGTGTTGGTCTGACTGTGTAATATGTCTGTTATTCTGAGTGTGAAATATGTCTGTTATGTCTGACGTGTGTAATATGTCTGTTATATGTAATATGTCTTTTATGTCTAGCGTGTGTAATATGTCTGTTATATGTAATATGTCTGTTTATGTCTAGCGTGGTGTAATATGTCTGTTATACCCAGCTTGTGTAATATGTCTGTTTATATGTAATATGTCCTGTTATATGTAATATGTCTGTTATATGTAATATGTCTGTTATATGTAATATGTCTGTTATATGTAATATGTCTGTTATATGTAACATGTCTATTATATGTAATATGTCCTGTTATAACCCAGCGTGTGTAATATGTCTGTTATATGAATATGTCTGTTATACCCAGCGTGTGTAATTATGTCTGTTATATGTAATATGACTGTTTATATGTAATATGTCCTGTTATATGTAATATGTCTGTTATATTGTAATATGTCTGTTATATGGAATATGTCTGTTATATGGTATATGTCTGTTATATGTAATATGTCTGTTATATGTAACATGTCTATTATATGTAATATGTCTGTTTATACCCAGCGTGTGTAATATGTCTGTTATATGTAATATGTCCCTGTTATATGTAATATGTCTGTTATATGCAATATGTCTGTTATATGTAATATGTCCTGTTATATGTAATATGTCTGTTATACCCAGCGTGTGTAATATGTCTGTTATGTCTAGCGTGTGTAATATGTCTGTTATGTCTTACCGTGTGTAATGTTGTCCTGTTATGTCTGACGTGTGTAATATTTCTGTTGTGTCTAGCGTGTGTAATATGTCTGTTATATGTAATATGTCTGTTATGTCTAGCGTGAGTAATATGTCTGTTATATGTAATATGTCCTGTTATATGTAATTGTCTGTTATATGTAATATGGTCTGTTATGTCTAGCGTGTGTAATATGTCTGTTATATGTAATATGTCTGTTATGTCTAGCGTGTGTAATAGGTCTGTTATATGTAATATGTCTGTTATATCTAGCGTGTGTAATATGTCTGTATATGTAATATGTCTGTTATGTCTGACGTGTGTAATATGTCTGTTATGTCTAGCGTGTGTGATATGTCGTCATGTCTAGCGTGTGTAATATGTCTGTTATGTCTGATGTGTAATATGTCTGTTATGTCCTGACGTGTGTAATATGTCTGTTATGTCTGATGTGTAATATGTCTGTTATGTATGACGTGTGTAATATGTCTGTTATGTCTAGCGTGTGTAAAATGTCTGTTATATGTAATATGTCTGTTATATGTAATATGTCTGTTATGTCTGACGTGTGTAATATGTCTGTTATATGTAATATGTCTGTTATGTCTAGCGTGTGTAATATGTCTGTTATATGTAATATGTCTGTTATGTCTAGCGTGTGTAATATGTCTGTTATATGTAATATGTCTGTTATGTCTAGCGTGTGTAATATGTCTGTTATATGTAATATGTCTGTTATGTCTGACGTGTGTAATATGTCTGTTGTGCCTGACGTGTGTAATATGTCTGTTGTGTCTAACATGTGTAATATGTCTGTTATATGTAATATGTCTGTTATGTCTGACGTGTGTAATGTGTCTGTTGTGCCTGACGTGTGTAATATGTCTGTTGTGTCTAACATGTGTAATATGTCTGTTATATGTAATATGTCTGTTATGTCTGACGTGTGTAATATGTCTGTTATATGTAATATGTCTGTTATGTCTGAAGTGTGTAATATGTCTGTTGTGTCTGACGTGTGTAATATGTCTGTTATGTCTGACGTGTGTAATATGTCTGTTATGTCTAGCGTGTGTAATATGTCTCTTATATGTAATATGTCTGTTATATGTAATATGTCTGTTATGTCTAGCGTGTGTAATATGTCTATTATGTCTAGCTTGTGTAATATGTCTGTCATGTCTAGCGTGTGTAATATGTCTGTTATATGTAATATGTCTGTTATATGTAATATGTCTGTTATGTCTGACGTGTGTAATATGTCTGTCATGTCTAGCGTGTGTAATATGTCTGTTATATGTAATATGTCTGTTATGTCTGACGTGTGTAATATGTCTGTCATGTCTAGCGTGAGTAATATGTCTGTTATGTCTAGCGTGTGTAATATGTCTGTTATGTCTGACTTGTGTAATATGTCTGTTATGTCTGTGGTGTGTAATATGTCTGTTATGCCTAGCGTGTGTAATATGTCTGTTATATGTAATATGTCTGTTATGTCTGACGTGTGTAATATGTCTGTTGTGTCTGACGTGTTTAATATGTCTGTTGTGTCTAACATGTGTAATATGTCTGTTATGTGTAATATGTCTGTTATGTCTGACGTGTGTAATATGTCTGTTATATGTAATATGTCTGTTATGTCTGAAGTGTGTAATATGTCTGTTGTGTCTGACGTGTGTAATATGTCTGTTATGTCTGACGTGTGTAATATGTCCTGTTATGTCTGACGTGTGTAATATGTCTATTATATGTAATATGTCTGTTATGTCTGACGTGTGTAATATGTCTGTTATGTCTGACGTGTGTAATATGTCTGTTATGTCTGACGTGTGTAATATGTCTGTTGTGTCTGACGTGTGTAATATGTCTGTTGTGTCTAACATGTGTAATATGTCTGTTATATGTAATATGTCTGTTATATGTAATATGTCTGTTATGTCTGACGTGTGTAATATGTCTGTTGAGTCTGACGTGTGTAATATGTCTGTTATGTCTGAAGTGTGTAATATGTCTGTTGTGTCTGACGTGTGTAATATGTCTGTTATGTCTAGCGTGTGTAATATGTCTGTTATGTCTAGCGTGTATAATATGTCTGTTATATGTAATATGTCTGTTATGTCTAACGTGTGTAATATGTCTGTTATGTCTGACGTGTGTAATATGTCTGTTATATGTAATATGTCTGTTATGTCTAGCGTGTGTAATATGTCTGTTATGTCTGACGTGTGTAATATGTCTGTTATATGTAATATGTCTGTTATGTCTGACGTGTGTAATATGTCTGTTATATGTAATATGTCTGTTATGTCTAGCGTGTGTAATATGTCTGTTATGTCTGACGTGTGTAATATGTCTGTTATGTCTGACGTGTGTAATATGTCTGTTATGTCTAGCTTGTGTAATATGTCTGTTATGTCTAGCGTGTGTAATATGTCTGTTATATGTAATATGTCTGTTATATGTAATATGTCTGTTATATGTAATATGTCTGTTATATGTAATATGTCTGTTATGTCTGACGTGTGTAATATGTCTGTTATGTCTAGCGTGTGTAATATGTCTGTTATATGTAATATGTCTGTTATGTCTGACGTGTGTAATATGTCTGTTATGTCTAGCGTGTGTGATCTGCGGACGACCAAGCACTAATAGCTGAATTACAAGTCTACATGAATATTCTAAATGAAATGTGTAGGGAACATGTCATGAAAATTAGCATAAGCAAAACAGAGGCAATGACTGTATCTAAAGAAGAAAAATCAACAACGATTCACCAAACGAACATCCATTGAAACAAGTAAAGAGTTTCAAGTACCTAGGAAGTATAATATCATGAAATGTCAAATCAGAAGACGAGATCGAAAATAGATGCAATAAGGCAAACCAACTCATTGGACACATGGCACCAATACTAAAGAACAAATACGTATCAATATCTACTAAGAAAGCACTTTACAACACAATCTTCCTACCAACTCTATGTTACAACTGCCAAACCTAGACAATGACGGAAAAATATAAAATAATAATCCCAACAACAGAAATGAAATTCCTGAAAAGAATACTCAATGTATCAAGAATAGATAAGATCAGTAATGAAGAAATCAGGACTAAAGTGGCGGTTATAGCAGTGCTAGATTTTATTAGAAGGCAGCAAGTCAAATGGCTCGGCCATGCAAGTAGGTTACCAACTAACAGTATACCACAACAAGCAATGATGTACAAACCAGAGGGAAACAGAGGAAGAGGCCGACCACGTAAACGATGGACGCATGGAATAACAGAGTCCATGGGAATATCGATACATGAAGCCCATAAACGGGCACTTCCCCGCTGTTTATACTTCACCTCGATACCGCAAGGTACAAGAGGAACATAATGAGATGAGATGAGATGAGATGAGATGAGTCAAGGACGAGAGGTCAACATTTTAGTCCAGCTGACCGGTGTAGGGATAAAACCCGCTACAGCGGCATCAGCACACCGGAAGTTTAAGAACGAGCTCTCTTATCCATTCTGCCATGCTCACCTCCAATTCCCCATGTATGATGGCGTCTCGTCCTTGACTTGGGGGAGTACATTACAAGTACCTTAGCAGCCGGAGTGGGTTCGCTTGAAGACAAAGGACACTGGTAGTAGGGTAAAGCTAGTCCACACGCAAAAATCATGTCAATGCAGCAGAAGTATAGGGTGTATTACTAATGACTGTGCAGTGTTTGAAAATATCGTCGGTCCAAGTTTTGTATTTACCTATTATGTTGCATGAACTTTACAGAGGGTGAATACAAAACTTGGACCGGATTGTCAAACAAATATTTTCAAACACTGCACATTCATTAAAAATACACCCTATACTAGCATGAGTATGGACTACGCCTGAGTTTAAAGACAGCCAACGCACACACAAAGATGGCAGGGTTTAATACATCTATCCCCTATGCCCCAGGCACGTCCTGAGATGACAGACCCCCCAGAAACATCACAGAGACAGGTTACTCAAAGTACCGCCGTAATTAGCAGGGCGCGTCTGCATGGATCGTTTGTGCCATAGAGACGGCCCTGCATTATTGATGAGTGTGTGCAGTGGGTAGTGGAACAATTCGATTCCACTTGAATACAACGATATTAGCTTGCTAGATACCTGGTATTTAATTGATGGGGTGTGATTACAAATAAACAGGAGTTTCCTGTTTGATCAGTTTGTGAAATTACGATCTTCTGTCTGTCTCTGTTTGCTGTTTTGATCTGTTTCTTGATCTTGTAATTTATCTTGTTCTTGTTGAATGTTTATTTATTCTTATTGTTCTGGGTAGTTTTCTTTCTGTTTATTTTTCTGGTTCGTTATTGTTGTTGCTGCTGTTGTTTTTCTTGCAATGTTGTCTCTTGTATGATACATATCTATAACTGCAATATTGTCTCTTGTATGAAACATATCTATAACTGCAATATTGTCTCTTGTATGAAACATATCTATAACTGCAATGTTGTCTCTTGTATGAAACATATCTATAACTGCAATGTTGTCTCTTGTATTAAACATATCTATAACTGCAATGTTGTCTCTTGTATTAATTTCACTGCCTTGTGTATTTTTTTTTGTGTGCTCGCTCGCTTTCAACTCAAGTGTAGTCCATACACACTATTTAAAGTAGTAATGGACTGAATTTTGCTTGTGGGTGAGCTTTCCTTATTAACAGTGTCCCTCACCATCAGGCGAACCCACTCCAACTTCAGAGGTACTGTCCTGTTGGTTCCAAACAAGGGATGTCTAATTATGCTATCCTGAGGTTTTCTCTCTCAAATGTAAAGCAAGACGGACATATAATCAGATTGCAATGGATTCTATTAGTATTTGAACTCTACGCTGGCTTCTGAGGATGGGGATGGAGTGCTTATGGGAATGCCCCGAATGCTGTGATGTCGGTTCCTAAATCAATCAATCAATCAGTCAATCAATCTTTTGATTCAATGCACTTGTCTACTAACTACATTAAAAAAAATGAGAATGCCAGCCCTAGAACTGACACTAATACAACTAATCTACAAACAAACCAATTATTTTAAAACCAGATCACAAAACACAATAACGATGTCTTCCATTGTCAATTATGGGGCTACAAACCCTGCTGCCAAAGGTCAGCAAAGACAAGATGCATGTGTGTTTTTATGCCAAATAATCTAGGAAGTGAATCTCCTCATTAGCCTGAAGCTACACTCAGTAGTATTATAATGGTCAACTAAAAGCAGGCACATCCCCCACTGAGATAGCATCACGGAAAACATAATCTAAACTATAAACAAAGAAAACTAAATAGTTGAAAACAACAACAACTTCATATCAGATAACTCAATATGGCCCAGCTGATCATGTGCCTGGAGTGGCAGTCATACTGAGCCAGCTGTATGGTTATCTCGCCAAAACATTCCCCCACAGCTGGACCACTTCATGAAGTTTTCAGATCACATGTCCCTAGGCTCGTCAATGTAGGAAGTTATACAGTGTGAAACTCCGGGCTAGTTTCTCTGTTCTCCATAGCTGTATGGAATGCTATTATGTTCTGTATGTATTATGTATATGTTCTCTGATATGTTCTATTATATTCTGTGAATTTTATCTGTTTTGTTCTATTAATAGTCAGATGTGTTCTCTGTTATCTTCTGTGTATTGTATGTTCTTCATTATGTTCTGTGTATACTCTGTTGTTTTATGTGTATTCTGTTTATATTCTGTAGTACTCTCTATATATTATGTGTATGTTATCTGCAATATTCTATTGTTTTGTGTATATTATATTATGTTCTGTGTATATTACGTGTATGCTCTCTGTTATGTTTTGTGTATGTGTGTTCTCTGTCATGTGTAACCTGTGCATATTATTTGTTATTTTCTATCTATTTTGTTCTATGTATGTTCTAGTATGTTCTGTGTATATGATTTTGTGATCTATTATACATTATGTATGTTCACTGTTGCTAGTCTCTGTGGCTATGGGCTTGCGAACGCTGTTTGTGAGCCCGTATACCCGGGTTCGAAACACAGCGGTGCTGGTTTTTTCAAAAAAGGTATTGGAGCCGGTCTTCAGAAAGCAATGGCAAACTACTGAACGTAACATTTGCCCAGGAATCACGAACAGCGAAAATGCTGGGGTTGACTGCTACGTCCTGTAAAGGACATGCAACTTAATTCATTAAATGTTCACTGTTATGTTCCATGCTTGTTCTGATATATTATGTGTAGGTTCTATGCACAATATACAAAACACTGATTAGACCAGTTGTGCTGTATGGCTCTGAAACCTGGAGTACAACTAAAGGAGACAAAATCTTGTTACAAACCTTTGAGAACAAAGTCTTAAGACGCATCTTTGGGCCCATTAGGGATACACAAAGTAGAGAGTGGAAAAGAAGAAGCAACAAAGACATTTATGATCTGTTTAAGTCCCTGCTAATCACTGGTATCATGAAGGCTAATAGTCTGCAATGGCTGGGTCATATAAAAAGAATGGAAGATAATAGGGAAATAAAACTTGCTTACACTCAGGAAATAAATGACCGTAATGGAAGATAATAGGGAAACAAAACTGGCTTACACTCAGGAAATAAATGACCGTAGACCCCGAGGTAGACCAAGAAAATGGTGGAGAGATAATATACACACAGACCTACAGGCACTTGGAATCAGCGACTGGCAAGAGAAGGTCAACCAGAGAGACGAATGGAGACGGATTGTATCTGCAGCAAAGAACCTCAATGGCTCGGAATGCTGAAGAAGAAGAAGAAGAAGAAGAAGAAGAAGAAGAAGAAGAAGAAGAAGAAGAAGAATAAGAAGAAGAAGAAGAAGATGAAGAAGAGGAAGAAGGTTCTATGTAATGCTCTATGTATTTCTGCTAGTATGTTCTGTGTTCACTGTTACATTTCCTGTATATATGGTGTTATGTTTTATGTCTGCCAGCTGCTTGTTCTGCTAATTTCTGTACAAACACTCTGCATCTGTTGTAGTATGTTCTATGTATGTCACATGTATTGTTCCATGTGTTGTAGTATGTTCTATGTATGTCACCTGTATTTTTCCATCTGTTGTAGTATGTTCTATGTATGTCACCTGTATTGTTCCATGTGTTGTAGTATGTTCTATGTATGTCACCTGTATTGTTCCATGTGTTGTAGTATGTTCTATGTATGTCACCTGTATTGTTACATCTGTTGTAGTATGTTCTATGTACGTCACCTGTATTGTTACATCTGTTGTAGTATGTTCTATGTATGTCACCTGTATTGTTCCATGTGTTGTAGTATGTTCTATGTATGTCACCTGTATTGTTCCATGTGTTGTAGTATGTTCTATGTATGTCACCTGTATTGTTCCATCTGTTGTAGTATGTTCTATGTATGTCACCTGTATTGTTACATCTGTTGTAGTATGTTCTATGTATGTCACCTGTATTGTTACATCTGTTGTAGTATGTTCTATGTATGTCACCTGTATTGTTCCATCTGTTGTAGTATGTTCTATGTATGTCACCTGTATTGTTCCATGTGTTGTAGTATGTTCTATGTATGTCACCTGTATTGTTCCATCTGTTGTAGTATGTTCTATGTATGTCGCCTGTATTGTTCCATCTGTTGTAGTATGTTCTATGTATGTCACCTGTATTGTTCCATGTGTTGTAGTATGTTCTACGTATGTCACCTGTATTATTCCATGTGTTGTAGTATGTTCTATGTATGTCACCTGTATTGTTACATCTGTTGTAGTATGTTCTATATATGTCACCTGTATTGTTACATCTGTTGTAGTAACCCATAACCCTAACCCATAACTCTAACCCTAATGGGTACATGACATTACAGAACTGACAACATTTGGAGAGTCATCACCAGACATCATCATTATTACAGAGAGAGAGCACGAGGACGGCGCGTATTGCCGGCACACATCTCTCCCAGGTCCGCGTGGAGAGTGGGCTGCTGGACATCATCTCCCACTGGGACAGCTGTCTCCCAGGTCCGACCCATGACTTATAAGCCTGGTGAGTGTGACAGCGACTCGGGTCCCCGCCCTTAACTGACACGTGACTCAGCTAGAAGGATCACCTCCTTCATGAACCAGATTCCGAAGTGGCAGCGACGATTCTCTCTTAGAAGTTGTGTCCCGAAGCCTGAAGGTTTTTGATTGAAGGGGAGCGTGTAGGTCCTGGCCAAACTTACTCCTACTGAACAAGTAGGATGTCTTTTATCTCAGGAACTGGATGGCTGTGGTTCGTTGCTTCGGATTGAAGACGTCGTGGCCAGCATTCTGCCGCATGAACTGGGATCCAGTCTCTTTAAGCCCTTGTCAGTTAGGGTGGAAACTATTGGCCACCTATATAGATTAGCAACAGTTGAACAATCTTCCTGAATGCACCAGAGTTCCCTATTTATCTTGTCTGCTTTGTGTGCGTGACACTGATCACTTGCGAGTTTGTCCGGTGGGCTACGGTTCTTAGAAACCCAGCGAATTATTTAAAACACAAAATTTCAAGGGGTGACAATTTAAACATAAGAAGGCCTGCAGCACGTGGTGTTGAGGCGGGTTTCACAAGGAGACCGGGCACCTCTAGATTTGTCCGGTGTGCTACATTGCTAGGGAACGGGCGGGTTACAAGCAGACACCAAAATACAACAACAAAATATATTGTACAGGGCGGGTAAAGGGTTAGGGTTCGACGACGTCCTTGGCGGTGACGGACTACCTCTTGGCGTGCTCGGTGTAGGTGACAACGTCGCGGATGACGTTCTCTAGGAACACCTTGAGGACACCTCGGGGTTCCTCATAGATGCCCGGAGATGCGCTTGACACCTCCTCGCCGGGCCAGTCGGCGGATGGCGGGCTTGGTGATACCCTGGGTTATTGCGCAGGACTTTGCGGTGACGCTTAGCGCATCTTTTGGCGAGTCCCTTGTGTGTGTGTGTGTGTGTGTGTGTGTGTGTGTGTGCGCTAGTGTACATGTGTGTATGTGTACGTATGTGCCTGAGAGTGTATGTTTTCTATGATGGGTATTAAAACTTCCGTTTAGTACAAGGTGAGTAGTAATTGTCTGTGAGCACCATGTTTAAATGTGCGCCGAGCACAAACTGGCAGCAGCACCGATGATCTGACATATGGGGCTGGAACGGGAACTCTCGATCTATTCTGGATCTGTACTTGACACACATGTGAAGCATCACACCTAGGTTGGGGGGGGGGGGGGGTCTAATTATGGAAGCCAGGGGGTAGGGGGTATATTCGCAGTGATTAAACGTAAGCAGTTCAGAATATAAACAATGAAATGGGGCAGGGGCAGTGGTAGTCCCTGGTAGTCACATGTTCTGTCCAGAAGATACAGAACAACTGCACGAGCTGAATGTCTATACACGCGCTGCAAAATAAATCAATCATCACTGCTGAAGTTGTCCATAACATGGGCATGTTTCTTAGAGCGGAACCAGATGTAGTTATAGCCCAAATCTCTGTGGGGAATCTACGTAGAAATGATGACTTTCATAAACGAATGAACGGCAGGTACTTCTGTGGAAGTCTGTGCCAGTTGCAGCTCCTGGACGTCGAGGGAGGAAAGTTCACTGTTAATGCTTCAGGTGTGATTTGTCTGCGATGTAATCAAGTCCTTTGTAGCCATTGGTGTTGCAGTAGTTCATCTGAGCCGTGAGCACATCCGGTCAAATATTTCTGGGGTTAGGTCGGTCAGCGAGAAGCGCGTGTAGTAATATTGGCAGATGATGGGCAGAGCACCTTTCCACTAGTGGAACTCGCCAAGGATGGACATGGCGGTGCAGTGGTACCTTGTGATCCTGGCTGTTTTCGGTAAGATTCCTGTGATGAAAGCGTCCTCGATGGGCAATGGCACGAAGTTCCGACTGACTCTAAGTAGGTCAGAAATGGCGTCCCCAGATATAATGTAACTGCTTCCAGAAGCGTGAGAAGGAAAATTGACGAATGGGTACTCACTGTAAGAAACCCGCCACTTGCCGCCACGCCACACGCCAGGCGATGAGTACATGTGCCCAAACACAGATATGGATAAATCCCTGCGATGTACGATGAGGTAGTCCACAAGAAATGGGATGTTTACGAAAGAATCTTCGTCTGCTTTAAGTACAAACTGCACTTGTGAGCAGTGGTTTTCTATCCAACGAAGGGTTGCCAGCATTTTCAACGTCAGCTTGTCGTAGCCCCCCTTTTTAAAAAAAACCATGTTTTTTAGAATTTTGAGGAAAGGGGGTCCCCCCTTCCGTTATATGTCTTTTATGTCTAGCGTGTGAAATATGTCTGTTATATGTAATATGTCTGTTATGTCTAGCGTGGTAATATGTCTGTTATACCCAGCTTGTGTAATATGTCTGTTATATGTAATATGTCTGTTATATGTAATATGTCTGTTATATGTAATATGTCTGTTATATGTAATATGTCTGTTATATGTAATATGTCTGTTATATGTAATATGTCTGTTATATGTAATATGTCTGTTATACCCAGCGTGTGTAATATGTCTGTTATATAATATGTCTGTTATACCCAGCGTGTGTAATATGTCTGTTATATGTAATATGACTGTTATATGTAATATGTCTGTTATATGTAATATGTCTGTTATATGTAATATGTCTGTTATATGTAATATGTCTGTTATATGTAATATGTCTGTTATATGTAATATGTCTGTTATATGTAACATGTCTATTATATGTAATATGTCTGTTATACCCAGCGTGTGTAATATGTCTGTTATATGTAATATGTCTGTTATATGTAATATGTCTGTTATATGCAATATGTCTGTTATATGTAATATGTCTGTTATATGTAATATGTCTGTTATACCCAGCGTGTGTAATATGTCTGTTATGTCTAGCGTGTGTAATATGTCTGTTATGTCTTACGTGTGTAATGTGTCTGTTATGTCTGACGTGTGTAATATTTCTGTTGTGTCTAGCGTGTGTAATATGTCTGTTATATGTAATATGTCTGTTATGTCTAGCGTGAGTAATATGTCTGTTATATGTAATATGTCTGTTATATGTAATATGTCTGTTATATGTAATATGTCTGTTATGTCTAGCGTGTGTAATATGTCTGTTATATGTAATATGTCTGTTATGTCTAGCGTGTGTAATATGTCTGTTATATGTAATATGTCTGTTATATCTAGCGTGTGTAATATGTCTGTTATATGTAATATGTCTGTTATGTCTGACGTGTGTAATATGTCTGTTATGTCTAGCGTGTGTGATATGTCTGTCATGTCTAGCGTGTGTAATATGTCTGTTATGTCTGATGTGTAATATGTCTGTTATGTCTGACGTGTGTAATATGTCTGTTATGTCTGATGTGTAATATGTCTGTTATGTATGACGTGTGTAATATGTCTGTTATGTCTAGCGTGTGTAAAATGTCTGTTATATGTAATATGTCTGTTATATGTAATATGTCTGTTATGTCTGACGTGTGTAATATGTCTGTTATATGTAATATGTCTGTTATGTCTAGCGTGTGTAATATGTCTGTTATATGTAATATGTCTGTTATGTCTAGCGTGTGTAATATGTCTGTTATATGTAATATGTCTGTTATGTCTAGCGTGTGTAATATGTCTGTTATATGTAATATGTCTGTTATGTCTGACGTGTGTAATGTGTCTGTTGTGCCTGACGTGTGTAATATGTCTGTTGTGTCTAACATGTGTAATATGTCTGTTATATGTAATATGTCTGTTATGTCTGACGTGTGTAATGTGTCTGTTGTGCCTGACGTGTGTAATATGTCTGTTGTGTCTAACATGTGTAATATGTCTGTTATATGTAATATGTCTGTTATGTCTGACGTGTGTAATATGTCTGTTATATGTAATATGTCTGTTATGTCTGAAGTGTGTAATATGTCTGTTGTGTCTGACGTGTGTAATATGTCTGTTATGTCTGACGTGTGTAATATGTCTGTTATGTCTAGCGTGTGTAATATGTCTCTTATATGTAATATGTCTGTTATATGTAATATGTCTGTTATGTCTAGCGTGTGTAATATGTCTATTATGTCTAGCTTGTGTAATATGTCTGTCATGTCTAGCGTGTGTAATATGTCTGTTATATGTAATATGTCTGTTATATGTAATATGTCTGTTATGTCTGACGTGTGTAATATGTCTGTCATGTCTAGCGTGTGTAATATGTCTGTTATATGTAATATGTCTGTTATGTCTGACGTGTGTAATATGTCTGTCATGTCTAGCGTGAGTAATATGTCTGTTATGTCTAGCGTGTGTATATGTCTGTTATGTCTGACTTGTGTAATATGTCTGTTATGTCTGTGGTGTGTAATATGTCTGTTATGCCTAGCGTGTGTAATATGTCTGTTATATGTAATATGTCTGTTATGTCTGACGTGTGTAATATGTCTGTTGTGTCTGACGTGTTTAATATGTCTGTTGTGTCTAACATGTGTAATATGTCTGTTATGTGTAATATGTCTGTTATGTCTGACGTGTGTAATATGTCTGTTATATGTAATATGTCTGTTATGTCTGAAGTGTGTAATATGTCTGTTGTGTCTGACGTGTGTAATATGTCTGTTATGTCTGACGTGTGTAATATGTCTGTTATGTCTGACGTGTGTAATATGTCTATTATATGTAATATGTCTGTTATGTCTGACGTGTGTAATATGTCTGTTATGTCTGACGTGTGTAATATGTCTGTTATGTCTGACGTGTGTAATATGTCTGTTGTGTCTGACGTGTGTAATATGTCTGTTGTGTCTAACATGTGTAATATGTCTGTTATATGTAATATGTCTGTTATATGTAATATGTCTGTTATGTCTGACGTGTGTAATATGTCTGTTGAGTCTGACGTGTGTAATATGTCTGTTATGTCTGAAGTGTGTAATATGTCTGTTGTGTCTGACGTGTGTAATATGTCTGTTATGTCTAGCGTGTGTAAATGTCTGTTATGTCTAGCGTGTATAATATGTCTGTTATATGTAATATGTCTGTTATGTCTAACGTGTGTAATATGTCTGTTATGTCTGACGTGTGTAATATGTCTGTTATATGTAATATGTCTGTTATGTCTAGCGTGTGTAATATGTCTGTTATGTCTGACGTGTGTAATATGTCTGTTATATGTAATATGTCTGTTATGTCTGACGTGTGTAATATGTCTGTTATATGTAATATGTCTGTTATGTCTAGCGTGTGTAATATGTCTGTTATGTCTGACGTGTGTAATATGTCTGTTATGTCTGACGTGTGTAATATGTCTGTTATGTCTAGCTTGTGTAATATGTCTGTTATGTCTAGCGTGTTGTAATATGTCTGTTATATGTAATATGTCTGTTATATGTAATATGTCTGTTATATGTAATATGTCTGTTATATGTAATATGTCTGTTATGTCTGACGTGTGTAATATGTCTGTTATGTCTAGCGTGTGAAATATGTCTGTTATATGTAATATGTCTGTTATGTCTGACGTGTGTAATATGTCTGTTATGTCTAGCGTGTGTGATCTGCGGACGACCAACCCAAAATAGCTGAATTAAAGTTCTGTTTTTTAAAA
>JACEFZ010005178.1:0-290395 GCA_014155875.1 Cepaea nemoralis | reverse complement strand
CCTGAGAAAGGAAATACTAAAAAAATGGTTTAAAATCCAAGACGAGAAAAAAATCAGAAATGAAGAAATTTGGACTAAAGTAGGGGTTATAGCAGTGCTATATTTCATTAAAAGGCAGCAAGTAAAATGGTTTGGCCATGTAACAGGGCTACCAACTAACAGTATACCACAACAAGCAATGATGTACAGACCAGAGGGAAGCAGGGGAAGAGGCCGACCACGTAAACGATGGACAGAGAGAATAGTCTATGGGAATATTGATACATGAAACCCATAAATGGGCACTGTCCCACTGTCTATACTTCACCTCGACACTGCAAGGCACAAGAGGAACAAGATGAGATGAGATGAGAATACAGTACGACAACATTAATTTTTAACTATGTTAATCCAATTGCTAAAATAAGTAATCATTTGCATTCACCATTTAAAACATTACAATTAATTTTTTTTTTATAATATGATTCAAAACAATGTATTCCCTCAGTGAATTTAAACACAGGAGCCATAAACAATATGTTGCATGATTTATTGCCTGGCATATTTTGCTGCATCTTGTCAGGTGCATACTGCAGAATTATATATCATGCGAAGTGAATAATACTTAAACTAAAACATTAACACACAATAAGTTAAATTAGTTGCATATCCTTCACAGAACATAGCAGTCAATTCCATCTTTGGTTGTTTGTGATTCCTGGGAAAGTTTATGTTCAATAGTTTTCTGATTGCTTTCTGAATGACCGGCACTCATACCATTGTATACAAACTAACACCAGGCAGTCTGCTCCTAAATTGCCCGCAACTTCAAACGCGGTATGTGGAGATTACGATTTGCATTCGTAACCCCTTCTCACAGAACCAATCAACACACATAGTCACAGGTATTATTCCAATGTGAAACTGTTAACCCCACAGTAATTTTAAACTTCACATGAATTCTTTCTGTTTGCACAAAATTGGCTGTAACAGCCTAATTGCTAATGATTCACTACATTTGAGCAGTTGTTTCTTGTTTTTCAAACTACAATATACAAAACGCTTTTTCTTTGCCTAACGCTATGACTAGCAATGACAACAATGATTAGTAATTTTTTTCACATTTCTACCCAGAATGCCACAATAACTAGAATGCGGAACAGAAAAAAGGGCAACCATGGATATGACAACGACATACAAACAATGAAGCCAATCTTCATTGCCAGAGGTCCGGCCTTCAAATCTGGCAAGACTGTCAGTTCTATAAAGTCTGTGGACATTTATCCCTTGATTTGTTACCTGCTAGACATTAAACCTGCACCCAACTAATGGGAGTCTAGACAGAGCAGCCACACTTGCTGAAGGACTATGGGAACTCGGTGCCACGGTTTTCTTCATGCACACAGCTGGTGTGGTTTCTGGTTATTGTTATGATGTTAACTGGTACTTTATTATAAGAATGATCTTTTTTGGTTTTTATTTTAAGATTTGGATGTCAGTATGCATGAATACATAATATGAATTAATTCTGCTACAATGGTTACAAAATAACAAAAATGTCAAGAACTCTTGTACAAACCTTAAGGTGCACTGGGCTTATAGTAGCATATCCTTTACAAGATGTCGCATTCAACCCCGTTTTTCTTTCCACATTGTTGGGCTGTTTGTGATTTTTTAGCAAGTTTATGTTCAGTAGTTTGTCATCTTTCTGAACGACCAGCACTCATACCATTGTATAGAAACCAATGCCAGGAGGCCTGCTTCCAAATCGCTCGCAGTTTCAAGTGCAGTATGCGGGATTACGAATCACATCCCTAACCCCTACACCACAGAACCAGTGGGCGTATAGCAACTAGAGTATAAAAGAATGGACCTTTCTACACACCTTAAGGTGTATGTGGCATATAGTGTTAGACTCGTATTTGTATAGACCAACTTGCGCTCGGTTCGTGGTATGGTCACCGTCACATTGGCCATCTTTACTTCCCAAAACATTTCCTGGTACCCATTTTAGACTGGGTCGACCTGGAAGTCCAAATAAATCTTTGAAGCATCAGCCATGAGATGGATTCAAACCCATGACCATTGGGCTGCAGGTGTGAGTAAAATGATGGGTGAGAGACCACTTTTTCATACCCATTTGGACAACACGTGTCTATATTTGTTATTGAAATGTAGGCCTGAATGCATGGAGGAAGAGGCGGCCAGTTTTTCCCTCACTTAGCAGGCGATGAATGTCAGCGGCGGACCTTCGCCCGACTGAGCTCTGGACAGTATCAGCACAACCCCCTAGTGACTATACCAATGTATCTGCTGTATGCTTGTAAACAATGGACAAAAAGCAAGCAAGTTGAAAACCATCTCATGGCAGTGCAAACCTGAAGGAAATGCAAAGAATACCATGAAGGACAGAAAAACCGATGAGACAGTTCTTCAAGATAACAAATAAAAACCATAAATTGATTTATGAAAGTAGACATAAGACTGTCCAGATTTTTGTTCTGGTTACGTTATGAGAAGAAATAAACTTGACAACTTAGTGACAGCTGATGGGAAAAGATGAAGGGGAAGGCAGAGATATAAATAACTGGATGGATTGGCCACATGGCATAATCACATCAAGAACTTATCAGCTTGGCACATGATGATGATGAGTGTATCCTAGATAGAATCGGCCCATCTGGCTCTTGGTCTTTCCCAGAGAGTTGTTGGTTTGAGTACAAGGCAGCAGCTGACTGAGCTTCACTCTCACAATATGTCAGAAGTATTCACTGCAGGGAGTCGCACCTATGTTGCTGCTGATGTTTCTAATCTCCATCCCTCCTCTCTGTCTGTCTATTTGTGCGTGTGAAAAAGAGAGGGATACAGAAGGAAAAAAAAGATATACAAAGAGAGAGAGAGAGAGACAGAGAGAGAGAGAGAGAGAGATTAATTTATTCAACTTTATTTTAAAAGGGTTACAAATTGGGAACGCCAGGCCCGTCTTACATTCGGCCCTTCCAATCACTCATCTTTCATTCATCAATAGTGCATGATACATTCACATAGGAAAATATATTGTCAAATGAATGTTGTAAACATAAACAATGCACATTACAATGTTATGAGACACATCCCTCACCCACCCACACATCCCCCTCCGATCCACACATATCACCCACCCATACATACACCCTCCATTCACCCACACACACCCCCACACCTTCACTCAGCCATACACATCCCTACCCACACACCCCACCCAAACACTCACCAACCCACCCTTCCCCACAAACACACCCATCCCAGAGAGAGAGAGAGAGAGAGAGAGAGAGAGAGAGAGAGAGAGAGAGAGAGAGAGAGAGAGAGTTAATACCTGCTGAGTTCTTGTAAATACTGTAATTTATAATTAAATGTATATGGTTTGCTAGATGACTAACAATAGGTCCAGGATGTCATCTGTAGACAATAGACTTGTAGCAGTAGATAACTCATTTTTATGTCAACTCTACAACCAACCAAGATTTGCCTCACTTTTCTTCCATTAGAACTTCATTGTATGTAAGGTGTCTTTGAGCTTGCTAACTTCATATGATCATATATCCTTGTATTGTTCACTTCATGACATTTATTTATGTCTGTTGTTCTTACTTTTATCATTGTATATTTCATACAAATGTTTTCTTGAGCATATTTTCAATAACAACTGTTTTTAATCTCATCTATATTATCTTATTTTATTTTGCCAAGTAATCTCACATAGCATAATCAATGTTACAAATCTATTGAACTGAGACCCTGAAACATATAGTCTTTACATTATAGAGATTCTTGTGTACTTTATGCTCAGACATCACAGAAAAATATTCTTTTATCAATACATTTTTGATATTAATGTTTTCACTAAGAAATAGTACTTTTCTTTTTAAATTTTGAACTGTGAAACTAACCATGAGTTTTTGTGTTCATTACTATTGTGTGTGATCTGTTGTTTCTATAGCAATTTAAAATAACAATTGAACATTTATCATTCTAAATTATAACATTATATATCCCGTATATTCTTGATTAAACAGTACTTGATGAATGATGCCGGCACCATGCTGATCAAATTATTACTAAAAATATTTTCTAGGTGCCTATTTTCAAGAGCTAGCTCACGCCTTCAATCTCACCTATGGGGGAGATTCAAACCCAGAATCACCAGACTGGCATGCAAATGCACTTGCTACTGTTAAGAACAACCCTTTAAGGAAATACATTTGTTTTTTGCATATCCTATTTACAGAACATCGCTGTCAACACTAGCACTGCTGTTGTTGATGTCTTGGCAAGTTTACGTTCAGTAGTTTGTCATTGCTTTCAGAACGACCGGCTCCCATACCAACACGTTATAACACAACATGAACAAATTTTGAATGCCTGGTAAGCGGCTCAGCAAACCGCGTTCGCAAGCCTTTGGCCGCGGAGACCTGGCAAGGAAATACATACAGCAAGATAACTGATAAAACAAGTTATTTGAATGCAGCTAATGAACATCATATAGCTTAAGAAGCAGAAGATTCATATGCAGGAAAAGGGATGATGAAAAATAAAGAATGAAAACTCTTATAAAAATATGGTAAATAGATATTTTCTTTGACAGATGTACAATGAACAATGAATGAATCATCAAAAAACGAGAAGTCGACAGTAAGCTTAACAAGAACTGATCACAAGTAGCAAAATGGAAGTTGCGGCCAAGGCTTTCATCGGCACATAAACAACAAACACACACCGATACAACTACATGAAAAACTCTACATGACAAACTCTAGATGAAAATATAAATAGAAAAGTTACACATCTGTTTCCTTGCTGTGGACTGGACACGTGTGTGACCAAATCTGCATTTCGAGGGTTGTGGGATAGATTCCAAGCTACGACATTCAGTTCATGAGTGCAATTTTCTCAGACTCCTGGGGGTCATCGCTGGAGCTATGGAGTGTGGGCTTTGTGCGACACTATCAGCAGACCGCGCTGCGGAAAGAGACTGAGCATTGTGTGATAAAACCTTGTGAAATTAAGTCAATCCTCTTGCATTTAAACCATTTTAACGTCTATTTTGTACTAACACTTAACAGGACTACTAGTGAAATAAAATATGACCTCCGAAGTTTAATGCATAAAATTTGTTAATATTCTCCCTGGGATCTCCACCAAGCGAGAAATTGGTACCCGACTCAACAGTATTCAGACATAAACCATAAAACATCAGAACAAAAAATTAATCAAAAGATTAAATGCTGACAATAAGTTGTAGAAATATGATTTAATAATAATCACTTTATATTGAACAGTTACCAATATTTTATGTCATTTCTTTATTCGGTTCTGTGGCGAAGGGGTTACGGAGGCAATTTGTAATCATATATATCACTTCCGAAAGCACAGCTGTGGGTTATTTGGAATCAGATTGCCTTGCAATGGTTTTAATGAAATGGTATGAGTGCCGGTCATTCAGAAAGCAATGGCAAACTACTTGAACTAAACTTGCCAAGAAATCAGTCAAATAAAGCTGGGAATGACTGACGTCCTGTCAATGATATGCAATTGACTTTTTATTCCAACTGACTATTACTATTCTCACTCGCTGTTGTTCTAAAGAAGTCAATATTTTTAGATGTATGATGCAGTATCTGAGAGCTTTCTCAGATTCCAAAATAGCTTTGCATATTGCTTTAGCTTCCAAACAAAATCTCTACTTCGTGTATTCATACATCATCCTCTTAATTTCTCCCTGACTAACCTTTCAAACAGAATAATAAAATATAATAAAATAAAAACATCAAATGGAATATTTTTCTGATCACACAAACGTAGTTTTCAATTGTTCTTCATTAACTCTTAAAACATCAGCATCTTTCAATTGTAACAAAGCGTTGGTCTTCTCCAATTCTTCAGCTCTTCGTTTTTCTGCGTATTCATCCATGATCTCACGGATTCTATCTTTCAACAGCTCCGTATTTTCTCTTTTCATTGCTGACATTCGAAATACGCCATCAAATTTTGGCAGATTTTTGGGGTGGAATTCTTCATCAACTTCTTCTAAAGAATCTGTAACAAAGATAAATTACACATTGTTAAGTGTCGATATATGGAGCAGCTACTAATGTATATGTATATCAAATGCCGATTAAGCTTCTAAACCCAATCATGTCTTCATGTATTCATACATCATCCTGTTCATTCAACTTTGCTTAACTTTTAGTTTAACAAGAAAATAATATCATCACTCATTGTTCTAATTATTTTCAAGGTAACTTTATCATAATCTGCAATAATTATGTTCCAATGACACAAATCATTTCTATAAAAATATACATTACCGTTTACTGAATTTATTTCATAAAAAAATGAATTACTCAACAAATGAAAGCAACATACAAAATTTAGCATTTTGAACAAAGTATTTTTCAATGAACATTAACGAACAAAGAGATATAAAACTAAGAGAAAATTAATAATTATTTTGCAAATAAAATATTACATTTGAACACAACAGTGGTAATACAAATAGTAAACTACAGACTAAATTACTGCAAATTAAAACAAAAAGTATGTGAGACTTAACAGAAAAGGGATAAATGGCATGAAATGATGGTAAATATAGCTCTTTGAAGGAAATAGTCTCTTTGGTACTTCAGACGATGTATACAGAACCAAATATTATGAATACTTGTAATTCCTTTGCCAATACATCTGGTACCAGTTAACTGGCGTCACAAGCTAGTGGAGGTAGTCTCATAGTTAAAGTTAGTTGCATGTCCTTTCAAGGACAACGCAATCAACCCCAGCATCTGTGGCTTAGAGGTAGGTAACGCAGTTTCACAATCCTGACATACTAGGTTCCAAGTCAGCCACAGGTGATTTTGGAACAGAACGCTCTGTATTGATTTTCAATGATATCTTCTTCTTCTTCTTCGTTCATCCGGAGTTTTTTTTTCGGATGTGATTGCGTTGTGCCTGTTTACAGCAGAGCTGCGTTCTTGCGCCGTTAGGCCGACACATCCGACTTCTGCGGGCATTTGTTGACCGGGTTAACCTTCCCGGGGATTTTCAATGATATGAGAGTCAGCTATTCATAAAGGATACTGTTACAGTATCATACATGATACAGTTTAAGAGCCAGTTTCCTTCGATGTTCAGACATTGTAGAATTTCTTTCTTCTTGGTCCAGAATATTCTAAGAATGTTTCTGTAACATCTCAGCTCAAAAGTACAAACTTTCTCCCCAGACAGGCACAACAGGAAACTAGACATTAAAATCTGAACCTGGAAACGTTGGACAATGGAAGAGGCTGAATTATATTTTTTGTTACAATAATGTACTAAAACATGTAATTAGCACAAGCATACCTGTGACAATGTGCAAAACAGAATGACATACCTGGTAAGTTTTTCACCAAGTCAATAAGCTTGTCTGTTAATTTTCCTGACGGATCTGTGTCTATTTTGTTAAGTGCCAGAACAGACGGTTTTTCTAACATTCCGTGGCCATACTCATCTAGCTCCTGAAAAATATAATATTGAAATAAGCATAAGAAAACAGAAGACATTTACATTTCGTTAATAATTTCAACAATATTTCACTAATTTCCATAGTGGGTGAGATTCAACTTAAATGCACAAAAAGACTACTGCTGAAATTGAAATTATTCCAGGCAAAACTAATGATATGGAATGACTAGGTTGTATTTTGGAACTACAGGAGCACACAAGCAAAAATGTTTCTGTCAGAAATATTCTTTCACCTGTCTTACTATCTCTTCTAACTGGTATTTACTGATGAGATTATTGATACTTCCTGACTTCTGTTCAACATTCAATTTCTTTCTGTCTGTTGCCGGAGCCTACCAGCTAAACAAAGAATAGCAGCACTGCAACCTACTAAGCGTGACGCAAAAGCCAACTCAAGGGGGTTTGCAAAACCGCGCTATTCGTCTGGTTTCTGACATAAAGCACGTTGAAAGTAATAATTTGTACAGTCATCTAAGACTTCTACCACTACAAAAGCGCTTCCTTTTCAACAAAGCCAAATTAGTGAATAAAATTATATCTCAAAATACCCCAGAGTATCTTCTGCCGCTGATTCAATCTAATGCAATGAACAGCAAGCGCCTAAATTTGTTACATGTCTCAAAGCCTAGACTGGACCTATACAAAACATGTTTCGCCTATTCTGGTGCTCACTTATGGAATGATCTGCCTCCAGATCTGAAAACTCCAATGAGTCCCTACACATTTAACCGAAAACTCTTTCAATTCTTAATCCATACCGACTATATGCCACCATAATTCATTTACTGGTATAATTGATCAGTATAATTGTTCATTATAATTGTTTAACTATAATTGTTCACTATATATGTGTGTGCGTGTGGGAGAGAGAGAGAGAGCGAGAGAGAGGAGAGAGAGAGAGAGAGAGAGAGAGAGAAGAGAGAGAAGAGAGAGAGAGAGGAGAGAGAGAGAGAGAGGAGAGAGGAGAGAGAGAGAGAGAGAGAGAGAGAGAAAGTGGGTGTCAGTGAGAGGGAGAGAGTGAATGTGTGTGTGCGCACGTGCATGCGTGTGTGTGGAGAGAGTGATTGAGCGAGAAATGGAGGGGGAATGTGTCAGTGCATGCATTCGTACGTGTATGTGTGAGAGTGAGTGAGGGAGTGTATGCGTGCGTGCATGCGTTCATGTGTATGTGTATGTGTGGGAGAGTGTGATTGAGAGAGTGAGTGTGTGTGTGTGTGAAGGATTGTGTGTTAGAGAGTGAGACAGTGGGAGAGTTGATGTGTTATTGTGTGTGTGTGTGATGGCGCGCGCATGCGTGTGAGTGTGTGTATATGAAAGAATACAGAGAGAGAGAGAGAGAGAGAGAGAGAGGAGAGGAGAGAGAGAGAGAGAGAGAGAGACAGAGAGGAGAGAAGAGAGAGAGAGAGAGAGAGAGCTGAGCAGATGCATTGTCATGTAACACGCATGTTATGTAACACGCGAATCATATGTTTGTGCATTCTCATCTGTCATATTATCAGTTAAATACCATTTGATTTTATCATGCATAATATAAACTCATGTTCATTACTGTAGTTTGAGTGAGTGAGTCAGTGAGTGTGAATGAGAGACAGAACGAGTGAGCGTGAGAGTGAATGAGTTGAGCGGGAGAGTGAATGAGTGAACGGGAAAAGTGAATGAGTGAGCGGGGGAGAGTGAATGATGTGAGCGTGAGAGTGAATGAGTGGAAGAGTGAATGTGTGAGAGTGAATGTGTGTGTGTGTGAGAGAGAGAGAGAGAGAGAGAGAGAGAGAGAAAGAGAGAGAGAGAGCATCACTATTTTTACGTCACATACATTTTATGTACACATTTTTCTCCATGTTTAACATTTTTATGAGGACTGCTCATGACAAGTGTCAGTGTATGTGTGTGAGTAAAGTGTGGGGAGTTTGTTCATACTAGTTTCAATACTAACGTGAGACATTTTGTATGTGGTCTAGATGTGAGGAAGTGTGAGTGTATGTGGAGGATGTGTGTGAGTGTGGGGGATATGTGTGGGTGGGGTGTGTGTGGGTGGGGGTATGCATTTGGATGGGTTGGGGTGTGTGGGTTTTGATGGGTAGTGGTATTTGTGGTGTGGTGGGATGTGTGGATGGATGTGTGGGGGTGAAAGTAGGGATGTTGGAATGGGTGTGGGGGATGCGTGTATGGGTGGAGGATATGTGTATGGGACGGATGCAGGGGATGTGTGTTTATGTGGGTGGAGATGTGTGGATGGTTTGAGGAAGTATGTGTGGGAGGCGGGGTTGTGTGGGTAGGGGAGTTGTGTTGGGTGGATTTGGGATGGAAGGGCGGGTGGGGAGAAGTGTATGGTGTGTGGGTTTGAGATATGTGTGCGGTGTGTTTGGTGGGGGATGTGTGAATGATCTGTGGGTGGAGGGTTATGTTTGTGGTGGTATGGGTGGAGGATAGTGTGTGGTGTGGGGGATGTGTGTGATGGGTGTGGGGAATGTGCGTATGGGTGGGGTATATGTGTGGGTGAGCAGGGGATTGTGGTGGTTGGGGGAAGTATGTGGGGGAGTGTGGGTGGGAGATGTGTTGTGTATGTGGATGGGGAATGTGTGGGTGGGGGTGTTGTGAGTGGCTTAGGATGTGTAGGTGGTGTGAGGGAGTTGTATGTGTCGGGGTGGGATGTGTGAGTGGGTGGAGGATGTGTGTGGGGGTAGGGGTATTGTGATCGAAAGATGTTGGTTGGGAGTGGGTGGGTGGGGGTGTGTGGGTGCGTAGTGGAGGATGTATGCGTGAGTGAGTGTGTGTTGGTGGACGGGTAGGGAATGCGTGTGTGGGTGGGTAGAGGTGTGTGGTGTGTTGGTTGGTGATATTGTGTGGGTGAGGTATGTGTGTGTGGGTGGGGGATGTTTTGTGGTGTGTGAGTGGGGGTATGTGGGGTGGATGGGGGTATGTGGGGTGGATGGGTAAGGGTATATGTGTGGATGTGGGTGGGAATATTGTGTCGTATCTGGGTGGGGGATATGTGTGTGGTGTGTAAGTGGGGATGTGTTGGTGAGGGATATGTGTGTGTGGTGCGTGGGTTGGGAATAGTGCGTGGTAGGGGGTGTATGTGATGTGCGGGTGGGGGATTGTGTGGTGGGGGATTAGGTTAAGGCATGTGTGGGTGGGTGGGTGGAAGTTGTATGTGTGGGTGGTGGGGTGTGTGTGAGTGGATTGGGGATGTATGGGTGGTTAGGGAGATGTGGGGGGGGGGGGGGGGGGGTAGGGACATGTCAGTTGGTGGGGATGTGTGTGTATGGTTTGGGGATGTGTGAGTGGATGTGCGATGTGTGGGTTGGTGGGGGATTGTGTGTATGGGTGGGGAATATGTTGTGGATGGAGGATGTGGCTGGGGGATTGGTGGTTTGAGGTGTGGGTGGGGAGAGGATGTGTGGGGTAGGATGTGGATGGGCGTGGGATGTGTGGGTTGGTGGAGGAATGTTTGTGGGTGGCGAGTGTGTTTTGGTTGGGGGATCAGGTGAGGGCAGTGTGTGTGGGTGGGGGATGTGCGGGAGGGGGATGGGTCGGTTTGGTGTGCGTGTGTGTCGGTAGGTGGGGGTGTTTATGTGTCCCCTGGTGCGCGTGTGTGTGGGTAGGTGGGGGTGTGGGTGGGGTGATGTATGGATAGGTGGGAGATGGGCCTCATAACATGGTAATTAGCCTTGTTTATGTTTACAACATTCATTTCACAATGTTTATTTTTCTTCCTATGTAAATGTATAATGCTCTTGATGAACGAAAGACGAGTGATTGGAAGGGCTGAATGTAAGACGGGCCTGCGCGCCCAATTTGTGACCCTAATAAAGTTGATTTGATTTGATTTGATTTGATTTGCTTTTTGGTGTTATTTTTTTTTTGCAGCGCTTGCTCGCTTTGAACTCAAGCATAGTCCATAAACACTATTTATAGTGGTGATGGACTGAATTTTGCGTGTGGACTAGCTTTCTCTATTAACAGTGTCCCTCGCCATCAGGTGAACCCACTCTGACTTCAGAGGTACTTGTAATTTGCGTCCCAAAGTCAAGGACGACAGGTCAACATTTTAGTCCAGCTGTCCGGTGAAGGGGTTGAACTGCTTACATTGGCATCAGCACAAAGGATGTTTAAGAACATATATTCTTACCAATTTGGCCATGCGGACCTGCATAAAGAGGTTTAGCCTTTGCAGATGATCGCTGCCTCAAAAAGTCCTGTAGCTGTTTCCCAGACAATGAAAGGTAATGGGACACGGCATCCTTCTAATGCCCTACTAGATGACAATGCTGTTGGGATTAGGTGAACTCTCCTCACTTCCTGAGGGTCTCAGTCTCTGCTGTGATAAAGCCTGCTGAAGATCACACGCCTGCATGCTTCGAAAGTGAAAGTCATAGTGAAGCCCCAAGCCATTGGTAGGCATTCAGTGCCCAGGCATGTACCGGGGGCCAGGAAACCCTACACATATGATTTGAAATGAGTGTGCTGCTTAGCTACCAGGATGGAAGGAAACTCATCATCAAAATTTTTCATGTTGTATAAGAATGAACAACTCAAATTGATAGGGTTCATACAACATCTAATTTCTTACAGTCTGATTCCCAACACAATGCACTTGCTCCATTAGATAGTCCAGAATAGCAATACATTTGACATCCCCACACAAACAGTTTTCATTCAAATTTTGTGTATGTGTGTGCGGTTTTGTTTGTCGTTGAGAAAAGTGCTGTGTAAGCAAAGAATTACACATGCACAAGGAATGTGTATGCACCACTAACAAACGTTTAACTGAAACTGTTCACTTTGTCTATGTTTGTTGGGGGGGAAAAGCATCTGCTTCTGTTAAAGGTGAGAGGATTGACTTCAATGCACTGGGTTTTACTCCATCTCTCTCACAGAACAGTAAGCCGTCTGTGGTGAGCACCACACAAAGCATGACCTCTGAAGGTCCAGCAATGACCCCCAGAGGTCTCTGGAAAATCTGCACTCGGGGTCTGAACAACAGTCTAAAGACAAGCCCATGACCTTCAGAGTATGACGTGGACTGCTTGACAACTTCACCACAGAGACACCCTGAATTACTGCTGTGTTTTGTATACTACTATGAAAGACCTTAAAATGTACATGATCTTGTCAGCACATATAAATAAACTATAAACAGTTACATTCCATGAAAATATGTTCTGCTGGGCTATTTAAAACTACTTTGCAGCACATAGTTTATGCTAACACCTGGCAGGCATTTCAAATTTACAAGTATGTAAGACATTACCTGAAAAAGCAGTAAAAGAGCTTGAAATGCTGATCTCTCCGGGTGCTTGAATGACAACTGAAATGGGTTTATATCCAAAACATACAACAATAGTTTTGTTCTTTCTACGTGACGCAAAAATTTAAACCCCATTCCAAAATTCTGACTGGCTCCTTCTATCAATCCTGGCAAATCAGCTACAGAGATCTGAAATGAAAGAATCATAGTTCACTTTAAATGCTACACATTACTTCAAACAAAGAAGTCTGTAAAAGTTGAGAGGCTTGACTTCATTGCACCGGTTTTATCCCATATGACTCCATCTCCTTCCGCATGGAGGACTGCCAAAAACATCGCACAAAGCATGAACTCCGTAGCTCAAGCGACGAAACAAACACACATCACTCTGAAACAAGAAGTCATATCAGATTTGATTTTATAAGAAAAATGTTATTGCTGTTTTAGACCCAGTGGCAAAAGGTCTAAGAGAAGTGAAATATCTGCGCAAATCAACCATTCAAGCCACAGCCATCTGTGTTGGACCTTTTTGCATCATTATGTTAAACCTTCAAATTTCCCATTTTTCATGTTTTTAAAAAGATGCACAATCCTTTGAAGCAATGCACAACGAACATATTTTCTTATTATTAGCAATCCATTAATTTCTATAAAATATACACTATGGATTTCTTGTACAATGCTCGCTTGTATCTTGTACACTACCCAGTCAGAAGGACACAATAAGAGAAGCGAGTATGTTCGAGAACAGTGGGAGAGTAGGAGTGTCAGAATGCCATGAGGAAAAGTCAGACTTGTGCAGGGTCATAATCACTTTGTACTAGGAATGCAGTGGATTGGCCAGGCTGGCTACACAACAATGCGAACCCTGCAATGTAATCATCCACATGGAACTGGCTTTTCGCTAAAAGGTAAAAGAAAGTGTTTGTGGGTTCATAGCAAAGGGTTAATGGATGGTGTTTACTGCAGCAGAGCCTGGTATATGATGCTATGACATCTATTCTGAGAATGGAGGTGGAGGCAGTCACTGCAGAATTTCACTAGCTGGAGGACAAACAGCACACACGTCATGATTGTAAGGGACTCACAGAGCATGGCGAAGACAGGCAAGCTTCGTGCAGAGTTGCATGCTTCAACTAACAGCTCAAACATGGAGCATCCATTGGATCTTTTCCCCAGGACATGCTGGTGTGTTGAGAAACAAGCAGATGGACAGATTGATTGGATCTGCACCACTGGGTAAGGTACTGGTGCACCAGGACATGCTGGTGTGTTGAGAAACAAGCGGACGGACAGATTGATTGGATCTGCACCACTGGTTGAGGTACTGGTGCACCAGGACATGATGGTGTGTTGAGAAACAAGCGGACGGACAGATTGATTGGATCTGCATCACTGGTTGAGGTACTGGTGCACCAGGACATGATGGTGTGTTGAGAAACAAGCGGATGGACAGATTGATTGGATCTGCACCACTGGGTAAGGTACTGGTGCACCAGGACATGTTGGTGTGTTGAGAAACAAGCGGACGGACAGATTGATTGGATCTGCACCACTGGGTAAGGTATTGGTGCACCAGAACCCAGGACATGCTGGTATGTTGAGAAACAAGCGGATGGACAGATTGATTGGATCTGCACCACTGGGTAAGGTACTGGTGCACCAGGACATGTTGGTGTGTTGAGAAACAAGCGGACGGACAGATTGATTGGATCTGCACCGCTGGGTAAGGTACTGGTGCACCAGAATCCAGGACATGCTGGTGTGTTGAGAAACAAGCGGACGGACAGATTGATTGGATCTGCACCACTGGGTAAGGTATTGGTGCACCAGAACCCAGGACATGCTGGTGTGTTGAGAAACAAGCGGATGGACAGATTGATTGGATCTGCACCACTGGGTAAGGTACTGGTGCACGATGAAGTCATGACCCTATGGGATCATGTCAACAGTGTGGAAGAACAGATCAATCATCATGGCCTGGAAGAATGGTGCAGCAGGGAGTGATCAGTGGCTCTGGCCAACACTCAATACTCACAGAACCGGCCACATAATCAACTGTATGTGAGAATGGAAAGCATATGGGAATGTCCCAAGTGCTTTCATGTTGGTTCTTGACCCAACTCGACTCATTCTTATATACAACTATGTATGTTTACAGAATGTCACGCAATTACATTATAATTATATTTTTTTGTATGAAATGATCTTTGCGCTACCTACTTTCTCCGTTCTCACTAATAAACAGGAATTTCTACCCATGGTCAATACCTAAACACAATCATTTATAAGCAAGTCAACAACAATTATTTAAATCTACTTAAGTAATTCTCATGCTCAAGAGGTTAGAGGTGGGGTGGATCCGAAGAGAATGGTTGCTGTCTCTGAAGCGGTCTCGGCTGGCAAAGATTAGTTTCATCTTCGTGCCAGGGCATGCGGGAGTACAAGTAAATGAGCGGGCTGACAAGCTCGCAGGTGAGGCTACAGTGGAGGGTGGACGCGCCATGGACCAAGTTGACATTCTGAATGCTCTACGAGAAGTAAGACTTTTGCGTGAACCAAGTGATGACTGTGAATCTACAACCATAGCCGGACTGCGAGAACAACAAATTAAAAGAGGGGTGGCCAAACAAGAACACTATGCAGGAAGCCAAAGAAGATTGATAAACCAACACAGAACTGGTGTCATTAGCCACTACATGCTGAGGGATTTGCTGAGGAGGGGGGATCCGAGCACTTATGGACTGAATAGTTCGATGTGCAATGAAGATGATCTGTTGACTAACTAACTAACTAACTCAAGTAATTCTACAATTTATAGTACAACATAGTTGTTCCTCTTACCATTCTGCCATCTGTATATTCCATCATACCAATCTGAGGTGATAAAGTGGTAACTGTGGAGACAAATTACAATTCAATACATGACCATGTCTAATATTAGGCAAGGTAAAGAATATGTCAAAATGCTACATTACAATAAAACTATATTACAATAGAAATTATTGAAAGTTTATATTTTCCCGTGTGGATGTGAGAGCTGGATACTTTATCTAAAATACAGAACACACGATCCTGATTTTCGAGCACAGCATATTATAGAAGAATTGCGCGCATAGTTTTTATATCTTTCGTTCTACAGTTAAAACTGTTGCCATGCCATCCTATTTCACATAATATTATTATAAGTAAAAGTTTAGCTACTAAAATTATGTTGCTGTTCTTCAAGATTATAATCACACCCAAATCAGGATTTTACAATCACAGTAACCAATTTTGGAATGTGTTACCATCTGTAGATACTTAAGACCGAAGCTCTATCAATGAGGACAACACATTTATAAGATCTCAAATTAAGTATCAAAGCACATCATGAACACATTTTAAATAACTTCATATATGATAAGCTTAAGACATAAGAAAGAGGATAAAAAATAGGCAAAGTGACATATCAAATATGAAACAGTTTCTCAGATCTAAACAACTAGCTCTCAATATCTAAACAATTAGCTCGTAAATTTAAACAACTAGTTCTCAAATTTAAACAACTGGCTCTCAAATTTAAACAGCTGGCTCTCAAATCTAAACAACTAACTCTCAAATCCAAACTAGCTCTCAAATATAAACAACTAAGTTACAAATGAAAATTAACAATGGTCAAGTGAGACATGTACTTTTCATTTCTGAATGGTGTTGAAAAAAAACTGAAACTTCAAAGATGTTATTTTCACAAAGTGGGCTAGAATCTCATCTCAAGATGTAACAAATGAAGAGGCCTTACAAAAACTGGGACTAAGAAAATATTCTTCTTCTGCTCTTTATCACCTATGTGATCATAGGCCCTCAACCAACTCATAGCAAGCCATCCTATCTTTTGCTAGCTCCTGCAACATGATCCATATCCTCCCTTCCCATATTAATAATCTTTTCATATTCTCTTTTTCACGTGTTTTTAAGTCTCCCTCCATTTCATTTACCGTGTGGGTTCCAGTGAAAGAACTTTCTAGTAATACTATATTCTGGTTTTCTCAGTGTCTTATCCAGCACCAGCATTTTCACCTTACCTCTTGATTCGCTGAAACATCTCTCTAAAACATTCCAGATACTGATTCATGAGGTTTCCTAGGTGAAAGGAAGTAAGTCAGCAATCCGGACTCCTTGCGGCTTTCTTCGCATCACTACATATATTCAAGAAGTGCCTCTTTCCTCTTGATTAGCTAATTATTCTTTTTTCCTTATCTTTAGACTTGTTCATGGGCAGAAAATCCATGATATCTTCTTGATCTTCGTCTTTTCGAGCAATGCAAGCCTCTTCCCACAGACCATACCAATTTATGTTTTGCTTAGCCTGTTTTGCGAGTCTGTTACAAAAGCAACATGTAGCTTTGTACTGCCCTCCAACCAGACTGACTGATACAAGTTTCAGATATAACAATAAAACTCAAATCAATTGGCATTACTTACAAGGATAAGCAGTTATTTTTGGGGTTGTTCTGGATATTGCTTTGAGAAATGTTGACTTTCCAGCATTTGGATACCTGTCATAAAAGAATATTATATGTATTGTGAGTCTGTCTGTCCCTTCCTTCCTACATCCACCCCCACACACACACACACACACACACACACACATATATATATATATATATATATATATATATATATATATATATATATATATATATATATATATATATATATATATATACCAGATGTTTAAACCGTATGGGACCTTTGGCAGAAAAAATACAATTACTCACCTAAAGGTCTGTAATGCTAATCCCTTTCAAAGTATTCTCCTTGTATGTGTGCGCATGCACAAGTGTGTACATGTATGTGTGCACATGAAAGCTGAGTTTTTTTTTGGTGCTTGCATGCTTTGAACTCAAACGTAGTCCAAACACACTACTATTAGTAGTGCTGGACTGAATGTTGCATGTATGTGGATTAGCTTTACCTACTCAGTGTCCCTCACCAACTTCAGAGGTACTTTTAATTAATATTTCAGTCCAACTGTCCGGTGTTTGGGTTAAATCCCTTACCTTGGCATCGGCACACCGGATGTTTAAGAACACGCATGATAATGCAGTGGCTAGCTAGCCTGCTTGCCTTACGGCCCAGTGGCAATGTGTTTGAATCCTGTTCGAGATGTAGATTTCTTTCTCAGTAACCTGGCCTCCCAATGGACCGAGATGAGTATCAGAATATTACAAGCTCCATCAGCAGATGTGATGTTTTTGAAGCCAGAAGACCAGCTCCCTCATTAACACAGCCCCATGAATGCCACCGAGCTGGTAGATCCACTTAAGGTCATGGAGTGGTTAAATATCTTGTAAGTCAATTAACTCTATCTGAGAGAGGGAGGAGAAGGAGGAAGAAAATGTTATGATTTATTAACATTCATGCTGATCAGCAAAAGCAACATGTATACTGGGACCAAACAAGCAACATAGCTCTACTGAAACATGTACCCAACCAACCCAATACCTGGCAGAAGTTTCCTTCTCCTCTCACTCTCTTTGAGAGGGGGGAGGTAGGATATATTAACATTCATACAGATAAGCAAACATAACTAAAATGTCCACTGCAATCAATTTTTTTTTAAATTTTGCATATCCTTTACAGGACATTGCAGTTAACACCAGCATTTGTCAGCTGCTGTTGATGTCTTGGAAAATTTTATATTCAGTAGTTTGCCAATGCTTTCTGAACGACCAGCTCACATACCTCTGTAAGTAACCAATGCGATGCAATTCGCTGCCGAATCTCCCGCAGCTGTGCTTCGTACTGGAGTATATGGGATTACGAACGTCCTTAACCCATATATGTTTGTTCTTTACTATTGGTGCCATTTGTCCAATGAGTTGGTTTGCCTTATTGCATCTATTCTCGATCTCATCTTCTGATTTGCCATTTGATGATATTATACTTCCTAAGTACTTACAGCTCTTTACTTGTTTCAGGAGGTGTTCTTTTAGACAAATCTGTGTTGTTTTTACTTCTTTGGTTATAGTAATTATTTCTGTTTTACTGATGCTAATTTTCATATTATGTTCCTTACACATGTCATTTAGACTATTTATGTAGATTTGTAGTTCTGCTTCCGATTTTGCAATCAGTGCTCGAATGTCAGCGAATAGGATTTCCTTAATGCTATGCCAGGGAGACCGGCAAGCAGCGCAATACTACAGGAAAATTTATCCAACCAGTTTGACATCTCTCTCTCCCCTCCTCCCTCCCTCTCTCTGAGGAAGGAGAGGGAAAGAGAAAAGGTAGGATATATTAACATGCATGCAGATAAGCAAATGTAACTAACATGTATATTACAACCAAATAAGCAACACAACACTATGGGAAAAAGTACCCAACCAGTTTCACATTTGTCAGAAGCTCTCTCTCTCTCTCTCTCATCCTCCCTCCCTCACTCTCCCTAAGGAGAGGGAAAGAGAAAAGGTAGGATATATTAACAATCACACAGATAAGCAAAAGTAACTAACATTTATACTGCACCAAACAAACAACACAACAATACAGGAAAACGTACCCAACCAATCCAACATCTGCCAGAAGTTTTAACTCCAGGGCGATCAGATTTCTTTCTCCCTTCAAACCCAAGAAGTTTGTCTTGTCGTTGCCACCTGTGCCCCCCTGCGCTGCAATGCAGGCATCTCCATCACGGTTCAGATCAACTACAACATAAGTAATTAAAAACATTTAATTTCAGCAAAATTTAAATAATTTTCTATAACATAAAATTGTTTAATTATTTTCTATAACATAAAATTGTTTAATGTCCCTATCATGGATAATATGTATCGAAAGCTGTTAAAAATGTTTATGTTAGTCAGAATTCATACAGTTTCTGTAAGATAGCTGTTATTTTCTTTCTACTGTCAGACATCTTGCAGAACACTAGTAACAACCAGCTACTGTGTCAATGTTACACTTATAAGTTGTCCACTGACACTGTTTCTTAGTTGTCTAATATTTGTAACAACTTTTATGTTTGCCTATTTCATTACACAGCAGGCACACGAAATATCATGAGCGGCATTGCTGAATGGATAAGAGCACTCGTTCTTCTGGTGTGCTGATGGTGAGGTAGCGGGTTAAACCCCTACACCGGTCAGTTGGACTAAAATGTTGACTTCTCGTCCTTGGCTTAGGGATGTAAATTGCAAATACCTCAGAACATTGTGACAACTGGAAAGATCAGCGGTAGAAGAAGAAGAGGCAGACCACGAGAAATTATACTTAATGGACTGAGACAGTGTTATCGAGGAATATCATCAATAGAGTTAATCAAGAACACTAAGGACCGAGGTCTGTGAAGAGACATGAACATCTACACCAACAGATAGGGCACATAATGATGATGATAATGAATACATAAAAAAACTGTGTCATAATAACATAAAGATAAATGAAATAGTTTTATTTCAGTAGAAAAGTCAAAATGTCTTTTTATAGTAAGCCTAGAGAAGTTCATAAACTAAAGTAATAAAGCTCCCATTATACATAAGAGCAAGGATAAATGAGGAAATAAGTATACGATTCAGCAGTGTTAAAGTTGTGATCACTTGTGTCAATCACTGAATTACAATGAACTGAAACAGGAACACAAGAAAAATAGGAACACAAGAAAAACAGAAGCACGCAAGTCAGAAACACAAATTGAGTAACAAAGTTACTGTTCACATTAAAATTTAAAATATACTGAATATTACAGTGAATTTTGAATGAATAGTTCGATGCAACTAAATCAAGTAAATGAATACAATTTAGCACGGCTTACAAGTTTAACATTTTACATCCTACCAGAATTAGAATTAATGGATGACTATTACAACTTTCTTTTTCTTTTCTTTTTTTTTTTCTTTTTGGATATGCAAAACTGGGTTAGTGATTCTCACATAATCAAGGGGGTTATTGGAAGGTGAGGAAAAGATGCTGCGAATGGATGGGTCACAAGTTGGAAAAAAAAACCCACCTGATAATAGTATAATTAGATAGTATTTTCTCTGGAACCCACATAGTAAACAAACCAGAGGGAGTCACAAACCCATAGAAAAGATATTTAGAGACAGAAATTGATCAAATGGGGAGCTGCAGGGAGACAGACAAAGATAGGATAGCTTAGCAGGAGTTGGCTGAGAGACTATGTGCCATTAGGGGAAAAGGACAGAAGAAAAATGACCTGGGCTTCCAGGTTGAGCCAGCCTTAAATGGGTAGCAGGAAATGTTCTTGAAAGTAAAGGCCACCGGCATGACACTGATCACATGACCCGTCGAGTCCAAGTGGTCTTAAATATGGGGCTGGCTCTATATGTGATAAGCCTTATGGAATGAAAGGGGTCCTTAACAACACAGTGGATAGTTACCTGTTTTCCCATCAGGTGTATGAACTACAATACCAAGAGGTACTTCCAGGTGCAGATCAGCTCCTCTATCACCAAGCAGGTGAAATTTGCTTGAAGAATTTAAAATATGAGACAATGAATTACTTGGAAGTGTTATATGGATTACAAAGTTTCATTCATATGTATAAAATGAGTATGTTAAATGTGTGTGTGTGTGTGTGTGTGTGTGTGTGTGTGTGTGTGAGAGAGAGAGAGAGAGAGAGAGAGAGAGAGAGAGAGAGAGAGAGAGAGAGAGAGAGAGAGAGAGAGAGAGAGAGAGAGAGAGAGAGAGAGAGAGAGAGAGAGTGAGAGAGAGAGAGAGAGAGAGAGAGAGAAAACAAAAGAAACAATGAGATGGATT
Source organism: Cepaea nemoralis (assembly GCA_014155875.1). NCBI lineage: Eukaryota > Metazoa > Mollusca > Gastropoda > Stylommatophora > Helicidae > Cepaea > Cepaea nemoralis. The sequence continues at coordinate 268,866 of JACEFZ010005178.1, read as the reverse complement.
GAACAAGAGAAAATGGGTGAGTATGAAATAGAGGAAGGAGAAAGTGAGAAAAAGTGAGAGAGAACAAGAGTGAGAAAGAGACAAAAGGGTTAGAGTGAAAGCGAGTAGGATTGAAAGAGAGAGATTGAGAAAGAAAGACAGGGAGTAAGAAAAAGAGAGAGAGAAAGAATGTGAAAGAGAATGGAGAGAGACAGAGTAGCAGGCAGATGGGGTGGTAGAATGCAAAGCCAGAGAAATACATAAAAAATGAAGGGAGAAGGAAGCCCAATTTAGAGTTGACAACAAAAAATGGTAAAGAGCAGTATTCAAAACAATGTATTCCCTTAGTGAATTTAAATACACAAGCCACAAACAATATGTTACACGATTTATTGCCTGGCATATTTCGCTGCATCTCATATGAGGTGCATACTGCAGAGTTGCATATCATATGAAGTAAATAAATTAATAATATAGTGAGACATTAGCAATTAGGCAATTCCAGCCAGTTTTGTGCAAACAGAAAAAGTTCATTGTAAATTTGAAATTGCTGTGGGGATAACAGGTGTCACACATTTGAACAACACATGTGACTGTGTGTTAATTGTTTCAGCTTAAGTATTATTCATTTATTCACTTCAAATGATACATAACTCTGCATGCAGTATGCACCTGGCGAGATGCAGAAAAATATGCCAGGTAATAAATCATGCAAAATATTGTTTATGGCTACTGTGTTTAAAGAGCAGTATTGTAAATGAACATTGGTTCATTATTATGTATTATTATGCCAGTCCATGCCCAGTATCCACACTCTACTAATGAAGAATCAGATTCGCTGGGCTGGTCACTTGACTCACATGCCAGATCATAGGCTCCCTAAACAAATTTTTTACGGCGAGTTGCGTTGTGGTAAACGCTCCCAGTCCCAGGGTGGCCAGAGGAAACGCTTTAAAGACACTCTGAAAATCTCACTGAATGCTTTTGGAATTCATCATTACACCTGGGAGACTGCAGCCAGAGACCGAAATTCATGGCATGCATCATTACGCAAGGGTGCAGTCACTTGTGAGGCAACCAGGACTGCAAGAGCTGTGCAGAAAAGATAGAACAGAAAAACCACTGCAGAAAATCCTCCTCCTGAAGCATCAAGCATTCTTTGCCCACATTGTCAAAGAACATTTCGAGCCAAAATAGGCCTTATCAGCCATCTTAGAACTCACGGCTTCATACTTTCAACCCCACTGGATGAAATTAATGGTCATCATCATTCTTGATGGACAAACAACAACATTATTATGCTGAAAAATATCTGATAGCTACAGAAATGTGGTTTCTGAGGAAAATGCAAAGAGTATCATGGACAGATAGAAAAAACAATGACCAAGTACTACAGGAGACAAATGAAAATCGTAGACTGATTAGAGAAATTAGACGAAGACAGTCAAATTTTTTTTGGACATGTTATGAGAAGAAATGGATTGGAGAACTTATTGACAACTGGCAAGATCGAGGGGAACAGACCAAGAGGAAGACCAAGAGGAAAATACCTGGATGGCTTGGCTACGTGGCATGGACGAGACAGGAACACTGAGCTGATCCACGACTCTGGTGATTGAGTAAAATGGCGAGTCATGACCGCCCACGCTTTCCGGCATGACACATGATTGATTGATTGATTGATTATGTATTATCTTAGAATGTTAAACAAGACTTCTTCACTAAAGTCAGTAAAGCAACAATCTATTTTAATTATTACAAAAATATTAAACATACTCGCTGTTCTCTCCTCTTTCTGCTTTGCACATCTGAAGTGGCTAAATATACTTCATGTCCCTAAACCTAGGATAGACATATAAAACAAGCTTAGCATACTCTGCCGCTCAGTTGTGGAACAATCTTCCACAAGAAATCAAAGACACCACCAATCATGATACATACATTCGCAACCTGTTTGAACACTACCTTAGTACAGACTACATGCCCCCATAACAAATAACACAAAAAAGACAATAATGGTAACTTATCTCAAACGACAACTAGCTAAAGAACATTCCCTTATGTATGGCACGTTACACCCTCCTTAGGTATTTATAATGCCCATGTTAAACACTGCCTCAGTGAGTCATTTGTTATTGATTATTTTTCATGCGTTTTAATGTTCTTTTGTTGTCAAAAGTTGCTTCATAAGTTATGTTGAATGAAAGAATGTATGAGAGGAAATAGAGAAGAAGGGCAGAATGTCAGACGGGCCTGCGTGCCCAATTCTTAACCCTTTGAAAATAAAGACTTATTATTATTATTATTATTATTATTATTATTATAAACAACTAGTTCTCAAATTTAAACAACTGGCTCTCAAATCTAAACAACTAGCTCTCAAATCCAAACTAGCTCTCAAATCTAAACAACTAAGTTACAAATGAAAATTAATAATGGTCAAGTGAGACATGTACTTTTCATTTCTGTATGGTGTTGAAACATGGATAATGAAAGAAAAAAACTGAAACTTCAGAGATGATGTTATTTTCACAAAGTGGGTTAGAATCTCATCTCAAGACGTAACAAATGAAGAGGCCTTACAAAAACTGGGACTAAGAAAATCTTCTTCTTCTGCTCTTTATCACCTATGTGATCACAGACCAACTCGTAGCAAGCCATCCTATTTTTTGCTAGCTCCTGCAACATGATCCATAGCCTCCTTTCCCATATTAATAATCTTTTCATATTCTCTTTTTCACATGTTTTTAAGTCTCCTTCCATTTCATTTACCGTGCGAGATCCAGTGAAAGAACTTTCTAGTAATACTATTTTCTGGTTTTCTCAGTGTGTCTTATCCAGCACCAGCATTTTCACCTTACCCCTTGATTCACTGAAACATCTCTCTAAAACATTCCAGATACTGATTCACGAGGTTTCCTAGGTGAAAGGAAGTAAGTCAGCAATACACTCCTTGCGGCTTTCTTCACATCACTACATATATTCAAGAAGTGCCTCTTTCCTCTTGATTAGCTAATTATTCTTTTTTCCTTATATTTAGACTTGTTCATGGGCAGAAAATCCATGAAATCTTCTTGATCTTGTCTTTTCGAGCAATGCAAGCCTCTCCCCACAGACCATACCAATTTATGTTTTGCTTAGCCTGTTTTGCGAGTCTGTCACAAAAGCAACATGTGGCTTTGTACTGCTCTCCAGCCAGACTGACTGATACAAGTTTCAGATATAAAAATAAAACTCAAATCAATTGGCATTACTTACAAGGATAAGCAGTTATTTTTGGGGTTGTTCTGGATATTGCTTTGAGAAATGTTGACTTTCCAGCATTTGGATACCTGTCATAAAAGAATATTATATGTATTGTGAGTCTGTCTCTTCCTTCCTTCCTACATCCACCCCCACACACACATATATATATATATATATATATATACCAGATGTTTAAACCGTAAGGGACCTTTGGCAGAAAAAATACAATTACTCACCTAAAGGTCTGTAATGCTAATCCCTTTCAAAGTATTCTCCTTGTATGTGTGCGCATGCACAAGTGTGTACATGAATGTGTGCACATGAAAGCTGAGGTTTTTTTTTGTGCTTGCACGCTTTGAACTCAAACGTAGTCCAAACACACTACTATTAGTAGTGCTGGACTGAATGTTGCATGTATGTGGATTAGCTTTACCTACTCACAGTGTCCCTCACCATTAGGCGAACCCACTCCAACTTCAGAGGTACTTTTAATTAATATTTCAGTCCAACTGTCCGGTGTTTTAAATCCCTTACCTTGGCATCGGCACACCGGATGTTTAAGAACACGCGTGATAATGCAGTGGCTAGCTAGCCTGCTTGCCTTACGGCCCAGTGGTAATGTGTTTGAATCCTGTTCGAGATGTAGATTTCTTTCTCAGTAACCTGGCCTCCCAATGGACCGAGATGGGTATCAGGAAATGTCCTGGGAAGTAAAGATGGTCAACGTGATGGTCACATCACTCATTAACTGCTGATCATTCTTCTTCTTCTTCTTCTGCGTTCATCCGGAGATTTTTTTTCGGATGTGATTGTGTTGTGCCTGTTTACAGCAGAGCTGCGTTCTTGCGCCGTTAGGACGACACATCTGACTTCTGCGGGCATTTGTTGACCGTGTTAACCTTCCTGGGGCTGATCATTCTAAACATATAGGCCTAGCACCTTAAATCCAACAAGCTCATGGTGCAAAGCGGGTTCTTTATATGCAGACCATCCGGCGCAGTGTTTGGTCCTCCCATGTTTTCTTTCTCCTGGGACTGTTGCAGCAAGTGTGGTGTTGAACAAACCAGCAGATTGTAACACAAGACTTTATTATTAAACACCTAAAATATATTAGACAATCATCCAATCTCGTTCCTCTTGTACACTGCGGTGTCGAGGTGAAGCATTAACAGCCAGAGGGTGTCTGTCTATGGGCTTCATATATCGAGATTCCCATAGACACATTTGACTTGCTGTTTTCTAATTAAATAATGGTCAAGTCAGCCTGTTCTTTGTCTCCTTACAGCGGAACATCAAATCAGCCAAAAATACCACGCATGACTCATGATGTCAGAATATAACAAGCTCCATCAGCAGATGTGATGGTTTTGAAGCCAGGAGACCAGCTCCCTCATTAACACAGCCCCATGAATGCCACCGAGCTGGTAGATCCACTTAAGGTCATGGAGAGGTGAAATATCTTTAAGTCAACTAACTCTCTCTGAGAGAGGGAGGAGAAGGAGGAAGAAAACATTATGATTTATTAACATTCATGCTGATCAGCACAAGCAACATGTATACTGGGACCAAACAAGCAACATAGCACTACTGAACAACAAATTCAACACCTGGCAGAAGTCTCCCCCTCCTCTCACTCTCTTTGGGGAGGGGGGGGAGGATATATTAACATTACTACAGATAAGCAAACATAACTAAAATGTCCACTGCAATCAAACAATTTTTGTTTTTAAATTTTGCATATCCTTTACAAGACATTGCAGTCAACACCAGCATTTGTCAGCTGCTGCTGATGTCTGGGCAAATTTTATATTCAGTAGTTTTCCAATGCTTTCTGAACGACCAGCTCACATACCTCTGTAAGTAACCAACGCGATGCAATTCGCTGCCGAATCTCCCGCAGCTGTGCTTCGTACTGGAGTATATGGGATTACGAATGTCCTTAACCCATATATGTTTGTTCTTTAGTATTGGTGTCATTTGTCCAATGAGTTGGTTTGCCTTATTACATCTATTTTTGATCTCATCTTCTGATTTGCCATTTGATGATATTATACTCCTTAAGTACTTAAAGCTCTTTACTTGTTTCAGGAGGAGTAATTATTTCTGTTTTACTGATGCTAATTTTCATATTGTTCCTTACACATGTCATTTAGACTATTTATGTAGATTTGTAGTTCTGCTTCCAATTTTGCAATCTGTGCTTGAATGTCAGCAAATAGGATTTCCTTAATGCTACGCCAGGGAGACCGGCAAGCAACACAACACTACAGGAAAATTTATCCAACCAATTTGACATCTGTCAGAAGCTCTCTCTCTCCCCTCCTCCCTCCCTCTCTCTGAGGAAGGAGAGGGAAAAAGAAAAGGTAGGATATATTAACATGCATACAGATAAGCAAATGTAACTAACATGTATACTACAACCAAACAAGCAACACAACAATACAGGAAAACGTACCCAACCAGTCCAACATCGGCCAGAAGTTTTAACTCCAGGGCGATCAGATTTCTTTCTCCCCTCAAACCCAAGAAGTTTGTCTTGTCGTTGCCACCTGTACCCCCCTGCGCTGCAATGCAGGCATCTCCATCACGGTTGAGATCAACTACAATATAAGTAATTAAAAACATTTAATTTCAGCAAAATTTAAATAATTTTCTATAACATAAAATTGTTTAATGTCCCTATCATGGATAATATGTATCGAATGCTGTTAAAAATGTTTATGTTAGTCAGAATTCATACAGTTTCTGTGAGATAGCTGTTATTTTCATGACACTGTTTTTTAATTGTTTAATTTTGTAACCACTTTTATGTTTGCCTATTTCATTACACAGCAGGCACACAAAATATCATGAGCAGCATTATCGAATGGATAAGAGTGCTCGCTCTTCTGGTGTGCTGGTGGTGAGGTCGCGGGTTCAACCCCTACACCGGTAGTTGGGACTAAAACGTTTTCTTGCCTTGACTTGGGGCATGTAAAGTGCAAGTACCTCAGAAGTCATCACAGTGGGTTTGATTGAGGGTGAGGGACATTGGTAATAAAGAAAGCTAGCCCACACGCAAACATCAGTCAAGCATGGACTACGCTCGAGTTCAAAGCGTGCGAGCAGGAGAAAAAATCAATATGGCCGGATGTGGGTTCAAAGCCTGGGCTTGTCGATTGTCGAAATGAGCAAAAGATTGGCCACCTATTTCACCCTGCTCTGGCTTACAAAATGTGAAGGTGTTATCACATCATGAAGTGATATCACATCATGAAGTAATAACTGGAAACCGCTTCGGGACAATGTATTATTTATTTATTTTATTTCAGTACACATTTATATTGTAGCAAAGCAACTACAATATTTTCTAACAATTAGGATGTTTGATTAGTTTAAATATGATTAAATAGCAGAGTAATACATCAGATGAAAGATGCAGAACAGAGATTCAGCACAGAATAGGCCAAGCTTCAGAAAATGAAAACGATCTTATGCAGCAAGTATTATTTAATGTCAGAAAGAGAGTACTGAAATGTTACATATAACCTGTTTTTCTGTATGGCAATGTCTCATGAAATGTGACTGAATAAATTAGAAAGGCTTGGAAACAATGGAGATGCGGTTCCTGAGATGAATGTTGCAAATACCTCAGAGTGCTAGAGTAACTAACAACGATTGCCCAGAAGATGCTAATAAAAGTACGAGGGTTAGTTAATATGTAAGTCACAAATGGCTGTAGAAAAATAACTAAATATGATTACACCTTGAAACCAGTTTATTTGTATACATACATTGTCCCTTTATTTCTCAACATAATTTCCACCAACATTGATGCACTTATCCCATCGTTTTATCAGTTCTTCCAAACTGGCTGCATAGAACTGCGTGCTCTGTTTTCTAAACCACATTTTCACTTCACAATCAACTTCGGTGTCATTGGCGAAATGTCTTCCGCCAAGGTGGGTTTTCAGTGGACTTAGCCCCTAGCAATTTCCAGAAAAGCAGTGCATAGTTGGGTAGAAAAAGTTACGAGGGCAAGTCAATAAGCAAGTCACACAGTTCTGTGGGATGGCAGGTAAACGAAAACAGGGCACGCAGATTTAAGCAGTCAGTTTGGGAGAATTGATAACACTATGGGATAAGTGCATCAATGTTGGTGGAAATTATGTTGAGAAATAAAGGGACAATGTATGTATACAAATAAACTGGTTTCAAGTTAGTTATCATATTTAGTTACTTTTCTACAACCTTTTGTGACTTACTTATTAACTTATCCTTGCAGAACATTAGATACAATATATATGAAAGGAAAACTGCTTTCTTTGGTAATATAGTAAGAAGAAAGGCATTGAAAAACAATGTTACACTTATGATGATGTCTAGTGGCACTGTTTGTTAGTTGTCTAATATTTGTAATAACTGATATGTTTGCAGGCATACGAAATGTCACGAGCAGCATTGCTGAATGGCTAAGAGAGCTCGCTATTGTGAAGTGTTGATGGTGAGGTAGCGGGTTCAACCCCTACACCGGTCAGTTGGACTAAAATGTTGACTTCTCGTCCTTGACTTAGGGATGTAAACTGCAAATACCTCAGAACATCGTGACAACTGGAAAGATCAGCTGTAGAAGAAGAAGAGGCAGACCAAGAGAAATTATACTTAATGGACTGAGACAGTGGTACGGAGGAATATTATCAATAGAGTTAATCGAGAACACCAAGGACCGAGGTCTGTGAAGAGACAAACATCTATGCCAACTGGTAGGGCACATAATGATGATGATTATGAATACATTAAAGAATTGTGTCATGATAACATAAAGATAAATAACATTCCATGAAAATGTCTTTTTATAGTAAGCCTAGAGAAGTTCATAAACTAAAGTAATAAAGCTCTTATTATACATAAGAGCAAGGATAAATGGGGAAATAAGTATACGATTCAGCAGTGTTAAAGTTGTGATCACTTATGTCAATCACTGAATTACAATGAACTGAAACAGGAACACAAGAAAAATAGGAACGCAAGTAAGAAACACAAATCGAGTAACAAAGTTACTGTTCACATTGAAATTTAAAATATACTGAATATTACAGTGAATTCTAAATGAATATTTTGATGCAACTAAATCAAGTAAAAGAATACAATTTAGCACGGCTTACAAGTTTAATATTTTACATTCTACCAGAATTAGAATTAATGGATGACTATTACAACTTTCTTTTTCTTTTTTTTTTTTTTTTTTTGGATATGCAAAACTGGACTAGTTATTCTCACATAATCAAGGGGGTTATTGGAAGGTGATGAAAAGATGCTGGGAATGGATGGGTCACAAGTTGAAAAAAAACACACCTGATAATAGTATAATTAGTTTTTTTCTCTGGAATCCACATAGTAAACAAACCAGAGGGAGACACAAACCCATAGAAGAGATATTTAGAGACAGAAATTGATCAAATGGGGAGCTGCAGGGAGACAGACAAAGATAGGATAGCTTGGCAGGAGTTGGCTGAGAGACTATGTGCCATTAGGGGAGAAGAAAAATTACCTGGGCTCCCAGGTTGAGCCAGCCTTAAATGGGTAGCAGGAAATGTTCTTGAAAGTAAAGGCCACTGGCCTGACACTGATCACATCACCCGCTGAGTCCAAGTGGTCTTAAATATGGGGCTGGCTCTATATGCGATAAGCCTTATGGAATGAAAGGGGTCCTTAATGACATAGTGGATAGTTACCTGTTTTCCCATCAGGTGTATGAACTACAATACCAAGAGGTACTTCCAGTTGCAGATCAGCTCCTCTATCACCAAGCAGGTGAAATTTGCTTGAAGAATTTAAAATATGAGAAAATGAATTACTTGGAATTGTTATATGGATGACAATGTTTCATTCATATGTATAAAATGAGTATGTTAAATGAGAGAGAGAGAGAGAGAGAGAGAGAGAGAGAGAGAGAGAGAGAGAGAGAGAGAGAGAGAGAGAGAGAGAGAGAGAGGAGAGAGAGAGAGAGAGAGAGAGAGAGAGGAGAGAGAGAGAGAGAGAGAGGAGAGAGAGAGAGGAGAGAGAGAGAGAGAGAGAGAGAGAGAGAGGGGAGAGAGAGAGAGAGGGGAGAGAGAGAGAGAGAGAGAGAGAGAGAGAGAGGAGAGAGAGAGAGAGAGAGAGAGAGAGAGAGAGAGAGAGAGAGGAGAAAGAAAACAAAAGAAACAATGAGATGGATTGAACAAGAGAAAATGGGTGAGTATGAAATAGAGGAAGGAGAAAGTGAGAAAGAGTGAGAGAGAACAAGAGTGAGAAAGAGACAAAAGGGTTAGAGTGAAAGCGAGTAGGATTGAAAGAGAGAGATTGAGAAAGAAAGACAGAGTAAAAGAAAGAGAGAGAGAAAGAATCTGAAAAAGAATGGAGAGAGACAGAGTAGCAGGCAGATGGGGTGGTAGAATGCAAAGCCAGAGAAATACATAAAAAATGAAGGGAGAAGGAAGCCCAATTTAGAGTTCACAACAAAAAATGGTAAAGAGCAGTATTCAAAACAATGTATTCCCTTAGTGAATTTAAATACACAAGCCACAAACAATATGTTACACGATTTATTGCCTGGCATATTTCGCTGCATCTCATATGAGGTGCATACTGCAGAGTTACATATCATATGAAGTAAATAAATTAATAATATAGTGAGACATTAGCAATTAGGCAATTCCAGCCAGTTTTGTGCAAACAGAAAAAGTTCATTGTAAATTTGAAATTGCTGTGGGGATAACAGGTGTCCCACATTTGAACAACACATGTGACTGTGTGTTAATTGTTTCAGCTTAAGTATTATTTATTCATTTATTCACTTCAAATGATACATAACTCTGCATGCAGTATGCACGTGGCGAGATGCAGAAAAATATGCCTGGTAATAAATCGTGCAAAATATTGTTTATGGCTACTGTGTTTAAAGAGCAGTATTGTAAATGAACATTGGTTCATTATTATGTATTATTATGCCAGTCCATGCCCAGTATCCACACTCTACTAATGAAGAATCAGATTCGCTGGGCTGGTCACTTGACTCGCATGCCAGATCACAGGCTCCCTAAACAAATTTTTTACGGCGAGTTGCGTTGTGGTAAACGCTCCCAGTCCCAGGGTGGCCAGAGGAAACGCTTTAAAGACACTCTGAAAATCTCACTGAATGCTTTTGGAATTCATCATGACACCTGGGAGACTGCAGCCAGAGACCGAAATTCATGGCATGCATCATTACGCAAGGGTGCAGTCACTTGTGAGGCAACCAGGACTGCAAGAGCTGTGAAGAAAAGATAGAACAGAAAAACCACTGCAGAAAATCCTCCTCCTGAAGCGTCAAGCATTCTTTGCCCACATTGTCAAAGAACATTTCGAGCCAAAATAGGCCTTATCAGCCATCTTAGAACTCACGGCTTCATACTTTCAACCCCACTGGATGAAATTAATGGTCATCATCATTCTTGATGGACAAACAACAACATTATTATGCTGAAAAATATCTGATAGCTACAGAAATGTGGTTTCTGAGGAAAATGCAAAGAGTATCATGGACAGATAGAAAAAACAATGACCAAGTACTACAGGAGACAAATGAAAATCGTAGACTGATTAGAGAAATTAGACGAAGACAGTCAAATTTTTTTGGACATGTTATGAGAAGAAATGGATTGGAGAACTTATTGACAACTGGCAAGATCGAGGGGAACAGACCAAGAGGAAGACCAAGAGGAAAATACCTGGATGGCTTGGCCACGTGGCATGGACGAGACAGGAACACTGAGCTGATCCACGACTCTGGTGATTGAGTAAAATGGCGAGTCATGACCGCCCACGCTTTCCGGCATGACACATGATTGATTGATTGATTGATTATGTATTATCTTTAGAATGTTAAACAAGACTTCTTCACTAAAGTCAGTAAAGCAACAATCTATTTTAATTATTACAACAATATTAAACATACTCGCTGTTCTCTCCTCTTTCTGCTTTGCACATCTGAAGTGGATATTTCTGTAACACCTGCCTTAAAGCCTTTTTTTTCTTGGATGCCACAACAATCACTTTGCCTCCATCTCCACCAAAGCCTCCATACTTTGGAAGGCCCTGACCTCCTGCCCCTCCACATGCTTGAATTTGTAAATAGTCGACAAATGAGATTGTCTTCTGTGAATAAAGTTACATTCACAATGGAAAATTATTGTATGCCTCACAGAAGAATGTTTCTGCTATACATTCATAATGGAAAATGATTGTATGCTTCACAGAAGAATCAATCAATCAGGTGCCGCCTCCACAATGAAGGTTGGCTACAATGGATTTCCAACACCATCTCTCGCCTTGACTGTACATTCTGTCAGACTGATGTTCGTCCATCTCTTGATGTTATCTTCCCATTTGTATTGTTGTCTACCTCTTGCTCGCTTACCCTCCAATATGGTTTTTATAAGCGTGTTATGTCTTTTAACGTGGCTGAAATATTTCACTTGCCTCTTGTTAATTTCTTTCATCAATTCTCTTTTCATTCCCAGTTTTTCTAGAACCTCTGTATTTGATTGTTTTTGTTTCTGTGAAATACGACATATTCTTCTGTATATCTACATCTCCAGGACCTCTATTCGACTTTCTAGTTGCTTATTCAATGTCCAGGCTTCCGCGCCATATAGTAGTGCTGAATATACGTAGCATTTCACAATTCTCATTTTTAATGCATTGTTAATCTCTCCAGATGTTAATAATGATTTCATGCTGTTGAAAGCATTTTTGGCCACTCCTTTTCTCTTTTTGATTTCTGTTTCACTTCTGCCAAGACAGAAGAAACTTGTTACTTGTTCTAGTATCTCCCCATTTACTGTGATGTTCATTGATGAACAGAAGAAAGTATCTGCTAAACATTCATAATGGAAATTGATTGCATGACTCACAGAAGAATGTGTCTGCTATAAATTCACACATTTTGTGTTTATTTGCACTCCAGTATTAGCTAGCATTTCAGAAAATGAAAAGTATCTTATGCAATAAGTCACTATCATTGACTGTAAGAAAGAGGGTGCTGAAATGCTATATAGAACCTGTTTTGCTGTATGGAAGTGAATCTTTTAACGGAAATGAACAAAGTAGGAAAAACTTAGAAGCAACCGAGATGTCATTCCTGAGACAAGTGTTGTGAATTCCTTGGACTGCCAAAGTAACTAACAACAATTGCCTCAAAGAGGCTAATTAAATGAACATTATATACAACAATAAGAGACCTACACACAGCTTTCTTTGGTCATGTGATGAGAAAAGAGGCATTGGTGAACATCGTGACAGCTGGAAAGATCAATGGGAAAATAGGTAGCGGCAGACCAAGAGAAATGATGCTGGATGAACTGAGACAGTGGCGTGGAGGAATATCATCAACAGAGTTGATCCAGAACACCACAGACCGAAACCTATGGAGTGACATGAACATCTATGCCAGCAGGACAGGCACATGATGATAATGATGATTGGCTCAGCAGCAGCCATCCCTTTTCTCAATACTATTTTGTATCTAGGTCTATGACTAAGAACTCACCAGTTCACTATCTGATTCCTCATTCACAAATATGATCATTGATCTGGTATTTATAAACACTCCAGGGCCATTTGGTTATTCTCTAAAAGTAAGGTTTGTTTGAGCCAACCCCTTTTTTCTATATCATTTTGCATCTAGGTCTCACAGTCACCCGCAGAAGTAGGATGTGTCGGCCTAAAGGTGCAGTATCGCAGCTCCACTAAACAGGCACAACGCAATCACATCCGAAAAAAGACTCAGAATGAACGCAAAAGAAGTAAAAGAACTCACAGTTCACAATCTGATTATTCATTCACAAATGTGATCAGTGATCTGGTAATAATATCCAGGGCTGTTTAATACTGGCTGCCGGACTCCCTGGCCTAGGGGTTGGCGACTTTCTCCGTGATCCCGTATACCCTCGTAACGTGACGACGGCAAGAGTCGGTGGCAGTTCTAATCGTGCCTGTGACTTACGGGGTATGTGAGCCGGTCACTCAGAAAGCAATGGCAAACTACTGAGCGTGGTATTGCCAGGAGATCAACAATCAGCTGAAAGATGCTGATAGTTGACAGCGACGTCTTGTAAAGGATATGCAAACATTTTTTTTAATATTGGTTATTCTCAAAAAAGAAAAATTTGTTTGAGGAAAGCTTTCACTATTTCAGTATCTCTTCTTTAATTATAGACATCTGATTGCCAATGATGTGGTGAAGACAGTAAAAGAGAAATTTTTTACATTAATGTAAATGTAAATATCCATTCCAATAAGTCCAACATAAAATAGCCCAGCACCTAGCAGCACACATGTCTACACAGTTTTCAAATACTGCACCCCAATGTGTCATGCAGAAAAAAACAACCCATGAACATTACAGTGAAACATTGACCTCAAACAGTGGGCCCCATGTAGGTTGCCTGAACATCTTTGTAGATGTTGCATGACCTTGCATTTGTTTGTTTTGTTTTGGCTGTTTGTGATTTCTTAGCAAGTTTATCTTCAGTAGTTGCCATTACTTTCTGAAAGCCCAGCTCTCATACCAATGTTTGAAAACCAGCATAAGGCAATCTGCTTTCAAATAGCCTGCAATTATGTTTCGAGTGTGGTATGTGGAATTGTGATTGCATTCGTAACCTCTTTGCCCCAGCATCCTTACAGGACATTGCGATCAACCTCAGGTTGATTTTCAAGGCAATTTTACAATCAGTAGATTCCCATTGCTTTCTGAATGAGAAGTCAACATTTAAGTCCAACTGACTGGTGCAGGGAATGAACTCACTACAGCACACAGTACAGACAGTTTAAGAATGAGCACTCTTAACCTTTCAGCCATGCTTACCTCCTTCATTAACTTCTAGAGCAAACAAAATCTAAATAACTTATTTTAATAAAGCATATTCATAAAGTATAGTGCTTTTAATTTGTTATCTACTTATATATTTCATTAAATTTTAATATTTTTAACAAACAGGTATATAAGTTAAAGTAACGGAAGAAAGTTTATTATAGTAATGTTTTAAACAAACAAGAGCCCATGCTGTGGTGAATCTTATGTTCTGAACATAAACTAATTGTGCAATTCAGTATACAGTAGCTTCTGATACAAATCAAACCAGCTGGAAACAATATTTTGTTCTATTATTCATATGCGCAACTTGAGTACATAATTATTTCACACTAAAACCCATCTTCTTCTTCTTCAGCGTTCCGAGCCATTGAGGTTCTTTGCTGCAAATACAATCCGTCTCCATTCGTCTCTCTGGTGGACCTTCTCTTGTCAGTCGTTGATTCCAAGTGCTTGTAGGTCTGTACATGTATTATCTCTCCACCGCCTTCTTGGTCTACCTCGGGGTCTACGGTCATTTATTTCCTGAGTGTAAACGAGTTTTGTTTCCCTATTATCTTCCATTCTTTCTATATGCCCCAGCCATTGTAGTCTATTAGCCTTCATGATACCAGTGATTAGCGGGGACTTAAACAGATCATAAATGTCTTTGTTACTTCTTCTGCTTGCTTGCTTGCTTGTGTTCGTTGGCTTGAGCTCCAACGTGAAGTCCTGTATGTCGGATGAAGGCATCCTGTTGTCCAACATCAGTGTGATGTTATACAGGACCTGAGGTTTGCGTGAGTATCCGTTGTCCCAAGTCTGGCTTATTGGTGTGCAGACTGGTGGTTCCTCGCCGTACAGGCAGACACTCTCCGACTTCGGAGGAATCGGCGATCCTACTGACTTTAGCCAGGACCCCGAATGGACCTGTTGCCCAGGACGCTCGACAAGGACGCGTCAGTAGGTCTTGGCCAGTATATAACCCGGCCCTGGTGCCTTGGAAACACCTCTGCGTCCCGTTACTTCTTCTTTTCCACTCTCCACTTTGTGTATCCCTAATGGGTCCAAAGATGCGTCTTAAAATTTTATTCTCAAAGGTTTGTAACAAGGCTTCGTCTCTTTTCGTTGTACTCCAGGTTTCAGAGCCATACAGCACAACTGGTCTGATCAGTGTTTTGTATATTGTGATCTTGGTGTTACGAGATAGCACCTTTGATTTTAGTAGATGTTGTAGTGCATAGTATATCTTATTTCCAGAATTGATTCTAGTTTGTATTTCTTCCCTTATGATGTTGGAGCAGTTGAAGATTGTACTCAGGTATTTGTATGTTTCCGTTCTTTTAATAGTCATATTATCTATTTGTATGTGGCCAGAGTTTTTAGCCATTCCGTCTCTTGAAATTACCATATATTCTGTCTTATCTTGGTTGATAACCAGCCCCATCTGTTGGGCTTTTTCCTTTAAGTGAGTCAATATTTCCAATGTCTTTTGTTCACTTTGCCCTATAATAATATCTATATCATCTGCATAACCAAGCAGCTTGGATGTTCCTCCAATATCACATTCCTCCTTTACCTTCCTTACAACTTTCTCTAGAGCCAGATTGAAGATTAGCGGCGATAGTGCATCACCCTGTTTCAAGCCAGATGTTATTTGGAAGGGGTCTGATTTCCTGCCTTTATATGTTACTATATTATAAGTATCTTCCATGCATAGTCCGGTCATGTTGATTAACTTCCTTGGTATTCCAAATTCCTGCATAGCATTCCATAGACTATTCCTATGGACACTATCATAAGCCTTTTTAAAATCCACAAAAATGTTATGGAGATCTCTTTTATATTCCCAATGTTTCTCGGTTATTTGTCGTAAGATAAATATCTGATCTATTGTTGATCTGTTTTGTCTAAAACCCGCCTGGTAGTCACCTAATATGTCTTCTGAATATGGTTTTAGTCTATTTAGTAATACTGCGGATAGTATCTTATAGCTTGTGGACAGTAGTGATATTCCTCTATAATTTCCACATTGGAACTTGTCTCCTTTCTTAAAGATAGGTATCAATAATGACTCTTTCCAGTCATAGGGTAATTCTTCTGTCCTCCAGATTGTTATTATTAGTTCGTATAGCTTTAGATGTAATGCATGGCCACCTGCCTTTATAAATTCAGCAGCAATTCCATCAGTCCCAGTTGCCTTATTGTTTTTAAGTCGTGTGATTACATATAGGATTTCTTCAAATGCAGGTTCTTCAATTTGTGGTTCGCATGTTAGAACCTCTTCCTGTGGGAAAATGTTACTTGGAGCTTCACAATTTAGTAATTCAATAAAATATTCTTTCCATGTGTTGCACATTTCCTCATTGGTATTTATCATATTCCCATTTTTGTCTTTTAAACCATATGTGTTTTGTTGGTGCCCTCGTTTCATTGACTTCAGTTCTTTAAAACATTTTCTGGATTCATTTTTCTGGTGATTAGTTTCCATATCTTTGATTATATTACTCATATATTCTCGCTTCTGCTGTCTGACTATTTTTGTAGCCTCTTTACATTCATTTCTATAATGCTCTTCCTTTTGGATGTTATTGATGTCATTTAACCATACATGTCTGGCATTCTTCTTCCTAATGACTGCTTCTTCACATTTTTGATTGAACCATCTGTTCTTTCTATGCGTGGTTAACACACCGAGACATTCTTCTGCGGTAGATTGAATTGTATTCTTGATGTTCAACCAAGTTTGGTCAACGCTTTCCTACAAAGGGTTTTGCAGAGTTTCAAGTTTACATTTTATTTCATCTGTAAATTTCTCTTTGACTGTAATGTCTTGTAGTTTTTCTCTGTTATATGTTGGGTGTAATCTTTGTAATTTAGTATAGAAAGCTCTCTTAAGTTTTATTTTAAATTTTGCTCCAACAAGGAAGTGGTCACTGTGGCACTCAGCTCCTCTATAACTTCTGACTTGCTGTATGTCATACTTTTGCTTAAATTTAGCGTAATGACTGGTATGAGGTACAGCTGGATTTCATTTGGTCAAATCTAAATCCAATTGGTTGTTTTTTCTCCATATATTTTTTTAATTAGAAAAATATAATCAAGCCTAAAATGTAGCTAAGTAAAGTTGGAGGATGCTCTGAAGATGTGAATCTGCAGAAGAAAAAGAATATGTCGTATTTCATGGAAAAAGAAACAATCACATACAGAGGATCTAGAAAAACTGGGAATGAAAAGAGAGTTGATGAAAGAAATGGAAAAACAAGAGGCAAATGAAATATTTCGGCCACGTTAAAAGACATAAAAAACCAAGCAAAAAAGCTTGCTTGCTTGCTTGCTTGCTTGGTTGGTTGGTTGGTTGGTTGGTTGGTTGGTTGGTTGGTTGGTTGGTTGACTGACTGACTGACTGACTGACTGATTGATTGATTTAAAGTAGGAATAACCCTTGGGTGTTGGGTGAAATTTTGACTGAAGTTTTGCCATTTTATTCAACAGTGCTTATGGGAATGCCCCGAATGCTGTGATGTCGGTTCTTAAATCAATCAATCAATCAACAGTGATAGTCCAGTAATATTCTGTTACTGGAAACATTTACTAAAAACTACAAACGTAAACAAGCAAATAAATTATACACATATAGTACTATACATCATATCCGTGTGAACTTCAGAAACTGTCGTCAGTCCTGCCATTCTATTAGCAATGTCAGTTGTCATTCTTTGTGAGTAGGGGGTGAGTGTAGGTGGGAGCGTTTTTCCCGGAAAATTTTTAGCGATCATCCAGTGACTTCTGGTTTGTAACCATGCTTGCTTATGACCTCATGTATTCAAAAACAACGTGGCATACACGACGGGAAACCACTCTAATAAATTCAGAAGGGTTCTGTCTGCTAGGCTGCAAGCGTTTGTTGCTTAGAACTTTTTTCTCTTGAAGTTATTAACTTTTTATGTTGTTCAGTAAGCTAATTTTGTTTTTAACTCATGTTTCTTTTTGTCTCTGGTTACTGTTTAATGTATATTTGAATTATGTGTTCAATTTTACATATACTTGAAGAGTTTCAACAATTACCTCCTTTTACTGTGTTCATGAGAAAATATTCAGCACAGCCGTGAAAAGAGATAGCGCAATCATAACTCAAAATTCAAAGTGGCGGCGCCCTGACTATACTAATTACTATAGTGGACCTGTATTTATTTATAATTAGAACTGGCAATTTAACTACTAAAATTAAACAGAATGCAAGTTTCATTTGTAGCAGTAATTTATCTGTGTACTTGTATAATTCTTCACCCTTTGACATGACTGAAAATAATTTTGAAAGCCAGTTTTCAGACACGTCTGTAAACCTGTAAGTAGTGTAAGGAGTACTTTTTTCTTAGCAGCGCAGCAGTACATAATTATTTAAATTAAATTAAATACTGCAAATAAGTTGTGGTTTTTTTTAAAAGTTAGTATTTAATTATTAATTGCTCACTTTTAGATACAGAACAATGTAATTATACAGCAGAAGTAGAAATCAATTATTAGCGAAAGTGTCTGCTTAATTTATGCAGCAGTTACAAACTTATTGACTTACATTAATGAATGCATGATATTTAATTAACAAAAGAAAGCTGCTGCAATGCAGTGGGTACATTAAGACAGTGTGAGTACATTTTCATGAATTATTCTTTCACTAACGACGGACATTTCACATGACATTTAATATTTAATTAACATAAATGAGCAGCTATTTTTAACTGTTAATTAGGTCACAGCACATCCTATAGAAAATTCTTAAAAGTCGAGTGCATTTTCACGGAGACTCTGAGACTCTCGTGCTCTGTTTGATGCTTTCGGCAAGCCACCCTGTGGAAAGAGACCGAGCCATGTTCGGTAAAACCCGGTGCAATGAAGTCGATCCTTTCGACATCCTATCAAAAGAGGAATGTGACCTTTACTTTCTTTTTACCAAAATGCACAATAAAATATACATCTTGCCAGGTTTGTTAGCAATGCGACAGACTGTTAATAAATAATAAACAATTGGCGGCCATTTTTAAAAATTAATTAGGTCACGGCACATCCAGTCGAAAAATAGATAATATATCAAGTTAGGCCTCGCCATCCCGGACGCAATGATATGTGGTACTATGTTGTCCGTTTAGTAGTAGAAGGCAGAATTTCTCAGTTCCCAATCTATTGAGCCGCGATAAAAACTCTCATTTCTTCAGATTCCTAGCACTTCCTGGTTGTAGATCACTACACAAAAATATAACTCCGCTTAGAATGGACATATAGTCATCATTGAGATACCGTTGGATTCGTCATGCCAAGCTGTATCCAACTGTGATAATTTCATAAGTAAATACCCAATTTTTAAATAGTGTCTATATATGCTATTTGAATTTCTATCTAATCTAAAAGGCAAGGGCACACCGTACCGTATTCTCGTATTCTTAACTTCTCAAATTCAACCAATTATTGAATTGTGTTATGTGATCTAATAACTTACTTTTCTTTTCTCTAACGAATTGTCGTCCGAATACTTCTTTGCGCGTGAAAGGGGTTCCTTTATTCTGCAATAACAAAAACTGTAAGGTTTAACTCTTGATGTCAGAGAGAAAACACTCCTAATGGAAGTGGCCATTTTGTGTTATTTGCTCGTTCTATTTTACATTGGCCATTATGATATCTAGATAATAATGTTTTGGTTATATTATTCGCTTCTCATCTATCTATTATTTGTCGTCGATATCCTCAGCATCCGACCTCCCCACAAACACACGTACACATTTGCACATGATGAATGCAGATAGACAGACAGGCATGCACGCACTCACGCCTACACCTGGACTCGCGCATACACACATACATACGTGTGTTTGTGTAGTGTTGTGTTGTTGTTTGTCCATCAAGAATGATGATGACCATTCATTTCATCCAGTGGGGTTGAAGGTGTGGAGCCGTGGGTTCTAAGATGGCTGATAAGGCCTATTTTGGCTCGAAATGTTCTTTGACAATGTGGGCAAGGAATGCTTGACGTTTCTGGAGGAGGATTTCCTGCAGTAGTTTTTCTGTCCTGCCTTTTCTTCACAGCTCTTGCAGTCCTGGTTGCCTCACATATGACTGCACCCTTGCGTAATGATGCACGCCACGAATTTCGGTCTCTGGCTGCAGCCTCCCAGGTGTCATGATGAATTCCAAAAGCCTTCAGTGAAATTTTCAGTGTCTTTAAAGCGTTTCCTCTGGCCACCTTGGGAGCGTTTACCACAACGCAGTTCGCTGTAAAAAATTCGTTTAGGGAGCCTGTGATCTGGCATGCGAGTCAAGTGACCAGCCCAGCGAATCTGATTCTTCATCAGTAGAGTGTGGATACTGGGCATGGATGCTCTTTCTAGGACTTCAGTGTCTGGAATCTTGTCTTGCCATTTAATCTTCAGTAGCTTCCTTAGGCAGACTGTGTGGAAGTGGTTTAATTTCCTAGCGTGTCGCTGATAAACAGTCCAGGTTTCACAAGCATATAGCAGTGTGGATAATACAACTGCTTTGTAGACTTTTAGCTTTGTTTGCAGGCTTATTCCAGTTCTGTCCCATACATTCTTGTACAGTCTGCCAAAGGCCGCACTGGCCTTGGAGATTCTTGCATTCACTTCGTCATCAATTGTGGCAGCTTGTGACACAGTGCTGCCAAGATAGGTGAATTTGTCCACAACACTTAGTCTATGATCATTCACTTTGATATTTGGCACAGTGTGATTATTCCCTGGAGCTGGCTGGTACATAACTACAGTCTTCTCCAAGTTGATATTGAGCCCAAAGTTGGCACAGGCATGTGAGAAAGCTGAAACATTATGTTGCATGTCCGCCTCTGAGTTGGCGTACAGAGCGCAATCATCAGCAAACAGGAGCTCTCTGACGGTGTCGCTGTTAATTTTGGTTTTAGCTTTCAGCCTTCTGAGATTGAATAACTTTCCATCCATACGGTAGTTGATGTCTATTCCAATGTCGTCGTTCTCGAAGGCATTCATCAGCATGGCTGAAAACATGAGGCTGAACAATGTTGGTGCCAGGACACATCCTTGCTTCACTCTATTGGTGACAGGAAAGGGTTCAGACAGTTCGCCATTTTCCTGTACTCTTGCCTGCATGCCATCATGAAATAGCCGCACTATTTGGACAAACTTTCGTGGACAGCCATATTTTGCCATAATCTTCCACAGTCCTTCTCTGCTGACTGTATCAAAAGCCTTGGTAAGGTCAATGAAAGTGGAGAACATTTCGCAGTTCTGTTCCTGACATTTCTCTTGCAGCTGCCTTGCAGCGAAAATCATGTCAACAGTTCCACGTTCTTTTCTGAAGCCACACTGACTCTCAGGAAGAAGACCTTGATCGAGATGGGCTGTGAGGCGATTGAGAAGAATTCTGGCTAGTATCTTCCCTGCAATTGAAAGCAAGGAGATGCCTCGGTGGTTGTCACAGGATTGGCGGTTTCCTTTACGTTTGTAAAGGTGGACTATTGACGCGTCCTTGAAATCTTGTGGCATGGTCTCGTTCACCCATATGTTTGTAAAGACTTGGTGAAGCTGCTCTGTTAGGACCGGCCCACCTGCCTTGTATATCTCTGCTGGGATGGAGTCCGGACCAGGTGCCTTGCCGCTGGAGAGTTGCTGGATGGCTTTGTTTACTTCCACTATGGTTGGCAGGTCATCAAGTGTCTCATTGGTAGGAACTTGAGGAAGGCAGTTGATGGTTTCATCATCGAAGAAGGAAGTTGCATTTAAAGAAGGAAGTTGCATTTAAGATGTTGCTGAAATGCTCTGCCCAGCGTTGAAGGATTTCTTTCTTATCGGTGATCAATGTTCCCCCATCTGCACTGAGGAGGGGAACTACGCCTGGTGATGTAGGACCATAGACCGCTTTCAGTGAGTCGTAGAAGTTTTTCATATCATGTCTGTCAGCAAAGCCCTGAATTTCATCAGCTTTGCTGCTCAGCCAGGAGTCCCGCATGTGCCGAAGTTTCTGCTGCACTACTCTCTGAATGTTCTTGAAGGCATCTTTTTTTTATGTTGACTTTGGGTCATTCAAGTGTGCCTTGAGGAGAAGATGTTTCTCGGCCAACAAAGTGTAGTGTAGTCAGAAATACACGGACATCTTCAAATGCTTTTGATGATATATTACCGTTTCATACATAAAATAATAATCATATGATTTATATGTATCTGTTCCGTTTCTTTGAGTTGAATTGACTTATATTATGCGATTTAATGATACATCAGGTTCTTTATTAAGAAAGAAACAGTGTCCATTTGACGCATGTGTCGTAAACACAGCAACCTGCAATTCGCTGTAACGGCTAAGATTGAGTCAAGAACCGACATCACATCCCGCGAGATATTTCCATACGCGTTCCGTCCTCATCTCTAACAACCAGCGAAGAGTCCCCAATTATTTTTTTTCTTTTTTGCGCTTGCTCGCTTTGAAGTCAAGCATAGTCCATAGGCCATACACACTATTTATAGTAGTGATGGACTGAATTTTTCGTGTTGGTTAACTTTACCTATTAACAGTGTCCCTCGCCATCAGGCGAACTCACTCCGACTTCAGATGTACTTGTAATTTACGTCCCAAGTCAAGGACGACAGGTCAACATTTTAGTCCAGCTGTCCGGTGTAGGGGATTGAATAGCGTACCTCGGCACCAGCCCGCCGGATGTTTAAGAATACGGATTCGTATCCATTCGGCTATGCGGACCTGCAGTCCCAATCCTAATGGTGCCAATTGTAGTCTGATTATGTGTGCGCCTGGCTTTTCGTCTTTCGTCCTTGCCTCACTATTATTTTCAGGCCATGAGTATTTATCTGTTCTTCCACACTTTAAACATGATCCTAGAGGGGTCCTGACTACATCTGCCTTATGGTGCACCAAAACCCCATCCAGCGGTGCAAGCCCAAACAATCTGCCCGCCTGCTGTTTCCCCAAACATAACCAAGTCCTATGGAAAGAATCCATCGTGTGTGTTGTTCGTCCCCCAGACATCGGAACGCCGCAGTGACTCCCTCCACCTCTGTTCTCGGACTAGATATCGTGGTATTGGAAAGATGGCAGGAATGGGGACATTAGAGGTGTTATTTACTGGCATCATGGTTAACGGTATCGAAAGATTTAAATAATATACCCACCTGGAGTACGACAAGGTTGTGTCCTGTCCCCTCTCTTGTTCATAACATATATAGACAACATATGTAAAGAAACCAGCCAAGCAGAGACAGCAAGAATACCGCATGACGAGAACACAGAAGAACCATCTGCAAATCTAACCAGTAGAGAACTCCTGTTTGCGGACGACCAAGCACTAATAGCAAAATCAGAAGCTGAATTACAAGACCACATGAATAGTCTAAACGAAATGTGTAGGGAACATAACATGAAAATTAGCACAAGCAAAACAGAGGTAATGACTATAACTAAAGAAGAACAAACAGCAACAATTCACCTAAACGAACATCCCTTGAAACAAGTAAAGAGCTTCAAGTACCTAGGAAGTATAATATTATCAAATGGCAGATCAGAAGACGAGATCGAAAATAGGTGCAATAAGGCAAATCAACTCATTGGACAAATGGCACCAATACTAAAGAACAAACATGTATCAATAACTACTAAGAAAGCACTTTACAACACAATCTTCCTACCAACTCTGTGCTACCAATGCCAAACCTGGACAATGACAGAAAAAGAGAAAAGAAAAATCACAACAACAGAAATGAGGTTCCTGAGAAGAATACTCAACGTATCAAGAAGAGATAATATCAGAAATGAAGAAATCAGGACTAAAGTGGGGGTTAAAGCTGCTCTAGATTTTATTAGGAAGCAGCAAGTCAAATGGTTTGGCCATGCAAGTAGGTTACCAGTCAACAGCATGCCACAACAAGCAATGATGTACAGACCAGATGGAAACAGAGGAAGAGGCCGACCACGTAAACGTTGGACGGAGGGAATAACAGAATCCATGCGAATGTCGATATACGAAGCCCATAACCGGGCACTCTCACGAAGTTTATACTTCACCTCGACACCGCAAGGTACAAGAGGAACATGATGAGATGAGATGAGACCCACCTTAGTTGTGTGAAAGTAACAAACAGGGATAGTGGTGGGATAGTAAGAATCGCACACAAGCTACAGCAGGAGAAGAAATTAAGGTATACATAACATCAATTTTTAAGGTCTACGAGCTCAAGTACGAGGGACGGTCGAAGAGCTTTGAACTGTACTTAAATCGGTTCAACATGCGAGTGTGATACGCATCGTTGTAAAGAACAGTATTGTTTTAACATTTCCGCGCGTGCATGAGAAACTGGCGGGAAACTGGTGCAGGTGTGTGTGAAACGACGTCATGGACAAGATCGGTGGCTCGTTGCGTAATCAAATTCCTGTGCCTGCATATCTCAAAATTAGTGCATATATTTGTAGCACCCTCTGCATTAAGCTCTATTCAGAGAACACGGTGATTGACTAGAAAGAGGCAAATCGTGGATGGGTTTTGGTGGGAAATCAACGCTTGTACTTCAGCCTCAACAGCAGCCGGACTTTCTTGTCTGCATTTTCTATCTAGTTGGATGCAAACTGAAAAGGATGTGCAGAAGTCTGTTGGCACTTGCACCCACCTGGCGAGGAGTGGGTGCAAGTGCCAACAGACTTCTCCACATCCTTTTCAGTTTGCATCCAACTAGATAGAAAATGCAGACAAGAAAATCCGGCTGCTGTTGAGGCTGAAGTACAAGCGTTGATTTTCGAGAATTCGCTAGACGGTGACGCGGTCATCTACACAGATGGGTCGGTCGTCCGACATGTGAGAAGCTCATGGGCCTTTACAGCTCGGGCCGGAGGGAGAATTGTGAAGGAGGACTCTGGTGCTTTCACTGAAACCACAAGTAGCCTGACCATGGAAGTCATGGCAGTAAGTAAAGCAATAACATGGCTCGAGACACAGACATTCACTAGGGCCTGTTTCCTTAGCGACTCAATGAACATGATCAAGAGGATAGAGGAGGGGTCGATCCGAAGAGAATGGTTGCTGCCTCTGAAACGGTCTTGGCTGGCAAAGATTAGTTTCATCTTCGTGCCAGGGCATGCGGGAGTACAAGGAAATGAGCGGGCTGACAAGCTCGCAGGTGAGGCTACTGTGGAGGGCGGACGCGCCATGGACCAGGCTGACATTCTGAATGCTCTACGAGAAGTGAGACTTTTGCGAGAACCAAGTGATGACTGTGAATCTACAACAATGGCCAGACTGCGGGAGCAGCAAATTAAAAGAGGGGTGGCCAAACAAGAACACTACGCAGGAAGCCAAAGAAGATTGATAAACCAACACAGAACTGGCGTCGTTAGCCGCTACACGCTGCGGGATTTGCTGAGGAGGGGATCTGAGCACTTATGGACTGAATGGTTCGATGTGCAACGAGGATGATCTGTCGACTAACTAACTAACTGGTGGGAAATGTTGTCAGGCACGTCTAAAGTTTTACCAATATCAACCCCGGCAGGGAATAAATTCCTGTGTTTCAGGCGCTTATTTGCGCGTTCTCCTGCATTGTCACACTTGACAGGGGGTGCAGAGAGCAGAATACTGCGGGTGTTTCCTCAGAAACCAAAAGTACAGATTCTGTGCAGCACTTCAACATTCTTTTTCTCGTTGCAAATAACATCTTTTCATTGATCAGTATGCTTTCCATCTTGCAGAAATCTTCCTTTGCCATGACGATTCTTGTTTTAATCTCTTCAAGGCATCTCCCATAAATGTTATGGCTGTTCCGAGATAATTCTACAGATTTGAATCTGTTATACAGCAGCAAAAAAGTGCATGGGCATTCACGGTCAGCAGGCCGAACCATTCAAGAAGTCAGTGGGCCCCATTCTATGACCACTAGCAGTATAATTATAGAGGTAATGGCAGTGACACGGTCTTTCATATGGCTGAACCACGTAATTATACCCATGTTTAAAGTTGCCTCTTGATTGATTCAATGAGAGTGATATGAGAGATCGAGGTGATTTCTGTGCGCAGACAGTGGATTGACTCGCTGCGGAAGTTTACTGTGCGTTGAGTCGCCTTCATCTTCTTTCCGGAACATGTGGGAGTTGAACAAGCTGTTAATCTCGCTGGCTCTGCATTAATTGCAGATGGCTAGCCTATATTATTAATGTCCTTAAAGAGATGTGGGGAGAGGAGGATTTGACGCCAGTGAATCCACATCGTTGTCCCGAATGACAGATTTGGGACTAAGAATTGGCACTGTTAGATATGAAAGGTACATAGGAGAATGAGGGGTGGATCACGTCAACCAACACAGAATTGATATTATTAGCCGCTGGGCTCTGATGCATATGGAAGATCTCATCACCTACGGACATGTTCGGAGTACAAGGATGATACTCCAACAGATAACTAACTAATTCCTGCACCTGCAGAACAAATATGACATCATGACCCACCCACCATACTCACCGGTTCTTGTACATGTTGAGTTCTTCGTTCCAACTCATGAAGAATCCACTTATTGTACGTCTTTTTTTTTTTCAACGACCAGGACGTGATAACTGAACTGGAGACATGATTACAAACCCAGATGGGAAAAAAGGTGGTGGGATGGATTTATACAATCAGGGCATTAGATTGGTGAAGAAAATATGGAGATGTGTATCGTTTTCTTATGAAATTATTCTCCGTCAATTAAGATTGATAAACAATACTTGCGTATTACTTAAAACACATTTTAACACATGGCTGTAAATCGAATCCTGGACAGTTATTACGCCCGTGAGGTCTCAGAGATATGGTTTTACAGAAGAATGCTGAAAATTCTAAAAAATAAGTAGAAATACAGGACAGTTTAACGCACCATAAGGCGTATTGGACAAATTGTGATAGTCCATAATTTTATAGACTATCCAGTTGGGATTCATCTTGACACCTGGGAGTCTGCTGCTAAAGACCGTAAGTCGTGGCGTACATCATTACATAAGGGTGCAGTCACTTGTGAAGCAGCCAGGACTGCAAGAGCTGTGAAGAAAAGGCTGGACAGAAAAAACCACTGTAGGAGATCCTCCTCCTGGAACGTCAAGCAATCTTTGCCCACATTGTCAAAGAACATTTCGAGCCAACATAGGCCTTATCAGCCATCTTAGAACCCACGGCTCCATACCTTCAACCCCATTGGATGAAATGAATGGTCAGCATCATTCTTGATGGACAAACAACAGACTATCCGGTAGTCGGTTGGTAATGTGGTTAATATCACGCAGATCCCATTTACACCCCATGACATTTCCTGGTATCAATTTTAGGCTGGGTCGACCTAGGATCAAGTCAGTTTGGAAAACTCTCCTTAAAGAAAGTCTGTTGACGGGAACCCGCTGTGGGTATGTGAAATGTTAGGATCATCATATTTGAGTAACCCTCGTGCACGGAGGCATAGATGACCAGTCTCTCTCTCTCTCTCTCTCTCTCTCTCTCTCTCTCTCTCTCTCTCTCTCTCTCTCTCTCTCTCTCTCTCTCTCTCTCTCTCTCTCTCTACAGCTACTTGCGCAAACCATTGTTAGCGCAACGTCGTAACCGTTTTACCAAAGCGTCCACTTAATGTCCAGGCATACTGGTGAGGCTGAATCTTCGAGACAAGCAAAGCCATTTTGGGGTTTGGCTGAGAGTGTGAAAAAGTTCTCAAGAACGGTATTAGAAACAAGGTCGAAAGAGGGAGAAAATACTGGATGAAACAGCAGAGTGATACGGAAGCTTATCAGCGGCCTTACATTCCAAGAATGGAGACAGCATGGTGAGAAGGAACATGTTCGCCCGCGCTGCACGTTATGGCACAATGACGATAACGGTTGGACAAAAATAATTCTGTCTCTGCTGGAGATTGAAGCCGGACCATTGTCTTGGCAAGCAAGTGCATTAAACTTTATGCCACCATGGCTGCACTATTCCGCGTAGTAGTAGTAGTAGTAGTAGTAGTAGTAGTAGTAGTAGTAGTAGTAGTAGTAGTAGTAGTAGTAGAGGTGGTGGTGGTGGTAGTATTAGTAGTAGTGGTGGTGGTGGCGGTGGTGGTGGTGGTGGTGGTAGAAGTAGGACTTTAGTAGGCCTCTTTCAGTCCTGAAGAGCTATAGAGTTGTGCCGCTGGGGAGGGACCTGACAGCATCGCTGGTGACTGTATAGTCCAATGTGAGAGTTACAGTCTCTGTCATAGTTTCCGCATCTGTAAGACAAGGCAGGTCCCGCAGTAAGTGACTGCATTTTATTTCCAAGGCACCAGGGCCAGGTTCTATACTGGCCAAGACCTACTAACACATCCTAGTCAGTGCCTCCCTTCGGGGTCCTGGCTAACATAGTAGGATCGCTGATTCCTCCGAAGTCGGAGAGTGTCTGCCTGCACGGCGAGGAACCACTAGTCTGCACACCAATAGGCCAGACATGGGACAACGGATACTCACGCAAACCTCAGGTCCTGTATGATATCACACTGATGTTGGACATAGTTCATAGCCAGCAAACGCAAGCAAGCAGCATGCCTGTGCCTTCTATTCTCAGTTTGTTGAATTAGGTTGGGCGCAAAGAGCACAGTCCGTTTCGTACATATCTTCTCCAGGAACATCTGTCTGCTGCAACTCTTTCCCGCGTGTCTGGATCTATGCTAATGTTTACACACATCCTTATATCGCATTTGGGGTCTTCTGGGTGGCCTCTTCCCAGTGGCTAGTTCTCCTTATAGGAGGTCCTTGAGAATACGTTCATCTTCCATTCTAGATACGTGGTCCAGCATCTCCCGCGTAAATATATGTAATAATTACATAAAGTAAATATATACACACTAAATTAATCCTATTTTGTGGAATTCCTATATATTTTAATTCAATTACATTAGTACTTGTTTGTCTTTCTTTTTATTTGCAGATGAAGGGTTTGTCGCCGTAACGTTTACTTTAAAAAAAAATGTTGATGCTTATTTTTTGTGTGGTAAAGCTAACCTTCACAGAGGTGACTTTGGTAAGCATTATATTAATGAGAATCGGCACAAACCCCTTATTTGAGAAATCGCTGTTAGATTATTTTACTGTGTTATTAGCAGATCGTGCGGAGTCTGTTTGTTTATGTGATTTGAAACTTTCTGAACTATGCAGCAAGCCCTGATATCCAGCCATTTCTCGGAGGTGCATGATCCAGGATGAGCCCAACACATCGACTACTTTCATGCCCCTTTCACTCATTGCGGCCGTGCACTAACCTACTTTTTTTGGCTAACGGTAAACACGTCAATAACAAGGTCACAGATTGCATGTACCTGTACGTTACATAAAGAGAATTCAATTTACAAACAGACAGTACTTTGTTTCTAGTAATATTAGCATGCTGAATACAAACATTGCCTCATTTTATTAAATTGTACCAGAAGACAAAGATAACGTAGGAAAATTAGCATCTGGAATATCGTTTAGAAAAAGTGAATATTTGTATTTATTTGCTCCCGGACTAATGTTATGATGTCATGAAGATGGTGGCTTAGGTTTATTTTGGATCCTGGCAAGTACAGATCCAAGTCCTGATGTTTTACATTCACTAATGAGAGCAAAGTGGAATATTTAATCGACCTTGCAGGTGTGTACAAGTTATAACCTACATGATCGCCACTGATGACTTCTCAATGTAATGTAAATGCCATATATGTTGATGGCATAGCAATTTCAATTATTATTTCAGTTGTATTTTATTTATTTATTTACACAATTTACAGTTTACAGTACACTCAACACTGCTTCTTTTGTTTACGAAGTCGGGGAGAAAGTAAGTCGATTAATATTTTTAAACTCTTTGATTATCATTGTGGTTGTATTTTAACTTATACCAGCAATATCCTGTCTTAACCTTTCTGGGTTATTATTGGGACATAGCGTGTCTATTGTTAATCCATGCAATAGAATAGAATAGACGTTTGTTTTTGTAGCTTTATTTATACTTTGGCTGTTTCATACTGTGTAGTTATATAATAATAATATGCTTTCAGATAATTGTTATAACTTATATTTACATTTTAAATACAGAAGCCGCAAAACAATAGGTTGCACAGTTTATTGCCTGGCATATTTTGCTGCATCTCCCAGGTGCATACTGTGCACAGTTATACAATGTATGTAGGTAATGAACATCATATGAAGCGAATGAATAGACATAATTGGCTTTAATACATAGCTGTTAAGATAACACACATGATCACTATACTGTTTGAATGTGTAGTATTTGTTATCCCTATAGTAATCACAGAGTCACTATGAAATCACAGAAAGACTTCACAGTGACTGTGATTACCGTGAGGATAAGAAGTGCTTCACATTTGAACTGTGTCATTGATTAAGTGTGTTATGTAATTCAGGCAAAATTATGGTTCATCTATTCACTTCAAGTGACATATAACTTTGCAATCTGCACCTGATGAGATGCAGTGAAATATGCCAGGCATTAAATTGTGCAACCAATTGTTCTGTGACTTTTTTGTTAAATTCATAAAGGTAACCCGGGGAAGGTTAACCCGGTCAACAAATGCCCGCAGAAGTCGGATGTGTCGGCCTAACAGCGCAAGAACGCAGCTCTGCTGCAAACAGGCACAATGCATTCACGCCCGAAAAAAACTCTCCGGATGAACGCAGCAGAAGAAGAAGAAATTCACAAAGGGAATACATTATTTTGAATTGATACATTCTTATTGTGCTGTCTTCCTTCATGACTGTCTGAATATTTACACCTTTTCAATAAGCGACTTAAATTTTTATTATTTTACTTTGCAATATTGATCCCCTATATACAAATTCTTGTTTTTTATGACATATTGATTGATTGCCCGGGAAGGTTAACCCGGTCAACAAATGCCCGCAGAAGTCGGATGTGTCGGCCTAACGGCGCAAGAACGCAGCTCTGCTGTAAACAGGCACAACGCAATCACATCCGGAAAAAAAAACTCCGGATGAACGAAGAAGAAGATTGATCTATTCCAGCCGTTCTGTAGGGCTGTTTATTTTAAACATATTTTCTTTAATATTGTCCAGTGTCATAGGCTTATCACACTGGGCCATATATTCAGTTAGTGGTATTCTTTGAAATCCATATTTCTTGCACTCCAGTTAGTATTATTCTAGACATTTCCTGCTGAGTTGACCTGGGAGCCCCAGGCAATTGTAATAATCTGTATCCATGCAGTTTCAAACCCATGACCACTCAGCTGCTAGGTGAGCATCTACCACTATGCTAAAGTGGTTACCTTATCTCTCTCTCTCTCTCTCTCTGTATGTGCGTGCATGCGTGCGCGCACAGAGAGAGAGAGAGAGAGGGGGGGGGGGGGTTGATGATGGGTAGCAGGGAGGGAGGGAGGGTGTGTGTGTGTGTGTGTGTTTTTTTTTTTGTTCTTTCTTAACATGGTAGTGAGATTTCTTTCTTTTATTTGTTTATTAATAGTGCACTTACTTGGATTCTTTCCTGGCACATGAACATCCATAGAGATGATTATCTGATGCAATGAAATAGTTCAATGTGATTAAAAGAGCAGGACTCCTGTCTTGAGGCTGTTGAAGGGAGTGCGTGTAAGTGTGCTACCGTGGGTTTACCATCTTATCATCTCAGGTAAAAGTCTGTTATTATATATTCATTCATTTCTTTTATTTTTGTTGTCAATGTCTGTCTCTCTGTGTAGTATCTGTTGTCTAGACTTATGTGGACAGTATATTTTGATCCACCTTTGTCAGATAAGCATGGCTGATTACCAACAAAGCTAAAGAAAGAAACAAAAATGCCTTCTTTTGTCTCTGTCTGGGTCCATTTATTCAGTATAGCCAAACCATCATAATCTTGTCAATTTCATAATGCTGACAGCTGATGGGTATTTATACTATCTTCTGCTGCTGCCTGTCATCTCCAAATGGAGCATAATCCCTCAACCAACTCAGACCAAGGCCATTGTAGACTTGTTTATGATTGGTTGAATTTTGCAGCTGAAGTTTTCTGCAGGATGAGGTAGCCAGTCTGATGCCAACCTTTCTTAGCCGTCTCTTACAACATGCATCTAAAGTTACTGCGTTTCTCTACTTTCCTTCCCTTATGGGCCCTGGTCACACATGGTGCAGTAGTTTTATGTTTGTTCTTGACCTCCATACACAGGGCAACTGAGGCCGTAAAAACCAGGAGCAGGTTTAACACTGGCCAAGCCCTTGGAGTATTCTTCTTCCTTGTGCAGCCTTTGCACAGACAGGTCTCCAGCCTGGCTAACATTCCTAAGATTGCTAATTAATAAATAGATACATGTGTATTGTTTGGCATTCATAGTAGGGGTAAGAATTAGAGACTAGAGGATGCACTACACAACATAACAAGTGAAAGCTATAGTTACAGACAGGGATTCTTATAGAACCAAATGGGAATCAGATCATCCAGGCCACCAGAAGGATGATGCATATTACAAACTCGACCGAAGAGAACAAGTAGGACTACATTCAGGTTATCATCTAAAGGTGCATGAAGATGTATTTAGACTGCCACACTTCATACCACAGGTATGTCGGTTACAAAAGCGTCCCAGAGGCATGAAATGGAATATTGCTTGGATAGCACATCCATTATGTGGAAAGTCCGAATCAAAAGCTCACTGCCCCTCTGCTGTGTGTCCACCGTGACGAGGTAGAGGGGCTTGTGCGTCCCAATGACCCCAAGAGCTATGCCGACAGTAGCACAGCTACTGGTAGGGCCACCCATGTCGGACAGGTCAAGGGAGAGGGACCAGACAAAGAGACACACAAACCTGCTGCCTTGTAGGT
This sequence comes from Cepaea nemoralis, assembly GCA_014155875.1. NCBI lineage: Eukaryota > Metazoa > Mollusca > Gastropoda > Stylommatophora > Helicidae > Cepaea > Cepaea nemoralis. Next base: position 235,955 of record JACEFZ010005178.1, on the reverse strand, counting down.
AGACTGGGGACAGTCAAAGGCTAGGGAAAGCATCCCGAATAAATGCTTGTCGAAATCGGATGTACTGAGCCACAGGCTTGACAAAGCAGTGCAACGTAAAACCTGCTGCCTTGTAGGTAGACTGGGGACAGTCAAAGGCTAGGGAAAGCATCCCGAATAAATGCTTGTCGAAATCGGATGTACTGAGCCACAGGCTTGACAAAGCAGTGCAACGTAAAACCTGCTGCCTTGTAGGTAGACTGTTGACAGTCAAAGGCTAGGGAAAGCATCCCGAATAAATGCTTGTCGAAATCGGATGTACTGAGCCACAGGCTTGATAAAGCAGTGCAACGTAACTTAATTCATGATGTCACAAATCAAAATTAATCGTTATGGTGCTAATCCCGTGAAGTCCCATCAGGCGGCGATAGTGCCGGGCCCCCTGCCTCGAGGGGGTCCACCCATGACTACTGGTGGTCACCTTCCCCTGTGCTGTGGAGTCAAGGCACAGAGGAGTAGGTTAAGAGCTATTGACCAAATACCCCGGACACTCAACATACTACAGTGGAATGCCGAAGGAGTTTACAAGAAGAAAGACTCCCTAACACAGCGTCTTCATAAAGATAGAATAGATGTGGCATGCATTCAAGAGACACACCTCAATGCCAATCACAAATTCTCAGTCAGAGGATATCAGGCCACACGTTTCGACCGCGAAGGACACAAAGGAGGAGTTCTAATACTTACACGAAATACAATACCTTGCAGCGAAGTATCTGTGATCTCTGACAACCAAACGGAAATTATAGGTGTTGATATAATGATAAAGGACAGTGAAAATAAGAATCTACAATCTGTATAGCCCAGCAGATAAGGACCTTACACTCTCAAACATGAAAATAACTGACACAAACTGCATTATTGTCGGAGACTTTAATAGCCGTTCAGAAAGATGGGGATACCCAGATACTGACAAAAGAGGAGATGAATTGGAGGACTGGGAAATAGACTCAAATCTCCATCTACTCAACAAAGCGGATGACACACCGAGCTTCTACTCCAGAAGATGGCTTACCACTTCTACTCCAGACTTAGCTTTCTGCACAGGAGACATCCTCCACAAAATCGATCGCCATGTGCTGGACCAATTAGCAGGTAGTGACCACAGACCAATCAAGCTTGTAATGAATATGGAGTATGTTCCACAGGAGCAAAAGCCCTTGCCCCGCTGGAATTACAAACGAGCAGATTGGGACAGATTTGCCATACTAACAGACAAATATTGTGAAAACATAAATACACGATATGGCAACATAAAGCAAATGGTGGAAAGTCTAAACAGAGCGATAATACAGGCAGCCACTGAGTCCATTCCAAGAGGAGCGAGGAAAAATTACAAACCATACTGGACTGAAGAACTACAAAGTTTGGAGGACAAAGTTGAAGATGCCAGGAAGACAGCAGAGAGAGAACAAACAATTGAAGCGAACATCTCTCTCAAAGCCATCTCAGCAAAATATAAAAGAACAGTAAATCAAACAACAAGAGATTGTTGGAGGAAAAAAACAGAAAACCTGAATTTTGACAGGGATGGAAACAAACTATGGAAACTAGTGAAAGCCATGAACAATGAAGGACCTAGCAACAAACAAATAACAATTAAACAAGGAAATGCCTTGCTTACAGGAAAAAAGGCTGCAAATGCACTAATGGAACACTATGCAAATGCAAACCACATTGATATTACAACCGAACAGAAGAAAGCAATCAAAGACAAACAGATACATCATACAAATACAGAGACAGCAGCAGAATATATGATGGCAAATCTAACAATGGAAGAAATGGAACAAGCAATGAATACCCTAAAAAAGAAGAAATCACCAGGAAAGGATGGAATCACAAACGAAATGCTAATAGGACTAGGCACTAAGGCAAAAAAGAAACTACTAGCAGTCCTAAATTACAGCTGGAAGAGAGGAATAGTCCCACAGGCATGGAAGGAAGCTATACTAATACCAATCCCAAAGAAAGGAAAAGACCTGGAAGAACTAAATGGCTATCGACCTATCAGTCTACTTAGCTGTGTAGGAAAATTAATGGAACGCATTATCAATGGCAGGCTAACATGGCATCTGGAAGAAAACAATCTCTTAACACCACACCAAGCAGGATTCAGAAAGTACAGATCCACTGAAGATCAAATAACCTATACAGCTCAGGAAATAGAGGATGCCTTCCAAGAGAAAAAGCACACACTAGCGGTCTGGATAGATTTAGAAAAAGCATTTGATAAAGTATGGAAGGAAGGACTGAAAGTAAAACTGCAAAAAATGCATGTTTGTGGGAAAATGTACAAATGGATCAGCCACTACCTTGAGAACAGAACTGCCAGGACAAAAGTACAAGGACAAACCAGCAAAATGATGCTGTTGGAGCAAGGTGTCCCCCAAGGAGGAGTTCTTTCACCAACATTATTCCTAGCATATATAAACGACATCACAGAAAATTTTCCAGCCAGAGTACACACATCATCCTTTGCAGATGACTTAGCCATATGGACATCTGAAGAATATATTAGTACAGCTAACAGCAGAATACAGCAAGCCTTATTAGCACTAGAGGACTGGTCAAAATCATGGCTAGTGAAGATAAGTGAGGAGAAAACAACATGCACAGTGTTCTCCCTCTCAAATAAAACTCAACAACCTAAGCTGGTATTGAATGGAAAAATATTGCGCCATGAAGAAAATCCAAACTATCTAGGAGTCACCTTTGATCGTCGCCTGACATGGAAAACACAGGTTGAGAAAAATCGAACAAGAGCAAGGCAAAGAATGGCAATCATGAAAAAGCTTGCTGGTACAACGTGGGGAGCAGATGAGAAAGTTCTCAAGAAGTTATATACTGGACGGGTGAGGCCAGTACTGGAATATGGCATTGCAGCTTGGGCAACAGCAGCTAAGTCAAACTTTAACAAAATAAGTAGAGTCCAAAACCAAGGAATGCGAATCATAACTGGAAGCCTGAAGACAACGCCTATTAATGAACTAGAAAAGATCACTTGTTTACAACCAATGCAGGATAGAAGAGATAGCAGAGCCCAGCAACAAGCAGAAAAATTTAGAAGATTGACAGACCACCCTATGTACAACAGATTTAATGGTTTTGGAAAGGGAAGACTGAAGCGTAGCAACTTTGTAGAAACTGCAAAACGAAGGATTAGGGCAGATCCTATACTTAACATATCAACAGTCAAGCCCATACACAATGCACACAAGTTCCCAGCTTGGAGACAGCAGCAACTGCCTGAGATGATAGAAAACATTCCTGGTATTGAGAAAAAGAACACACAGCATGAAACCGAAAGAAGAGAAATAACCCTAAACTACATAAAAGAACATTACCCAAGCAGGAATTGGACCCATGCATATACAGATGGATCAGCCAAAAATACAATAGAGAATGGAGGAGGAGGAATTCTCCTAAATTTAAAAAATGGAGTGAAAAAAACGCATTCAATGGCAACTGGAAAATTTTCAAGTAACTTCAAAGCGGAGGTAGAGGCTTTGAAAACTGCAGCAGAAATGCTCCTGATGGAGGAAAATAAAGAGAAGCAAATAGCTATCTTCACAGATGCAAAGTCAGCTGTCTCAATACTGAAGAGCAATAACAGCACAGAACTAACTGACCTAAGAGCAGCACTCCATGGTCTATGCCAGAAATCCAAAAAAGTTGTAATACAGTGGATCCCATCACATTGCAGTATACCTGGAAACGAAGAGGCTGACAGACTGGCAAAAGAGGGCGGACGACTACCACAGCCTGACATAGACATAACCTATAATGAGGCAAAGAGGTTGATAAAAAGCACTTATAGAACCAAATGGGAATCAGAGCATCCAGGCCATCAGAAGGATGATGCATATTACAAACTCGACCGAAGAGAACAAGTAGCAATCTTCAGACTCCGCACAGGACATAACAGGCTGAAATACCACTTGTTCAATAAACTAAAGATAGGAGATACCGATGAATGTAATTGTAGAACTGGAAAAATGACAGCAAAACATTTGCTGCAGGATTGCCCAACGTATGCAGAACAGAGAAAGATATTTTGGCCCACACCTGCTTCATTTGAGGACAAGCTCTATGGAGATATCAACAAGCTCAAGTTGACCGCAGCTTACTTTAACTACATACAGGTTGACATTTAAAGGTGCATGAAGACCCAGAGGCATGAAATGGAATATTGCTTGGATAGCAAATCCATTATGTGGAAAGTCCAAATCGAAAGCTCGCTGTGTGGGCTTCATAAAAGGTGGAAAAGTGTCCTGGTGGCACGAAATGGAATATTGCTTGGATAGCAAATCCATTACGTGGAAAGTCCGAATCAAAAGCCCACTGTGTGGACTTCATAAAAGGTGGAAAAGTGTCCTAGTGGCACGAAATGGAATATTGCTTGGATAGCAAATCCATTACATGGAATGTCCGAATCGAAAGCTCACTGTGTGGATGTCATCTGCAGACTGCATACTTCTGGTTTCCGGAAGAACAGCCTATGGTGAACGGAAGGCCCAATATACGGAAGTGAGGCTAAGCAGCCATGTGCAGGACGTGACGATTCCTTGGGTGAGCCCAGTACCAGAGCGCTATGTATCGGCTCTGCAAGTATGGAAGCCTCCTTGGATGGCGGGGAATGCCCATGGTCTGCCCCTGCCTTCCCTTGAGGGCTGACCAGGATCTTTGGCTGTTCTATATGGACCAGCTGGGATGGAGGATAACACCACAACAGTGAGAGTCAAACGTCCTAAGAAACCCCCGGGAAGGTTAACCCGGTCAACAAATGCCCGCAGAAGTCGGATGTGTCGGCCTAACGGCGCAAGAACGCAGCTCTGCTGTAAACAGGCACAACGCAATCACATCCGGAAAAAAACTCCGGATGAACGAAGAAGAAGAAGAAGAAAAGCTCACTGTGTGGGCTTCGTAAATGGTGGAAAAAGTGTCCTAGTGACACGAAATGGAATATTGCTTGGATAGCAAATCCATTATGTGAAAAGTCTGAATCGAAAGCTCACTGTGTGGGCTTCATAAAAGGTGGAAAAAGTGTCCTAGTGGCACGAAATGGAATATTGCTTGGATAGCAAATCCATTATGTGGAAAGTCTTAATCGAAAGCTCACTGTGTGGATGTCATCTGCAGACTGCATTCTTCTGGTTTCCGGAGGAACAGCCTATGGTGAACGGAAGGCCCAATATACGGAAGTGAGGCTAAGCAGCCATGTGCAGGACGTGACGATTCCTTGGGTGAGCCCAGTACCAGAGCGCTGTGTGATGGCTCTGCAAGTATGGAAGCCTCCTTGGATGGCGGGGAATTCCCATGGTCTGCCCCTGCCTTCCCTTGAGGGTTGACCAGGATGTCTTTGGCTGTTCTATATGGGCCAGCTAGGATGGGGGATAACACCACAACAGTGAGATTCAAACGTCCTAAGAAACCCCCGGGAAGGTTAACCCGGTCAACAAATGCCCGCAGAAGTCGGATGTGTCGGCCTAACGGCGCAAGAACGCAGCTCTGCTGTAAACAGGCACAACGCAGTCACATCCGGAAAAAAAAAAATCCGGATGAACGAAGAAGAAGACAGGGATTCAAATCTGTCACCTCCAAATGACCTGTCGGTAATTATAGCTTTCAATTTTTATGTTGTCTAGTGCGTCCTCTAGTCTTTAATTCCTACCCCTTCTTCTATGAGCGTCAAACAATACAGGTGTATTTATTAATTAATTGTCTTGATGGTCTCAAAGGGGTTCCCCAATTGATATTTATGTGTAATCAGATTGCTAAGCCTCTCCAAGATTGATTGATTGATTTAGGAACTGACATCACAGCATTCGGGGCATTCCCATTAGCGCTCTGTCCCCATCCTCAGAAACCAGTGAAGAATTCCAACCCCAATAGTACCAGTAGCAATCTGATTATATGTGCATCTCATCTTTCCTCTAAACATTGAGAATTGGCCAGATCCTCTCATCACTCCACGCTCTCCAAGATATGAAATTACAGTACCAGTTTTGCATATCCTGCTAGTTTCTTGGAGAGGGGTAGGAGAGTTCTGTCAGACAGTTCTCTTGAAGATGGTACTTTGATATTGGGTGGGAAGGCAAGTCTTGACACCAACCACACTCCAATAGATGCAAGGCCATTTCTGAGCTCAGGTGACCTGGATGTCAGTAACCCGGCTTGAAGACTGTATATTTAGGTCTTCCAGAAGATTTTCAACCAACCAACCTTCATACAGTGGTATTACTGTCTTTGTCAGGTCTAACTATTCTTCAGTGCAGACTGTTTTTAAAATGCTGCTGTCTAGCAAGTTCCTGGTTAGTAGTACTCCAAGTTTCTGGTCCACACAGTGTGGTTGCTAACTGAAGTGTTGTATAAATTGTCAGTTTATTGTGCTGCAAGTTTCTGATCCATACAGTGTAGTTGTTAAATACAGTGTTGTGTATATGTTCAATTTATTGTGCTCCAAGTTTCTGATCCATACATTGTAGTTGTTAAATATAGTGTTGTGTATATGTTCAATTTATTGTGCTGCAAGTTTCTGATCCATACAGTGTAGTTGTTAAATATAGTGTTGTGTATATGTTCAATTTATTGTGCTCCAGGTTTCTGATCCATACAGTGTAGTTGTTAAATATAGTGTTGTGTATATGTTCAATTTATCCATACAGTGTAGTTGTTAAATATAGTGTTGTGTATATGTTCAATTTATTGTGCTCCAAGTTTCTGATCCATACATTGTAGTTGTTAAATAGAGTGTTGTGTATATGGTCAATTTATTGTGCTCCAAGTTTCAGATCCATACAGTGTAGTTGTTAAATGGAGTGTTCAGTTTATTGTGCTCTAAGTTTCTGATCAATACATTGTAGTTGTTAAAAGGAGTGTTGTATATATGTTCAATTTATTGTGCTGCAAGTTTCTAATCCATACAATGTAGTTGTGAAATAGAGTGTTGTATAAATGTTCAGTTTATTGTGCTCCAAGTTTCTGATCCTTACAGTGTAGTTGTTAAATGGAGTGTTGTATAAATGTTCAGTTTATTGTGCTCCAAGTTTCTGATCCATACAATGTAGTTGTGAAATAGAGTGTTGTATAAATGTTCAGTTTATTGTGCTCCAAGTTTCTGATCCTTACAGTGTAGTTGTGAAATAGAGTGTTGTATAAATGTTCAGTTTATTGTGCTCCAAGTTTCTGATCCATACAGTGTAGTTGCTAAATAGAGTGTTGTATAAATGTTCAGATTATTGTGCTCCAAGTTTCTAATCCATACATTGCTGTTGTTAATAAGGACTTAAATGTTGACTTCTCATCCATGACTTGGGGAAGTTACATACAAAAACCTCAGAAATCGGAATGGGTTTACCTTATAACAGGGGACACTGGTAACAGGGAAAGTTCACCCACACTAAATATCAGTCCAGTACATTCCTTAGTAGTGGCAGCATGTGTGTTGAGCAGCATGTGTGTTGAGCAGCTTGTGTGTTGAGCAGCATGTGTGTTGAGCAGCATGTGTGTTGAGCAGCATGTGTGTTGAGCAGCATGTGTGTTGAGCAGCTTGTGTGTTGAGCAGCATGTGTGTTGAGCAGCATGTGTGTTGAGCAGCATGTGTGTTGAGCAGCATGTGTGTTGAGCAGCATGTGTGTTGAGCAGCTTGTGTGTTGAGCAGCATGTGTGTTGAGCAGCTTGTGTGTTGAGCAGCATGTGTGTTGAGCAGCATGTGTGTTGAGCAGCTTGTGTGTTGAGCAGCATGTGTGTTGAGCAGCTTGTGTGTTGAGCAGCATGTGTGTTGAGCAGCATGTGTGTTGAGCAGCATGTGTGTTGAGCAGCATGTGTGTTGAGCAGCATGTGTGTTGAGCAGCATGTGTGTTGAGCAGCATGTGTGTTGAGCAGCATGTGTGTTGAGCAGCATGTGTGTTGAGCAGCATGTGTGTTGAGCAGCATGTGTGTTGCCTACACTCAAGTTCAAAGCAAGTGAATGAACAATAAATCTGAGCATGTTATTTATGTTCCATTTTTTATGCTGCAAGTTCCTGATCCATACAATCCATCCATCATGTGCCATGCCGGTAAGCGTGGGCGGTCATGTTCTGCTATCTCACTCGATCACCAGAGTCGTGGATCAGCTCCGTGTTTCTGTCTCGACCATGCCACAAGGCCAAGCCATCCAGATACTTGCTTCTAGGTCTTCCCTTTGGTCTGTTCCCCTCGATCTTACCAGTTGTCACCAAGTTCTCCAAATCATTTCTTCTCATAACATGCCCAAAAAATTGTGACTGTCTACGTCTAATGTCTCTAATCAGTTTATGATCTTCATTTGTTTCTTGAAAGACTTGTTCATTGGTCTTTCTGGCTGTCCATGGTATTCTTTGCATTGTCCTCTGAAACCTCATTTCTACAGCCATCAGATGTTTTTCAGCCTGACTGCTCATTGTGATCCATCATCATTGGCACCTTGCCGTCTTGACAGACGATAGTTTGTGCTTTAAAAAGGCATAATAACTTTTAACTATGGCGGTAGCGAGTGTGACTGATAAGGCCAATTTGCGCTGTAAATGTCCGTTCACAGTGGGTGCATGTGAACACGTGGTCATTTCCACCATCATGCACCATCTTACGTCTCAAACGCTTGGTGTGTGACTTTTCTGCAATAATTTTCTCCTTTGACTTTATTCCATTTCTGATATTTGCCCTCCATGCAACACGTTCAGCGGCGACTTGCTCCCAATGTGCATTATCAATGCCTGTATCAATCATGTCCCGCTTACACACATCTTTGTATCGTAGTAGAGGCCGACCCTGAGATCTCTTACCCATCTGTAATTCACCAAAAAAGATATCCTTTGGTATTCTACCATCATCCATCCTCCTAAGATGTCCTATCCATCTAAGTCTACGAAGACTGAGCATGGAATAAACTGTCACACAACCTGATCTTTCCAATACTTCAGTATTTGTGATTTTGTCTTGCCACTTAATACCAAGAATTCTTCGCAGACACCGCATATGAAAGCTGTTTAAGTTGTTCTCTTGGTGTGAGTAAGTTGTCCAGGTTTCACTGCCATAGAGAAGAGTACTAAGGACACAGGCTTGATAGACAAGGACTTTTGTTTTGGCAGTAAGCTTCCTGTTCTCCCAGACTCTTTTTCTTAACCTGTTCATTGTTGTTGCTGCCTTACCAATCCGGATGTTGATTTCCTGATCTAGGGATAATTTGCTATTTACCACTGATCCTAGATATGTAAAATGGTCTACTATCTCTAGTTCGGCGTCGTCAATAAAGATTGATGGTACCCCATGTGCACCTTGTGACATAATCTGTGTCTTCTTTTTGCTAATTGTTAAACCAAATTCAGAACAAGCATTGGAGAATGCAGATAGTAGACATTGCAATTCTTCCTCAGAGTGGGTCGTAACTGCAGCATCATCTGCAAAAAGCAACTCTCTGATCAGTACCCTCCTAATTTTGGTCTTAGCCTTCAATCTCTGAGCATTGTGATCCATACAATGCTGTTGTTAATATCAATGTTTGTATGAAGTCAGTTTGTTGTGCTCCAGGTTTAAGATACATGTGGTGCTGCTTTTGATCAAAAGTGTGACTTTTATTTATGAATATGTCTTCCATCTGTTGCTGATGCTGTTCTTATGTTTCAGGTTTTCTGTGAAGAGATTCGCACCGAAAAATGAATGATGGCAGCGAAAATAAATGGTCATGTGAATTCTGCACATATGAAAATTTTCCTGCGGCTAAGAAATGCACCATGTGCTTTAAATGGCGCGCTCCACACTTGATTTCAGATACACTTAATGAGGAACAAGACATCTACAAAATGGCACCACTGATATCAAGTCCCTTGCTAGAATCGAATACAGTGGGATTACCTAGCAACGGTGAAGGCAGCAAGTGGGCATGTGAATTCTGCACCTACCTGAACTGGGCAAAATCAAGCAAGTGTATCCAGTGTTTGAATCCGAAGCGCAAATCCTCACCTCCAGCTTCAGGGTCTCAAGACAAACAGCAGATTCTAAGTGTCAACACCTCCGAGAGCCACTCTTCAGGCAACATTACCCCAATCCGTCTGTCTCCCAAAATCCTGCCCAATAATGCTTTAACAGCCAAGTTGTCCAACAGCGGTAACAACCTCGGCAAGCACCCACCATTTCATAATCCCTCAAAATGGACCTGTCTCAGGTGCACTTATGAAAACTGGCCCAGATCATTGAAATGTGTGATCTGTGGAACCCTCAAGGAAAAAATTGTTGGAGAGGGTCAACCGGGTGTTGGATCAAGCCGGTCGTATGACATTTCAGCTCCACAGCGCCAGAGTCCCACTTCGTCAGTAACTGGGCGTGGTATTATGGAACGGTCTGAACAGCACGGCTACCAGGCAGGTGCATCAGCTTCATCATTTGCTCTCTCATTAGCACCTACAAACTCGTCCCCTCCACCATTAGCAAAAGAGAAGAGGCTGGCAATGTTGAGGTCCAAATTAAGAGACTCAGACTGGTTGTGGCTCAATGCTTGCATGGGAACCGTAGATGGTGATTTGGAAGCCATTCATGCCTTTATTGCTGGAGGTGGCCATCCATCACGGCAGCTGACTGTACAGGAGGTTGAACTTCTGGACAGACCTAGTGCCTTTCAGGTAAGAATTAATGCTGATCTTGATGCTCAAGAAGCTGTAGCTTCATGAGATGATATTACTCACTAGCACCTTGCAGTCTTGTTACATTGTGTTTTTAAAAAAGGTATAACAACTACAACCCATAGCTGTGAGACCAGGGATAGAGTTATACTTTACCATAGCACTTAGCTTGGGCTTTATTGCAGAGACCAAGAATTGCCCATGCAGCACAGTCTCTCTCTCACCCCGCCTAGTTTACTCCAGAGGACCAATAACACCAATACATCTAGAATAAGACAAGTTGCAGAATCAGCAAAGTATTGCTCTGTCAGATAATATTACTAAATTAAGGATATTCCATGGCGCATGCTGCTGTTGGGCTGTGAAGTGTCATATTTTCACATGTTCTAAACTACAACATAATGATTTGGTTTGAACAGATTCCTTCCTGGCTACTTTCCTTCCCTGACCTTCACATGTTCTAGGCAACAACATAATGAGGTGGTTTGAACAGTGTCCTTCCTGGCCACTTTCCTTCCCAGACGGTTTGTCCCAACATTATGAAAATTATCCGTACCCATTTTATAAGACTGGATCGTCATACAAAGTCGAGAATCCTAAATCAGCTGTGGGTGTAGGCGTTATGAGGCGTTCGCCATTCAGAAAGCAGTGCCAAACTAGTGAACTAACATTACCTATTAAATCACAAACAGTCAATGAATGCTGGGGTTGATTGCAGTGTCCTGTAAAGGATGTGCAATTACCTTCTTTTGTGTGGATTGATCCCAGAGCCGTACTGGTTGGGAAACAGATTCCTGGCACTGCTGGGAATTTAACTTAGACCATATTCTTGGAAAGCAAGCAAACTAACAGCTGTGCACTAGTGGCTCCATTACCAGGTTAACAAGCGTTAATAAAGGGTGTGTGGTCTAGGTTTCAAATGTCAAGATGACATGGATGTTTGCAGATTACATTAAATCTTGCCATGTTGATTTGTTGATTTTAAAAATTGCAGTGGAATTTCTCATCATTAAGTTCCAATGCAGTGGTTCTCTTCATACCTGCCATACTGGTAGGAAAACATCACCCTGTCTTTGCTGGGAATTGAGCTTAGACCATTGTCTTGGTAGGCCAGCGGACTAACCACTATTTTACCAGGACTCCACAAATTTTACACTGTGCCATTGAGAGAAAGAGAGAGAGAGACAGAGAGAGAGAGAGACAGAGAGAGAGAGCATGCAAGTATAAGCATTATTAATAAAATCCAATTTAATAGAGAAATCAGTTACAAACAGCAGAGATAGACAATAAATCCGGAAGTGATACAGAAGGAATGCACAACTTCTGCTATTAGTGAATGACTGAGGTAGTTCAACAGTTTTTATGAAAATAGGTATGTTGTTTGTCCATCAAGAATGATGATGACCATTCATTTGAAAGTATGCAGCCGTGAGTTCTAAGATGGCTGATAAGGCCTATTTTGGCTTGAAATGTTCTTTGACAATGTGGGCAAAGAATGCTTGACATTCCAGAAGGAGGATCTCCTGCAGTGGTTTTCCTGTCCAGCCTTTTCTTCACAGCTCTTGCAGTCCTGGTTGCTTCGCAAGTGACTGCACCCTTATGTAATGATGTACGCCACGAATTACGTTCTTTAGCAGCAGTCTCCCAGGTGTCAAGATGAATTCCAAAAGCTTTCATTGAGATTTTCAGTGTCTTTAAAGCGTTTCCTCTGGCCGCTTTGGAAGGTTTACCACAACGCAGCTCACCGTAAAAAAAATTTGTTTAGGGAGCCTGTGATCTGGCATACGAGTTAAGTGACCAGCCCAGCGAATCTGATTTTTCATTAGTAGAGTGTGGATACTGGGCATGAACGCTCTTTGGACGAAAATAGGCATATTAATACCAAAACTGCGAAGCAGAACAAAATATAATTAATGTAATAAGAGAGAAGTATGGAGCATTCAATCAAATGAAAAATGAACATTACATCAGTTACTATTTACATCGGCAACAGTATTTATTACTGCCGAATGAAAACAGTTCATAGTTCTAATTAAATATCTTTCCATTTTAAATCTGACAGAACTGTCTGAATAAAATGGCAGTGACACATACATTATCAACACCTTTATTATCTTGGGAATCAAAATGTAGGTACATGAGTACCATAAAGCAAGCATGACTTTCTAACAGCCATTGCAGCGTGTTTAACTGTACAAATATTTCTTATATACCTGCTCTGTTGTCCTTCGAGGTTAAAATAATCTGCTTTTTATTTTCCTTTAGGCAGGCTACACCTTAGTGCACTTAGCAATTCGATTCAGTCGTGAGGACATGTTGGCCATTCTACTGACTGCAACAGATGCTGCTGCCAAGGCAACCAAGCGTTTGCCATGTATGGCCTGCCCAGATATAGCCACAGATATCAGGAGACAAGTGGTTGCATCGCTTCGCCAGAGAAAGGGGGATTTCCCAATCTCTTTCCTCACTGACTGTGTCACCTTCTCACTCCCAGCAGGTAATTTGTCTTTGATATTACAGGTAATTTGTCAGTGATATTACAGGTAATTTGTCATTGATATTACAGGTAATTTGTCATTGATATTACAGGTAATTTACACAAATTCCAGTGAATTAAGACATGAGGAAATTATACTGGAAGCTTAATAGGGACACACATTGAGAAAACCTGAGGATAGCATAACTAGACACTCTCTTGTCTAGAACCCACTTGGTGAACAAAATAGTTGGAGTCCTAAAAGTACAGGGAGAAGAGAATCCAAGACATAGGTGAACCATATGGAGACGACGTGGAGGGAGATGTAGGAGATAGCCAAAGATAAGGTGGCTTGGCATGGAGAAGAGAATCCAAGACATAGGTGAACCGTATGGAGACGACATGGAGGGAGATGCAGCAGATAGCCAACGATAGGGTGGCTTGGCATGGGTTTGTTGAGGGCCTATAGCCAACAGAGGATAAAGGGCCAACAGATTACAGATAATTAAATAAGCCGATAGCTCAAGGGTTAGTATCATCACCATCATGTGACCTACCAACTTGCCAAGGCATTCATGCAGATCTAAGTCCTTGGTGTTCTACATAAACCCTGTTGATTCTCCTCCACGCTGCCATCTTAGTCCATCCAGCATAATTTCACTCAGTCTACCTCTGCTTCTTTTCTACTTCTTATCTTTGTAGTTTGCATGTGCTTTCTTTTCTGCATGTGCTACCTCTCCTCTCTTGACATGATCAAAGAACAATTTTACTCTCTTTCTTAACCCTACCAGTTACCAGTCCGCTGTACTGATTTTTCGGTAATTTCCTAATCTACCGCTATACCGCTGTACCTAATTTTCGGTACTTTGCCTAGTACGTGAAAAAAATGTGTCACAAATTAAAAATAAGCAACCAATCATGGTCAAACCTCATGGTTAGCCATTGCAAATATCTGCTCCCATGTGTTTGAATTGACTTTGTGTGGTTTAATGTGAAAAAATTCTGAAAATTCACAATGAAACGAGCGGCTGATGAACCAAGCACTTCAACAAGAAAGCTAAGTAGGTCTAGGCTTTTCACAGTCCAACAGGTGATCGATACTTTGGTTGATTCAGACTCTGAGGAGTCAGAATTTCATCAAGAAAGGTGGAATATTGGCGCTAGATGAAAGCTAGACCTATTTTCTACAATGTCTCCAAGTTCCATCTTATTCTAACCACTTGTTTGCATGTAACTAACATTTTTCTATATTATGTTGGTTTTTTTCTCTTTAATGCTCAGGAGCCCAGGTATAGGGGACAGTTAGGTTCAGGGCCTCAGGTCTGGTAGGGTTAAAGTTGTATATAATGTTCTACTTTCATTAACCTCTTCCAGACAATTGTTAGTTACTATGGCAGTGCAAGGCAGTTAAATCATTCATCTTATGAACCACATCTTCGTTGCCTCCAAGCTCTTTCTAATTATTTAATTTATGTTGCCAAATTCATTGGGGGGATTAGTATATAAGTTCAATTGCCTACTGAAACTAGGGATTTTTAGTTATCAGAATTTTAAGAAATGTTTGACAAAGAGCGCCGCTTGATGACTGTTTGGACAAGGGTTCTTGATTTCCTCGGCTGTGATCAAAACCCTACCAACATACACCTGAGCCCTTTTCTTCTGTTCTTTATCCCCCGTTGAAGTAAAGGCCTTCAACCAGCTCATGTCACACTATCCAGTCTTTTGCTATTTCCAGCAGCTCTCTACTGTGTCTCTCTCTCCCCCTCCCCCCAATATGATTCAAGTCTGTCTCTAATTCTATTCTCCATGTGTTTTGTGTGTCTCTCTCTCTTTCATTTGCATGGTACTGGAATGAAATTGATAATTGGTACATCAGCCACACACGATATTCATTTCTAACACAAGAGATATTTGGTGTGCGTGACAGCTTCACACAGCCTCTATGGGTATTAGGAAATACAGTATTGCACTGACTGATTGTGTAAAGATATACGACATCCTGGTAGAAAATAACAACCAACAATTAAAGCTCTTTCTCATGTGCCTTAATGCACATTGGGCATACGGTGCTAGAGCCATATTTGTACAGACCTGTTGGCATTTGGTTTGTGATGGTTGAGTATCAGCATTGAAGTCCAGCTGGCCGGTGTCAGGAATGAACCCACTACCCCACATCAGCACATAATAATAATATACATGAAACATCATCTCCAAGTGGGATGTGGGGAATTACCAGACAAGAGAAGCTAAAGAATGCAAACAGATGTACATACATCCGAATGGATAAAAGCGCACATTCTTAAACTTCTGGTGTGCTGATGTCGAGGTAGCAGGTTCAACCCCTACATCAGTCAGTTAGACTAAAAGTTGACTTCTCATCCTTGCCTTGGGGATGTAAATTACAAGCACCTCCAAAGTTGCAGTTGGTTCACCTGATGGCAAGGGACACTGGTAATAGGGAAAGCTAATGCACACACAGAAATTAGTTCAGTGCACTAGCATTTGTAGCGTGTATGTGGACTACGCTTGAGTTCAATGTGAGCAAACATTTAAATAATGTACATGAAAAGCTGAAACTGCTGGAGCAACTAAAATCTTCTAGCTTTTGAACAAGAGCAGGGAATCACACGAAGATGGAGAAATGGCTGGTACAATGTTTGAGAACATACCAAATAAATAAACATGGCACAGCAAATATGTGGTACTTCTGCTGTGTAGATGACTGTGTAAATGTGTTAAATGCAAAATTATTTTACAAATAATCTGCTTATTCAATTAGGACAATATTTTCCAGATATTGAAGACTTAGCAAGGCATATACAGGAGCAGCTGTTTGATGAAATACTAGATCGTGGAGTACAAAATGGTAAGCCACTGGTTTTCTGTAAAGATATATGTCAATGCACATTCCTTACATAAATGCAGTCAGTGATCAACTTCACTTTCAAACTTAACACAAAGAAAAGGAACATCACAATTATGCATGTCTATGCACCAACAACTGCAACAGAAGAGGATGAAATTCAGGAATTTTACAGCAGTCTACAAGAGATATTATGTGCAATAAGGAGATGTGATAATCTTGGGGAATTTCTGCACAAAAGTTGTCGTTGAAAGAATGGACAAATCATCATCATCATCATCATCATCATCATCATCATCATCATCATCATCATCATCATCATGTGCCATGCCAGTAAGCGTGGGCGATCATGTCTCACCATCTCACTTGATCACCAGAGTCGTGGATCAGCTCAGTGTTCTGTCTCGACCATGTCATGTGGTCAAACCATCCAGGTATTTACTTCTCTGCCTTCCTCTTGTTCTTTTCCCCTCAATCTTGCCAGTTGTCACCAAGTTCTCCAAAAGGATACAAAGTCCATCTGGTATAGGACATAGAAATAAGAGAGTAGAGTAACTAATCAAATTTTGCCTAGTAAACATTCAACATGGATTACCTTCATCAGTAAGAGTTCTTGTTTTTTTTTGGTCTGTTTTGTTGTTTTGTTTTTCTTGTTCTTTGATCATGTCTTTGTGGACACATTCACCTGTACTTGCTGTGTGTGTTTCCTTTCACAAAGCTTCCTAGCCATATTTTGTATTTATTTGGACTCCACAATTTATTTAATATAAAATTAAAATTTAAAATTTATAAAAAATAAAATAAAAATTTATATAAAATATAAAATTTAATATTTGGCTCTGCAGCAGCCAACCCCTTTTTTCATGACTAAAAATAATGCATGTCCTTGCAGGACGTCGCAATCAACTGCAACTCCAGGTTGATTTTCTGGGCAATTTTATATTCAGTAGTTTGCCATTGCTTTGTGAACGAGAAGTCATCATATAAGTCCAGTTGACCAGTGTAAGAAAGAAACCCACCATGAGTACACAGGAAATTTAAGCTATAAACTTCATGACCTCACAGACGTCCTTTTGCAATACTACTGTGATTAAACTACTATCTAACAGCGTCCTGTACTTCCCTAGAGATCCTTCATGAAAGGGAACATCAGAGAATATGGCAGATTTCATTGTCCATCTAAGACATGGCTCAGACAACCCAGAATGGTTACCAGGACATATTCTGGGGAGTAAAAGCAGTCAGTGCAATACTGACCATATCACCCGCTGAGTTCTGATTGGTCTACACAAGTACGGGGCTAGCACAATATACTCATTGTACCCCTCAAGGTGTGGACAAGGGTCATTGACTGTGACCTCTTACAGTTAGTTAATAGCCATCAACATTGAGGTAAGACTCTCCACCGGAAATCAGAACTCACTGAAGGCTCGAATGATGAAGACAGCAATAAAGGCTGTTAGATGTATATGTTTGATTCCCAGTTGAGAACAGCTGTGTTTTCTGATGTGATCCTGCTTCTTACAGTGGGTACATCCCTGCTGAGAATTGATTGGTCTAAAATGTTTGTGGCTAGAACCTTGTGTTCTGTGAGCGTTAAGGCGTGTATAAGGGTCCCTTTTTCCTACAGTGGGTACCAGAGATTTCCCTTGAAGGAAATATTGCAATAATGAAAGGAGATAGTCACCTCATAGCATAATGTCCTAACCTTAAATATGTGAAATAATGTCATTTCACAATCCTGTCACATTTTCTGTGAAATAATTATACTTGTTTTTAAATTGCATCAGCTGTAACAGCTGTGTGAGCTGCGATCGTGCCATCCTCTATAATTGGGCCTCTGACTTCACTATTTTGCTAGACAGTACCATCTTTTAAACTGGTAGGTTATTTTTTCCCTGCTACACATCCCTTTTACCAAAAAATTAATTAGATGAAAATTTATGTCTCTGTTTAGAATTCAAGTAGACACTTATGCTAAATTACGTTTTTCAATCTGTAGTCAGCAGTTCTGATAATGGGTTTGCGATTAACCAGCTCGATTTTTTATAACTAATAAGTTATTTTGTAAATGTTTTCAAATACCTGTTGTTTCAGAACTTGAAGTTGAAGAAGCCATCATAAACTGGAGCATTGAACTGACTGAAAGATTGGGCAGCCGACTCTATGCCTTGTGGAACCGAACTGCTGGAGACTGCCTCCTGGATTCCATCCTTCAAGCCACTTGGGGAGTCTTTGATTTAGATAACTCCCTTCGACGTGCCTTGGCTGACAGTTTGAGAGAGGGAGCTATGAAGTAAGTTGGTATTTGATCTTTGTCTAAGATGATCACTCATCAGAATTTTGTGTTGCAGCAAAATTATTTTGCTATAATATTACTCATTGTTTTGTTAAATGCGATAAGTTAAAAATTTTACTCAGTTACATGTTATATCAGGTTGTTCACTATGAAGACTGATATGAAGTGTTTTTTTAAAACATGTTCATATATAAATCTAGCTTTTAACTGCCCATAAAATAATTCTAGAGATATTTGTTTGGTGGTTTTTTTGTTGTCTTCTTCATCAACATAATAGAGTTACATACTGTAAATATTCAAATTTGGGCAGCTTTTATACATTTGTGAACTTTACCAAGGCAGTGACCAGCGATGATCTACTTTTTATGTTTTAAAATTGCTGAAGGAGCATCATGCGTTTTGGATCTCCAATTGCTTGACCCTTAATGTGGCATGTGATCCACACTATCCAGGAACTTGGGGATAAGTGGGGGTGAGAGGTGTGGGTATATCTTCCAAGGGCTTCATTATTCTCTCTGTGATTCTCTCATACAAATTACTGATTTAATTTACTGTATCTTAATCTGTACATTCATTTTTTTACCTGACCACTTTGCTCTTGTTTAATGATTTTGGTGCATCATGGTATCAAAGTCAGATAGTGAGTAGAAGCCAGTATTTAAAAGTTTAAGTGGATGTCCAGGTTTTCAGTTGTGACCTTTAAATGAAGGATGCAGTAGTTGCATAGATGTATTGTCTCCTTGTTGAACGTGTTCTTCCTGTACCTCATCATTTGTGTAATATTTTGTTCTTATAAAGATGTGGATGATGATGTAGCTTCACACCTTTGTTACTTGGACATGAACCCAGCCTGCTGTCAACCTGCTTACTGTAGGGTTGGTAGGCTTGTCAGTGGCCTATATTCTTGATCTTATTAGTTGTGACATTATCATCATCATGTACCATGCCAACAAGTATATCTCACATGATCAGCCAAAGTCATGGATCAGTTGTGTGTTTTGTCTTGAATGCCACATGGCCAAGGTTTCCAGATATTTACTCTTCTGCCTTCTCCTAGTTCTTTTCCTCTCAGTCTTGCCAGTTGTCTCTAGTTTATTTCTTCTAAAAAAGTGTTGACTGTCTACGTCTGATTTCTCTAATCAGTTTACGGTTTACATGTAGGATTTGTTCATCAGTTTTTCTGTCTGTTCTTGGTAAATTATGGCAGCCTAGCATGTAAGTTAAGTCACGTCTGTTCTCATGTTGGACCATGTTCTGAATACAGTCAATTGGGTTAAAAATGATATAAATTTCTTACATAAAAAAAAAATGCATTCTGATTTCATGTGTTTTTCTCTTTCCTGATATGGAAACTATGGGCGTGTTTATAATGCTTTTGTCTGAATGCAACAAGCATTTAAGTTTATGATTTATTGTGATTTCAGCTTTTATCCACGCTGGAAGGAGTATGAGTCCATGCAAGCTGAGACTCTTCATTTCACATTAGATGAAAGCCAGTGGCAGCATGACTGGGCATTACTTCTGAGCCTTGCTAGTCAGCCTGGTAGGTTCACTCAGACAGCTTCATTACTCCATTTCATTTTTAGTAACTGCCCAAATATTAGGAAGAACTTTGAAGCAACAGAGATGTGGTTCCTGAGACGAATGTTGCAAAATCCTTGGACTACCAAGGTAACTAACAACGATTGCCTGAAAGAGGTTAATGACACTAGAACATTACATTCAACAATAAGAGACAAACAGTTTTCTTTGGTCATATTTTTTGGGGGGCACTCACTTGCTTTGAACTTAAGCGTAACTTGACTTGATTCAAAAACAAAAATTCCAAATTTGGCCACGTTCAACCTGCTTCTTCAGCCTTGGTTAGAGTTGAGGTCCGTGGTTATTGTGGGTTTAACCCTGTTTTTGTCTGTGCGCTCTTACGAGTGAGTCCTATCTGGGACTGGTTATGTAAGCATTTGTGTCTGTGACAGCTGGGGAGTTGGTCGGCGAGTTGTCTTTTGTGCCCATCTCCTCTGGTGGTTTATTTGGTTAGTGAAAGCTCCTGGCTCGTCTGGCTTGACTGGTTGCAGTCCTTATAAGGACTTTTTATTTGGTCTTTTTGCCCCCTTTTTTTGTATATTGTCTTGAGAAGCTTTTCGATGTTTTCATTTTCCTCCTTGCGCCTTTTTTCACTTTCGAGTTTGAGCTTCTGTTGCCTTTCGATTTCTTCTTCTGTGGTCAGCCATGGAACGATCTCTGTGCCATCTATATAGTACCCAGATTTGTATGGGTATTCGTCATCATAATGTATATTTGGGTATTCTGTGAGGTCTTCAGAGGTCTGGCGGGATATTGGTTTCACCTTGAGTTTCTCAGGCATCGTATTTGGGCTGCTGGCTTTAGTTTGCTGTTCCAGCTTGGTCTTTTGTTGGGTTTCATCTTGCGGCTTCTCTGTGGTCTTTTCTGTGGCTTCTGCTGGTTTGTTTTGGGTTAGCTCCCTTTCAGTTTTTTAGCATTTCTCTCTCTGCTTTGATGGCTTGTAAGATAACTTCATTCTTCTTTGTCATCTGCACCATGTGCTCCATCTCTTGTTTGATGTTTTGCTGGATCTCCTTTATTTCAGCAAGCAGTTTTTCATTGTCACTGGTTGGAGCCGGTGTTTGAAGTAGCTTGACGTGTTTCTTTAACTCGTAAATCTGGCTTTGCAGTTGATCTCTTTGAGCTTGTGATATACACATGGCTGTCTCGCACCTCCGCATTGCTTCCTTGTATGGTGTCTTTTGTGGTAATGGCAATCTTTTAAGACGTCTATGTGTCTTTGGAGGTACGGGCAGCCCAAGTATCTTGCTCCATGCTTGCCAGGCAGTTGGCGCGCTTTCTTTTGTTGTTGGGTGCTCGGAAGTCCGTGGTGTTCGGCGCAGTAGCGGCAGATTTCTATCTTGCTGCGGCAGATTTCTGTCTTGCTGCTGGCAGATTTCTGTCTTGCTGCGGCATGTTGTTCTGCTGTGGCCTCCCCTCTGGCATCTTGAGCATTGAGTGATTCTTGGAAGGAATCGTTCAGGCTGTACTTTCTTGTTTATCGATACCTGGTATGGTATCTCGCTGCTCTCAGTTGTCACCATCGCTAGCGTATTAGGGATCTTTGAGTACGTCCAGGATCCGCTCTGCCCTCAAGATTCGGATATGGAGATTCTCTTCTTGTAGCTGCTTCAGGATCTGTTCATCTGTTAGCTCCACATGAATACATTTGACAACCCATCTGACTGTCTGTGAGTCGGCGTTTCCGACTCTGGTGTCTTTCTCCTCACTCTTCTTCTCAGCTATCTTGGCTCTTGTCTGTGGTGGGCTGTCATCGATCTTTCTCATGGTAGCTTCAGTGGTATCTTTAGGTTCAGGTACTTTGCTGCAGCTCTTCGGCAGGTTCTCTCTGCTCGTCTTCTTTACGGTTTTGGTGGCTCCCACGCTGCACATCTTGTGAGCCTGTTGTCTCTTGGTGTTGGTCTTGCCACGTGACATTTTCCTCCTTCGTGTCAGAGTTGATCCAGAAAACCAAAGACCGAGATCTGTGGAGAGCCATGAATGCCTGCGCCAGCTGGCATGGCACCCTATGATGTTGATGATGCCCAAATATAGCAGTGGACTGAACTGGAATGGATTTCATTTGAAAGTAGTTTCTTAGGTATGTGAACTGCTAAGAATGTCAAATATACTATATTGTTTCATGAAGGCGGAATAGATCCTCACTCAAGCAGACCAAATTCATCTCACAGTGGTGACTGGATTTTCACAAAAATAAGAAATAGGATGGCATACTTTATTTGTAGCTATTATTATGTTGAAATAAATGGCATAAAAGAGTCTATAGAAAGATGATAGCGATTGAGCTTAGATCTTTTAGGAATGTGTGTTGAAAGTAGCATGTTAATGCACTTGTCTGCCATGACAGTGTTACGAGTTCAATCCCCTGTAGAGGCAGAATTATTTTTCCAATCATACAGCTCTGGTGGAAACCCAGTCTCATAAAAACGAGTAGCAGGCAATTCTGGGAATTCTGAGTATTTTCTATGAAGAAAAGGTGATGGAGAAGGGAACTGACTGCCCCATCTCATATGTAAAGGCCTAGAATATGTTGGGGCCTAATTCTTAATCCCCCCAATGGCAGCATCTGCTATGGTACTACCTTTTTATGATATGATGATGAACAGGGGGCTGTGTGGTCTCGAGGTATGGTGTCCGCCTCGAGTGCTGGAGGTCCCAGGTTCAAGTCCCGGTGAGGACCGGGATTTTTTTTTTTTCACATGGACTTCTAGTAATAAAATTTCCCCTGGTGTCTGGGTAGTGAGATCGGACGCCCGTGTGTATTGTTGCGCATGTAAAAAAATCCCTTGGCATTTGGAAATCGAAAAAGAGTAGCCTAACGGCGCTGCTCGGGCAAAATTTCGAGTTAAAAATCTACCCAAAGTATTTCAGTATCCTCACCGGTGCTACGGAGTTCGTGCATTGAGCTGAGTTTCTCCAGACTCAGGTTTGAGTTAGGAGGAGAACGGAGCACTTATGGGTTACACCCGAGTGCAGTGATGTTCATCCATCGACTAAACTAAACTAAACTAACTTTTTTATGATTGCATCACAGTGTGTTGGGACATACAAAATTGTTGGCAAGTATATTGTGTACTTCCACAGGAACATCCCTGGAACAGATGCACATATTTGCCCTGGCACATATATTGAGGCGCCCGATAATAGTTTACGGTGTCAAGTACGTTAAAAGCTTCAGAGGAGAGACCATTGGGTTTGCCAGGTTTCAGGGTGAGTGCTGGTGTTGCGTTCATTTGTTTTGTTTGCTTGAAGTTGTGTTTGTAGTGGACATGGGTACAAGTAAAGGACCCTTGTACACTCCTTGAGGCATACTGTGTATATGGTGTCCCCCCATAGAAAAATTGGCACTCGATGGGTGCTGTTGATATGCTGGCCACTTTACTTTGCAGGACATTTCCTAATACCCATTTTAGTCTGGGTCATCCTCGAATCTACACGCACTGAGGCAGATGTTTAGAATTACTGTTGGCTGGCAGGTTGGCCCAGCCTAAAATGTTTGCCAGGAAATGTCTTAGAAGTAAAAGTGGCTGGCATGGTAATGACTACATCACTCACCGACTGCTGATTGGTCTAATAAACTATGGGTCTAACACCATATTCTCGGGGCACTTTAAGAAATGTAAAAGGATCTTTACTTTTTACTTGCTTACAACCTGTGAGTACACAAGGAGAATCTCAGCTCAGTTTACTTTTTACTTGCTTACAACCTGTGAGTACACAAGGAGAATCTCAGCTCAGTACACACACTTTGAAGCACCTGTGAGGATCAAATGTGTATTTATCAGAACTATACATGTTGTAAATGCTTGTTTTGTGGGTAGTTTTTCTAATTGTGAAATTTAGCCTGGAAAGAGGACCACATGGCTGCTAAATTAAAATACAGCATGACAGTTACATAATGAAATGAGATATTTCAGTTGTTGTCTAGGTTCTAAGGGGTGATGCTTGACAAAAGACTCATGGGCTCTGATAACAAAGTTAGTTGCATATCCTTCGCAGGATGTTGCAGTCAACCCTAACATTTATTGGCTGTGATTGACTAGGCAATTTTTACATTCAGTAGTTTGCTATTGCTTTCAATGGCCAATGACTCATACCATTGAAATAAGTGCAAAGCGATCTGCTTTCAAATCGCCTGTGGCTGATTTTGAACCCTTGACTCGGTATATTGGGGAACTGTGAACTCAGTTTGCATTGTGAACTTTCTCTGACTTTTGAACTGAACTCTGACATTGTTCGTGCAGCTAAAGTTAGAGTACTAAGAGCATGCACATTTCCTCTGGCAACATACACATATGAAACTTGGATATTTAACAAATCAGCTCATTGCAGTTATAGACATATTTCAAGCGAACGAAAGAAGAAGAAGAAGAAGAAGAAGAACAAATCAGCTAAAAAGCACTTTTGCACCTTTGAATATGAGTGTTAGAAAAGAGTATACTAAATGCACTGGATGAGAAAGAGAACAAACAGACCTGTCCAACAAGAACTCATTATTGGAGAAGGTTGGTTATTAAGACAAATACAATTGAGGAAAATCAAATATTGTGGGCATCTCAAAAGACATGAATGTCTGGAACAAATAATTTTGGAAAGATGTGTATTGTGGAAGTAATGAAGAGGAAGACTTTAGTGTAGATGGATTCAAGATGAGAGAGATAATTTACGTGTGACCTGCCGCAGAGGCAGGACATCTGGCTTGTGATAGAAATTTAAAAAGGCTGTTACGGGGGAAAGTTCTGCATAGGACAAGCCACCGGATTATGAAGATTAGCATGGTTGTACAAATCAATTTTTTCCACTTGATGAGTTCCTATTCAGATTTTTATGTTCTTTGATAAATCCGCCGTTTGACTTTTTTGCATTTCACTTTACAAAGAACAGTTGTAATGTGTGTATGTGCACACATGCATGCTTGTGAGTTTGTGCTATTTTATTTACATATTAAGTAATTTCTATATATTATTTGAAAAGATAAATAAAACACATTTTCTATAAACTTGGAAATAGTAGCTATAATAAAAAGTCCTATCAAGTAAGTAAAGGGAAGGGCCCTCTTTTAAATGCCTTGAGGCTTATCAGACCCACTGTGCTAGCCCCATATTTATATCCACCAATCAGCAATGATCGAGGTGTGACGTGGTAAAGTTCACATTGACCACCTTTACTTCCCTGGTCATTTCCTGGTACCCATCTTAGGCTGTGGGCCTAGATCAATAAAAACAAAATCCAACTCGATGCAAATTCAAACTCGTGACCAGCAGTTGAGTGTGCAAGCCACTGCATAATTGCAGCTAAGCAAGGACTTGAATTAGAGCACATATAAATCAGAGACAGTAAGTTTACATCTGATAGTTAACATTAATTCATTGCAACAGGTGTCTACCTCCCCTTACTGTGGGAATCGTCGTTTTGCTGGAAGAATCCTGTTGCCCTTGGTTACACTCGAGGCCACTTCTCTGCTCTGGTAACTATGGAGATGGATATGGATGATGGGATAGGAGCTGGTGCTAATACAGACTCCAGCGATGAAGAACAGGTGGCTTACCTTCCCTTGGTGGATTGTGAGGGGAAATTGCTTCAGGTTCATTTCCTCTCAGCATCGGAAGTGAGTTTTCTGTCAGCATTGCATGTCACTACTTTATGTTTATTGTGTTGTTAGCCACTACATGCAGCGGGATTTACTGAGAAGGGGATTTGAACACTTATGGACTGAATGATTCAGTGTGCAGTGAGGATGATCTGTCGACTAACTAACTAATACATTTTTATGAGGCGTCTTATCTCTACCCTCAGCTGAATATTTCTGGAGGATTATATTTCTGTGATAGTTTTATGACTTTCAAGGGAAGCAGATAATAGTAACACTGTAGATGACCTAGCATGTCATAAGAGGTGGTCTGGACACCTCATCCTGTGGACAACTTTAGCTGAAAAATCCAGCCAATCATGAATAAGTCTACAAGTAACTGGGCATTCATTGGTTGTGGGCCTTTGCTCCATGAGCCGATCAAAGGCAGGTGAAGAAGAGAGAGGAATATTTGTACGGGAAATATGGGTTGGTGGAACTGCTAGGAAGTTATGCTGAAAATGGCATGAGAGCAGTCAAACGAGGGTTCGATACCTGGATTCATCGTTGGCTGCAGACAGGATCGACTGACCACCTATTCCTCTAGGCATTCAGGGCCTACAAAATACGATGATCCTAGCACATCACAGACAGATAGCAGGTTCCTGCTTGGACTTGTTTAAACAAATGTGTACTCATCATCCAGTACCTTGCCGGCTGTCGTGGGCTGATCATACCTCTCCTCAAATTGTGATCTCCAGCGGCATGGATCAGTTTGTGTGTTGACTCCCTTCCATGCCATGACTGTCAAGAATTTTCCCCTTCGGTTGTCCTCTATCTCTCTTTCTAAAAATCTTTCCAGTTGTCACGACATGTTCCAGTTTTTGTCTTCTCATAACGTGGCCAAAAAATGATGACTGCCTCTTTCTGATGTTTGTCATAAGATGTCTTTGTGACTTAGCTTCCCTCAAAATATCCAGATTGCTCATTTTGGCTGTCCAATTACTTTTCAGCTTTCTTCTATAAAACCACATTTCCAAGGCTTCCATGGATTTTTTTCGCCTCTTTACTAGTGACAAGCAGGACATAAAAATCCCCTCTTTCTGAAAAGTTCTGTGTGGTCTGTACTTCTGTATGGATGCGAATCCTGGACAATGAGTAATGAAATTATGGGGAAATTTAAGGCAGTGTTGACGTGGTTTTGTTTTTAGAAGAATGTTCAGAATATAGTGTACATAAAAGAAAATACATGCTGGGGTATTGACAGCTGCAGGCATTATTAGTTCATTCTTCAAAACCATTAGGAAAAAACAAATGGAATTTATAGGTGTATCAACAGAAGAAATGGATCTGAGACATTAGCCACAAGAGGCAAAGTGCTACGGGAGAGGAAGACAGAGAAAGAGATATCTGGAACGTTTTAACAGCTGGGCAACAAATAATTATACAAGCAATATCCACTGTATGAAAATATTAGAGGACAGAGGATTGGGGAGTTACAATCTGCAGTGACTGCTCAATACTGGGCACATGAAGAGGGAAAAATGATGATAGTGTCTGCATGTATGTATGTTTGTGTAGATATGTGGAGTGGTTGTGTGTTTTATTTTGTAAATAATCACCTCTGTATTATATCAAAGGGAATGATCACATTATTAAAAAAAAGCATGTTCAGTTACTAATGAGATAGCATAACAGCTACTAATGAGATAGCATAACAGTTACTAATGAGATAGCATAACAGCTACTAATAAGATAACATGAAATAAACACCATTCTAGCAAACTCAGAGACCATTGAAGACCTCCTGTTCTTGACTATGATAGAATATGTGCAATGCAATTACTGATCGCTGTAGAAGAAGCATATACATTGTCAAGATTTTAACGCATATTATGAGGAGAAATAAACTTGAAAACTTATTGACAGCTGGAAAAATTGATGGGAAAAGAGCCAGGGGAAGGCAAAGTGATAAATACTTGGATGGCTAGGCCACATGGCATACTCAGGACAAGAAAACAGACCTGCTCCATTCTGATGATAATGTGAGACGGTGAACCATGACTGCAGAAGCTATCAACATGGCACATGATGATGATGCTAGTTACTAATGAGATAACAAAATAAACCTCCACAGCTGAACTTGTGGTTGGTTTTTCTCGCATCAGAAGAGGACACACCATACCTTTTAGTCATTGCACCCCATGCACAGAAGGAAGAAGAAGAAATACAAATGATCCACGTGTATGCTTCTTCTTCTGCTGCATTATATCCACAGTTGGAGTATAGGCCCTCAATCATATCACACCAAACCATTCTATTGTTTGCCATCATCCATCTCCATCCATGTCCTCTTCCTGTTGTTGATTCCTGTCTTGAATTCTCTTGTCCCTGTGTTTTCTGATCTCCTTGTACTTCTGTTGTCTTGAATTCTCTTGTCCCTGTGTTTTCTGATCTCCTTGTACTTCTGTTGTCTTGAATTCTCTTGTCCCTGTGTTTTCTGATCTCCTTGTACTTCTGTTGTCTTGAATTCTCTTGTCCCTGTGTTTTCTGATCTCCTTGTACTTCTGTTGCCCTATGGATTCTAGACGAAGAATGTTCTAGTTATACTATTCTCAGGCTCTCTCAGTGTGTGTCTTATCCAACACTTTCATCTTGTCTTCACCTCTTGATTCACTATCTGTGTTTAGTTCTCTCTATGAACTCTACATTGGTGAATTTGACTTACCTTCAGTTCTGCACAGACACCAATTAATGAATGTTTGTAGTTTCATTCATTCATTCAGTAGCATGTCATTTGCAGAACCTCGCTCCCATAACAACCTTCCGGAAAATCTCTCGATCATAAGCAAGATGTCCCGCGTCTGATACGCCCATCTGGAGATCATCCGCCACATCCTGCACCCATCTTCTCTTTAGCCTTCCTCTTCCTCTCTTCCCAGGTATATACCCCTCCATTATTGTTCTCTCCAAACTTTTATGGTGTTTCAAGTGACCAGAATATTTCAGTTGTCTTTGTTTTATCGTCTTTAATAGCCAACCTTCTTCAGTATTCAGCTCTTGAAGTATGGATGCTTTTGTTCTTTTCTTTACCCAAGATATTCTTAGAACTCGTCTATAACATTTATGTTCAAAGGCATTTATGCGCTGTTCAGCTTGTTTAGTAAGTGTGTTTGTAGTTTATTGCTAATTATCTTAGTCTGTCTCCATGTTTTGAATCCATATAGCACTACTGATTTAATGTTGAGTTACATATTCTACATTTGGTGCTATGCTTGATTTCCTTTGACTTCCACACATTTCTCAGTGCTATGAAAAAACTCTTGCCTTTTGTATTATTTTATCTGTACCTGTTCCATATGTATGCATAATGGTATACTTATTTTCCTTTTCCTTAACCATACACATGTTATTTGATTATAGACGTTCAAGTTCCATAACAAGGAAACTAATGAGTAACTTTTATATATAAGGGGCGTTCATTTGAAATCTGTTTGTGCCGCATCGTGCATAATTGCGTACGTTGAACATGATCTTGTCATAGTCATGTGATAAGTACTGACCAATGAATAAAAGAGCAAGTGCTTATTGTCCCATGTTGCATAGGTTCTGTTTCTGATCGTTGAGAAAATGGCCAGGTTGACCCAAAATCCATTCAAAGAGCAGTGATTCAGTTTTTTTCATTTGAAAGATGTCGACCAGTGGACATTCATCGAAGAATGCAGGCAGCGTACGGTAACAAATGTGTGTCGAAGACAACAGTGACAGACTGGGACTCAAATGTTTTGGAAAGGACGTCAGTTCACGACAGATCTTCGACTGCTGGGTCAAGCACATATTGTTGCAACAGAAAAAACCATCGCCAAAATTGATGCAGCAGTACAGATGAACCATTGTCGAAGCATACATTTGCTAGTGAAAGAATTTGATGTGTCAATTGGGACAATTCAAAAGGTCGTTCGTAAGAAACTGCAATATCGGAAGGTGTGTTCACAGTGAGTACCACGGTTTGTTGACC
The DNA here is from genome assembly GCA_014155875.1 of Cepaea nemoralis. Lineage (NCBI taxonomy): Eukaryota > Metazoa > Mollusca > Gastropoda > Stylommatophora > Helicidae > Cepaea > Cepaea nemoralis. Next base: position 206,470 of record JACEFZ010005178.1, on the reverse strand, counting down.
GACCACCAACAAGACGAACACATGGGATGGTGTTTGAACCACTTGCCGCGTTACAGAGTGGAGGGTGATGCATTTCTCTTCCGCATAGTGGCAGGCGATGAATCATGGTGTCACCACTTTGAGCTGAGCAGCAAAAGAGAGAGCATGCAATGGAAGCATGCTGGATCATCAAAAGCCAAAAAATTCAAGTTACAGGTTTCCGCTGGTAAGGTTATGCTGAGCGCATTTTTTTACCATGAAGGGGTATTGTTGGCTGACTTTAAAGAACCTGGTGTCAACATCAACTCTACCCACTACTTGCAAACACTAGACAAGCTGCAAAAAGCCATCAAGAATTAACGACCTGGCATGTTTTCTCGCTGTGTGATTTTGTTGCTCGATAATGCTCGTCCGCATGTCGCAAAGATTGGGCAATAAGCATTAGCAAGGAAGAAGTGGAAAATTCTGCAACATCCAGCCTATAGTCCAGATTTGTCACCATGTGATTTTCATTTGTTCGGACCTCTAAAAAAAGCTCTCACACAGATGCAGACGTAATGAACGCGGTAAACACTTGGTTCAGTGAGCAACCACAATCCTTTTTTGTGGACGGCATTTGCTGCCTACCTAAGCAATGGAATGCTTGTCTAAATGCCTATGGCGACTTCTTCTGACCAACCCATGGTGCATAATTCATTCAAAATGAATGCTTTGTTTAATTCTACCACACCTGTTAATGTTTCTTTCATGCTTTTGTAATAAAGCCATTGGAACGGGTTTCAAATGAACGCCTCTATTATATATTTTCATGTAGAGACATATCGTTGTATGGATGAGTTGGCCGCAACGTTCATTTTGTTATTTGTGATCGTGTTGTAGTAAAACTTACCGATTCTACTTCTCGTTGTTTGGTCATTCATTCATTATATTTTCTTGTTGTACATATTGCCTTGTTGATTACAGATTGGCCGAGAGGAAGCGGTGCTGAAGGAATGGCTGCATTGCCAGAAGACAAAAGGTGGTCTGCTGGTTGCTGTTCAGTGTCTAGGCAAGCGCCCAGTGGCAGTCAAGCAGATGGTGGATGAATGGTTGGACCATTATCGGCGGCTCCAAACCCAACCAGCTGCACTGTCAATCAAAAGTACATTTTCTAGTGATGGAGAAAGTGATGATGAATGAGAACTTTAACCCCTGCAGACTCCTCAGTCTACCTAGCATTAAAATACACTTGTTAAATTCATGTATTGTGTTGTTAAGAATGTTTTCTTTGGTTTGTTTTCTGTTGTTTGTGTTTTAAATCTCATATTTAATAATGGTTTGCTTACTTTTATTGGTTCTTATAATCCATCGACTTGTCAGGGTCGATTTAACTTGAGCTTGCAGCTACTGGTAATAAATTGTACAGAGTGGGAGAAATGTGCATTAATTGTAAATTTAATATATGATTGTTTAGGTTTTTGTTTGCTGGTGGTGTCTATGAGAAGCTTCTTGTATTGTCTGGTGTGTATTACAGCAATTATAGCCTTGAATCAAAGAACTCCTGCTTCAGCCTGCGACACAGGGAATATATGTTATCAGTTGTATTTGCTTATGTTACAAGCTAGCTTCCACTGTATTTGTAAGAATATTTGCTAAAGTACTATATAGTAAACTCTATTTGAGTTAAAACAGTTGCCTCAATCACCAGAAGAAAGCGTCTGTCGGTCAGCAGTTATTTCACTTCTTGAAACTCCTGATTCTATGAAAACAATGTGAAAACATGAAGTCTAGAGCAGCTTTACAAAACACAATTACGGGAAAACAAAGGATGTTGCGGTGACACGCCTTCATTAGCAAACAAACACGTGAACTTGACAATATATAAACCACAGAGATGGCACTACTGTGACTACATTAAAGTACAACAACAGATTGAGAAGAATGGAAAAAATGACTCTGAGATAAGTAGAACACAGTGTTTTCATTGTTTCATTCTCCTCATTCTGTTGTGCCTTAATGTAGTCACGGTTGTGTCATCTTCGAGTTTTATATGTTGTGTTTGTTTGCAAATGAAGGCTTGTCACCACCACATTCTTTGTTGTCCCATCATTGTGTTTCGTAAAGTTGCGTCATACTTCATGTTTTTATACTGCGTACATTTCCACAATTATATTCATATAGTCGTACCACACACCCCCACCAACCCTACCACCACACATACACATGCACACATGATCTTCAGTGATTTGAAAGCCATATAGCTAGGTATAAATCTCACTATTTTTGACAATCAAATAACTAATAGCCATTCAAACTGTACAAGACATTGATAATTTGTACCATGCCTAGTATATTGCTTGATTGTGGCATTTCATGGAAGTGCACTCTCCTGGGGTGTACATATTAATGCAATTCTTAGCTAACATGGCATATGTTTGTATAGTGTTTTAATACCATTTCTAACTCTTCAGGTTAGAAAACACAAATAAAGGAATCTTTTACACACCTTTAGGTGTATTGGGGATATGGTGCTAGCCCATATATTTATAGACCAATCAACACTCAGTGGGTCATGTGGTCTGTGTTACACAGTGACACTTCCTGATAGTCGTTGTAGGTCGGACCGTCCGGCTTGGTAGCCCAGGTCAATGTTGAAAGTCTGCCTCAGTGGGTGATGTGGTCTGTGTCACGTCACGCTGGCTGCCTGTACTTGCTGTGACACTTCCTGATTGTCATTCTAGGTCAGATCAACCTGGTAGCCCAGGTCAATGTTGAAAGTCTACCTCAGTGAGTGATGTGGTCTGTGTCACGTCACGCTGGCTGCCTGTACTTGCTGTGACACTTCCTGATTCTCATTCTAGGTAAGATCAACCTGGTAGCCCAAGTCAATGTTGAAAGTCTACCTCAGTGGGTGATGTGGTCTGCCTGTACTTGCTGTGACACTTCCTGATTGTCATTCTAGGCCAGATCAACCTGGTAGCCCAGGTCAATGTTGAAAGTCTACCTCAGTGGTGATGTGGTCTGTGTCACATCACGCTGGCTGCCTTTACTTTCTGACACTCATTCTAGGTCAGATCAACCTGGTAGCCCAGGTCAATGTTGAAAGTCTACCTCAGTGGGTGATGTGGTCTGTGTCATGTCACTCTGGCTGCCTGTACTTGCTGTGACACTTCCTGATTCTCATTCTAGGTCAGATCAATCTGGTAGCCCAGGTCAATGTTGAAAGTCTACCTCAGTGGTGATGTGGTCTGTGTCATGTCACGCTGGCTGCCTGTACTCATTCTAGGTTCGAATCAACCTGGTAGTCCAGGTCAGTGTTGAAAATATACTTCAGTGAGGATCTGAACACGTGACCACTGGGTCGTCAGGCAAATATGCTAGCCACTGTGTTACCAGGGCTGCCAGTCCTTGGAGCATGGGATGATATTTTAAACAATAAGTCAAGGACCATTATACACATCTGCAGACATGTTGGGTATATGGTGCTAGCTGTATATTTGTAAAGACCAGTGGACACTTGGTTGCTGATGTGGTCAGTGGCATGATGAGCACCTTTACTTCCCAGAACATGTCCAGATACCCAGTGTAGACTGGATCGACCTGGGAGCGTATGTACATTTTCTTAAAATCCCAATCTTGATGGGATCAGTATTGAAGTTGACTACCATTCAGGGAAAAACCATGGTTGGGAATTGATAGAAATGTGTTTTCTGTAATGAAACCACCTTCAGCTTCTCCACATATGTAGTATGTGTATATATAAAATGCATTTTATCATCAAGTGTGAGCATGTGTATCTGTATGTTTTAACATCAGACATTGTTTGTGCACACATTACGGGATTTTCTTTTCTGTATCAGCTCGTAGCATTTCAGATACCAGTGAAGGTTAAAAAATGTAAACAGAATGAAGGAGTTCATTTCTAACAAATGTCAGATGTTTTTAGAAACAGGAAAACTGACAAGAGTATGGTGTGATAGAAAAGTTGCAGAGCTGTGAAAAGGCACAGAGAAAATCATGATGAGGAAATCATTAGGTTGGAATTGTGTAAAAATTGAATGGATTATGTGGGTATTAAGACCATAAATTTATTAGTGGATGAAAAGTTGAACAATGAAATTTGTTCAGCCGCCTTGCACCAGTAGACATTATAGCAGAATACACATTATTTTCATCTCTTGTTTATATGTATGGTCATGTCTTGTTTGATGTATGTATTTTTCATGCATTGGTTGCGAAGAAAATATATGCTAAAATGTTATGTGCTGATATTGTGTTTATGAAAATTTATATACAACAAAGTTGTATACACCAAAAGTTGTATACCCAGTGTACATAACTCTGCATTTGTATTAGTTTGGCTGCAGTCCTCTGTTTACTTGGTCACTTCTCTTTAACTTGATGGAGGTGAGGATCTAGGACTGACTAGTGATGTCATTGACTTGACAGCAGACTGCCTGTAGCTGTTGTTTTCATTGATTATAACAGCATTATTGTTGGTAGATTTCAGCTCTATAACTGATGCCTATATGTGTATTGTCATGAATCAAATATTAGAAGGTGGAGATGATGTTTTATGAGGCAGAGACAGAGCATAGTTGTGAATTGTGATATCTGTGTCAAGGATAGGAGGCAGTGCACCATGAAAACATCAGCACTTATTTTATGCATTTCAGTATTTCTTGTTTTGTGTGCAACTATTCTGATGCAGATTGTAGTAACTTTAGCTCTTTTAAGCTTGTATCACCTGACTTCCAAGCTACATATATTTATACATATCACAGTTTTCCTGCATAATTAATGCAAAGTAAAATATGCTTGTCATCATTGCAGCTTTACATATGGGATAAATGTGGTGAGTTAACTTATTGCTGTCTTGCGACAAATAACATTTTACTTCTCACTTCCTTTTTTTCTCAGTTCTGACACTTCTTTTCTGTCATATTTTGTTATTACAGCATAGATGAGTTATTTGGTTGTCTTTCAGGTGTTCTGGTGTTTGCCTTATACAAAGTTGTACCTAGAGTTTCTGCATCTCACTCTTCCTGTTGTTCCCATGATTAACCTCTTGCTTTTATGCGATTGTCATGAAACTGCATTGCCCTCTGAGTTTTCTGTTATAATTCTTGTTCTATGATTGAACTTCTGATTTGTTGTTTCTGTATGTACATTGGCATTGTTCTAACTTGTTATTTTACTTTTTCATCTCTAATTCTGCCTATTCTTGTTACTCCCCGTGTTTTTCTCCAACATTGCTTATTCTACATTTTTCCTTTTCCTTGACTGTAAGTGCCCGTGTTTGACATCAATAATATAGTATTGGGAGAAATATTGCTTGGTATAAGGTTTATTTATAAGAAGCACATAATCAGACGTTGCATGGCATAGACTTTCTATTGCCAGGTATAAACAGTTTATCATTTTGTTTTCTCCACGTCTAGTTTCAGCAGTATCAAGTTGTCAGTGTACATTGTAATTGTATATAATGAAATATGATTATCCCAAGCTCTAACATTTGATGTCTTTGTATTGTCCAGAAAAAGATGTTTAGCAATCATTCAGTGTGTGTGTTGTGTTGTCTCAATGTGTGTAAAAACCATTACACAAATAAAATCTAGGTCAACTGTGGAAATCGTATTTGGAAAACAACAGCACTTTGGTATTTTGTGCATTATTTATTTTAACTTTGAGATTGTTTGACATTGTGTTTCTGCAGTTGTGTACAGTTTGTAAATTTAGCTGGTTACAGATTATCATCAGAATAAATTGTCAAAGACATGATAAATTCCTACATTTGTTAATTAAAAATGGCATTTCTGGTTTGATATGTGAATTTTGGTAGAATATTATGTAAATTAGTTAATCCCTTATGTGCAACCTTTGTGACATTAACATGCTTTGCTCTAGTTCTTAATTTAACTCCTGTCCCACTACAGTTAGTTAACTCTTTTTTTACCCAGACATTTACTGCTATAAAACAATGGCTGACTGGAAGTCGGCACTGTGGCAAAGGGGTTACGAATGCAATTCGTAATCTCTCATACCACGTTCGAAACACAGCCGCAGGCAATTTGGAAGCAGATTGCCTTGTGTTGGTTTCCTCATACAAAGGTTTGAGTGCCAGTCATTCAGAAAGCAATGGCAAACTACTGAACGTAAACTTGCCAATAAATCACAAACACCCAACAAATGCTGGGGTTGACTGTAACGTCCTGTAAAGGATATTCATCTCACTGTTTTTTTTATCTGGAAGAGAAAGACTTTTAAGATAGTCTGCTGTGAAAATGTCAATTCTTGGAATTACTCTCCCCTGTCTCAAAAGCATGTATTGGTACTGCTGCCATTTCTAAGGCTAGATCCTATTATCTGTACAGTTTCTCATGCTTTACAGCCTCACAGTATTGGCCTCCGTTAGAATGACCTCTCTCCCCATTAAAGGATTGTCTGCCATGTTTAACCCACATAATTGTGGTTGTGACAATGTATTTATTCTGTGTATTATAATGATTATTTTATTGTTGTTACTTTTAATTTTTGAACTGTTAAATTAGTTTGTTTATGTTTCATGCTATTGTGTTAATTCAAATGAACTCGTTTGTTTTTCAGTACAAAAGTATTTCTTCTTCTGTCCCTGTTTATCCCCTATTGGAGCAAACGCCTGCAACCAACTGAAGCCAAGCTGTCCTATCTTTTGCTGTTTCCTGCATCTTGTTCTGTGTCATCTACACATCAGTCATCTCATCTGTAGTTCTCCTTCTTGTGCTTAGGTTTCCCTCTATGTCATTTACCCTTGAGGTGTACGGTTCTAGTGATACGATTCTCGGGTTTTCTCCAAGGGTGTACTACCCAGTGCCATAGTGTCCTCCACGATTCTCAGGTTTTCTCAAAGGTTGTCCTACTCTGTACCATAGTGTCCTCCACGATTCTCAGGTTTTCTCAAAGAGTGTCCTACCCAGTGCCATAGTGTCCTCCACGATTCTCAGCTTTTCTCAAAGGCAGTCCTACCCAGTGCCATGGTGTCCTACCCACTGCCATGGTGTCCTACCCAGTGCCATAGTGTCCCTGCCCTCTTGATTCACTGAAATCTGTCTATTGCTCTCCTGAACTGATTAAATGCCATGGGATGATTAATTGTCTTAACCAACTTCCTGTATCTGCCTTGGGCTTAAATATCACAAAAATATTGTAATACATTATAATACAACATGTCTGCTTTTAAGCCATAACTGTGACACAACCCTACGTCCTACTTTCCGTCTTTCATTTCTGTTTTGGTCCAAACCTACTTTTTGTTTGGTCAAACCACTTTTTGTTTGGCACAGAATCTGTTAAACTCCATATTTGTGATTCTGTCATACCAATTTAGCCCTCTATTACTCCTTATAGAAGTAAGTGAGCAGGTGGTCATTATAGGACCTATAGACATTGGACGTGCAGTGCTAGACCCCTTTTTATTTAATAGGCCAGCTGGCACTCCATGGGTGATGTGGCAATACCACGTCGGCTACTGACATTTCTTCATACTTGTTTTAGGCTGGGTCCACCTGGAGGAATGGAAAGACTGACCACTTATTTCTCTGTGCGCTCCGGCCTACAGCATGTGATGGTCCTAGCACTTCACATCCCCCCAGTAGGTTCCTCCTACAGGACCTGTGTGTTTCTTGTCAACCTGATAGCCCATCTGAATTTTAACAATCCGCCTCTGTGTGAATCTGAACACTTGACCTCGAGGTCATGAAGCCAGTGTCTAGCCACTACACTACTGTGGCTCTCCCTTACAGAAGATTTCAATCTCTACTTTTTTGGCTGGTTTGCGAGATTAGTTTGGCTGGTTTGCTAGATTAATTTGGCTTGTTTGCTAGATTAGTCGTGCTGGTTTGCTAGATTAATTTGGCTGGTTTGCTAGATTAATTTGGCTGGTTTGTTAGATTAGTCGTGCTGGTTTGCTAGATTAGGTTGGCTGGTTTGCTAGATTAATTTGGCTGGTTTGTTAGATTAATTTGGCTGGTTTGTTAGATTAGTCGTGCTGGTTTGGTAGATTAGTCGTGCTGGTTTGCTAGATTAGTCGTGCTGGTTTGCTAGATTAGGTTGGCTGGTTTGCTAGATTAGTCGTGCTGGTTTGCTAGATTAGTCGTGCTGGTTTGCTAGATTAGGTTGGCTGGTTTGCTAGATTAGTCATGCTGGTTTGCTAGATTAGTCGTGCTGGTTTTCTAGATTAGTCGTGCTGGTTTGCTAGATTAGTCATGCTGGTTTGCTAGATTAGTCGTGCTGGTTTGCTAGATTAGTCGTGCTGGTTTGCTAGATTAGGTTGGCTGGTTTGCTAGATTAGTCGTGCTGGTTTGCTAGATTAGTCGTGCTGGTTTGCTAGATTAGGTTGGCTGGTTTGCTAGATTAGTCATGCTGGTTTGCTAGATTAGTTGTGCTGATTTTCTAGATTAGTCGTGCTGGTTTGCTAGATTAGTCGTGCTGGTTTGCTAGATTAGTCGTGCTGGTTTGCTAGATTAGTCTTGCTGGTTTGCTAGATTAGTCGTGCTGGTTTGCTAGATTAGTCGTGCTGGTTTGCTAGATTAGGTTGGCTGGTTTGCTAGATTAGTCATGCTGGTTTGCTAGATTAGTCATGCTGGTTTGCTAGATTAGGTTGGCTAGTTTGCTAGATTAGTTGTGCTGGTTTGCTAGATTAGTCGTGCTGGTTTGCTAGATTAGGTTGGCTGATTTGCTAGATTAGTCGTGCTGGTTTGCTAGATAGCCTTGTTTTGTCCTGAATGCATTATTATTAGCTGTGCTTTATTTCTACTTCTTCCATTAAAATGATATTTTTAATTTCCTTCTTTGCTTTTTTAAATGAACAATTCTGGGATTTGGTTAATTTCTTGTCGTTTCATTGCATTCATGTGTGTTTCTTTTACAGACCCATGGCAGCCTAGCATCAAGTCTACAGGTACTGTTTGAAGTTCTGAGTTACAGATCATTTCTGACCCCCTCCACACTGAAACATAGGAAGTGAAGATAACCACAATTTGGGACATCCTTTATTTGACCGTTATAATTCTCATTTGTCAGGGCCACTGAAACTAAAACTGTTGTTCATTAGCTCAGTGCTGTCATGGCTGATTAGAAAGTCTTGGGATTCATTTCATTTGGGGTCACTGGCAAAATGGTTGAGCTATCATGCATGCAGAGTAGTCTGTTTGGTACAAGATGACTACAGTCATGCTTATAGAGTAGTCTGTTTGGTATAAGATGACTACAGTCATGCATGCAGAGCAGTCTGTTTGGTACAAGATGACTACAGTCATGCATGCAGAGCAGTCTGTTTGGTACAAGATGACTGCGGTCATGCATGCAGAGCAGTCTGTTTGGTACAAGATGACTGCGGTCATGCATGCAGAGCAGTCTGTTTGGTACAAGATGACTGCTGTCATGCATGCAGAGCAGTCTGTTTGGTACAAGATGACTGCGGTCATGCATGCAGAGCAGTCTGTTTGGTACAAGATGACTGCAGTCATGCTCATAGAGCTGTCTGTTTGGTATAAGGTGACTGATATGCACACATAGCAGTCTGTTTGTAGTTATTAGCCATTAGCAACATTCACTGTAGCAGAGGGTTGGCATTTAGAATTATTTTATGTTAAAACACACTTGCTTGAAAAGTGGGCAGCTTCACTAGAAAAGAACTTTGGGTATCCACATCAACCAGTTACCACCTGTTGCATGAAGACACGAAGTGATCATCTTTATCTTCTCGTTTGCTGTCATTTAGTCATTTAGACAGACATTTTGCTTGTCTGGATGTATGTTGCTGTAATGGATAGCTTTTTGAGCTTTGTGTAGATGTGAGTCTTGGTGGGCCAGTGTTCAGTCCTAGTTGATAAACTTATTCCTGTCTTCTGCAGTGTGTGTTTAGCCGTCTGCTCTTACTACCCACATAGATGATGGGACAATCCTGGCAGGAGTAACACTTTAGTTTGCTGTGTCCTACGTAATACACAAATATCACTCACTGGGGAACTCTTGAGACATGTGAAATAACATGAGAAAGGTATTGAGTGGCAGTCGTAGAAATCAAAGACAGGCATAAGCATGAAAGGGCACTGTAGACAATAGAAAATATGACAGCTAAAGGTGTACTTGGATTCACATTTGTCAGCTCAGTGTGACAATTGATACAGAATAGGAATATCTTACCAAGATAGTGTTAGTTGTGCCTTTGATGGGTGGCCTTCATATAATCTTGTGTATGTCCTGGGTAAAGGTGAAGGACCCTGTCCATGCCTTGAGACTATTGGGTATATGGTACTGGTCCCACATCTGTATAGACCAATCAGCACTCAGTGGGTGATGTGGTGTTCTTCCCAGGACATTTCCTGGTTTCTGTTTTTTTTTTCTTCCTGTTTTAGACTGCTTTGACCTGGGAGTACATGTCAGTTTTTTAAAGTCCCTGCCTCGATGAGGATTTGAACAAATGTCCACCTGCTGACAGGCAAGTGTGCTAGTCACTGCCCTGCCTCGCTGTCCACTGACAGGCAAGTATGTTAGCCACTGCCCTGCCTTGCTGTCCAAAAAGAAGTCCCTCAGAACAAATGTTCAATTTGAGAGTCCTGACTGGAAAACACTTGCACCTTCAGTGTGACTTACACCATAACTTGATGGATTTCACAAAGGCCTTTGATTGATTCTGGCATCAAAGCTTGTGACATATAATGAGACAATTCAGTATTGATACCAACATAGCAGTGTAGTCATTAAAACAATGACCTGGGACAATTGTTCAAAACAGTGATAGAAGTTTGATTATAGTGTATCATTTTCTCTGTCATTTTTAACATGTATCTGGAGCACATTATGCTTGAGACTTCACAAGATCTCTCCAAAAGATTAGAGAATATTTCGTGATCAGACAGAATGGTAATTAGTATAGAAAAAGCAAGATATTGGTGAATAATTACATGGCACAATGGACAGTCAGTATACAAATAAATTGGCATACCCTGGAAGAAATTAACACTTTTAACAGATTCAGTGCCAAACAAATAGTGGGTTTGGCCCAAACAAAAATGGATGTCGGAAAATGGGAAGTAGGGATTGTGTCACAGTTATGGCTTCAAATATGTTAATATGGGTTGTTGTTGTTTTTGCATATCCTTTACAGGACATCGCTGTCAACACCAGCATCTTTCAGTTGTATGTTGATTTCTTGGCAAGATTACGCTCAGTAATTTGCCATTGCTTTCTGAGCGGCCAGCTCACATACCCCGTAAGTTACCGATGCGATTCGAACCACTGCTGATTCTCACCGTCATCACGTTACCGACGAGAGTTTATGAGATTACGGAGAAAAGTCATAACCTCTAAGCCACGAAGCCGGCTTGTTAATATGGTAGCAGACATATATTATCAGATTATAGGGGTTTGCTTAGGGAAAACTACTGTATATAAGCCCGTGGCAGATATGGGAAGTAACATAATACAATTAATCATTCCATGGCACTTGATCAGTTAAATACCTAGGGCCACTATATGCAGCTATGGTAGTTCAAATAAAGAGATCAGACAAAGATTCCCGAAGGTCTCATCTGTCATAAGAAGACAGAATCCTATATGGAGCGACAAGATCAGCCTTCCTGCTGAGATCAAACTGTGTAAACCACTTGTGGTAGCACTTCTTTCATATCTGTGTGAGAGATGGACTCTCACTGCAGACACAGAATGAGGGATCCAGGTGCCTCGAACACACATGTTTTAGGAACATTCTCTGCACATGATATTTAAGGCAGACAACAAATGCCTGTGTTGAATTAGGTCTTTCATCTTCAGCCCTGGGGTGTCATGACCAGCATCATCATGTTCCATGTTGAAGGCATGGGTGGTCAAGGTTTAGTCTTAGATCAGGTCCGTGTTCTTGTCTTGATTAAGGCTAAGCCATTCAGGTATTTATCTGTTTTCCTCTGGTTCTATTCCCATAAAACTTGTCAGTTGTCACTATTTTTTCCATGTTTATTTCGCTCATAATATCTCTAAATAATCTAGGCTGTCTATATGTATAAGTTAATCAATTTACAGTTTGCATGTTTCTTGAAGGGCTGTCTCTTTTGTTTTTCTGTAAGTCATAGTATTCTTTGCATTTCTCTGCATTCCATTATGTTGTGACACTATTTCACACGCCTACGACAGTATTTGCCATTGGTACTGTATGCAACAGTCCCAAGGTAAATGCAGCTGAAGGCGTGTGAGATGTTAGCGCCACAACATAATGGAGTGGGGTGTCCAGCTCCCGTCCTCACCACCTTGCCTTTCCAGAAAATATCCAGAACATTGTGAGATTATCTGGTATCCATTCCATGAGGTCAGGTCAGCCCATGACTGTAATCATTAACAAATCCGGCATTCCTCCAGCTAGACCGATCGATGGATGCAATAAATGTTTTTGGGCGTCGGAGTGAATACCTATCTGTTACATGTAGAAATACGTACGTACAAGGTATAGATATACACTATGATAACATTGAGGGCCCTCCGGGCCCAGGAAACATTTATTGCATCCATCGATCGGTCTAGTAGTCCGTGACACATCGAACCGGAAGTGATCGGCAACATCACCTATTGAGGCCCTGTAAGGAATACTTTTTACACTAAATAATTTGGGACCGTTGTTTGGAGGAGTGCACAAAATCCTCTTCCACTGCTCGGGCTAACCCCAGACGCACTGTATTTGTACTAAAGATCACTGACTGCTTTGCCACGTGGCTCATTGAGGTACATTCATACTTTTATTCTGGCATAATTTTGTGTGTGTGTGTGTGTAATCACTGGCCTTGAACTCAAGCGTAGTCCACACATGTGCTAATACTTCTAGTTTACTGGACTGAATTTTGCGTGTGGATTAGCTTTCTCTGTTACCAATGTCCCTCGCCATCTGGCAAACCTACTCTGACTTCAGAGTATGTTTACTTCCTCAAGTCAAGGATGAGAAGTCAACAATTTAGTTCAGCTGACCGGTGCAGGGGTTGAACCTGCTACCTCAGCATCAACACACCAGAAGTTTAAGAGTGAGCGCACTTATCCATTCAGACATCTGACCTAATTTATTTGGCATAATGACAATGACACTGTCTGTATCATAGAAGCTGTGGGTCAGATGAGTGGACAGACTTGGAGATGCCAGTCATTGAAGACCAGCACAGGTTCAGATTTGTATCTCTGTAGTCTTGTCTCGTCTATTAGTAATGAGCCATGTTGGTTAGTGCATTACCAGCACAGGTTCAGATTTGTATCTCTGTAGTCTTGTCTCATCTATTAGTAATGAGCCATGTTGGTTAGTGCATTACCAGCACAGGTTCAGATTTGTATCTCTGTAGTCTTGTCTCATCTATTAGTAATGAGCCATGCTGGTTAGTGCATTACCAGCAGAGGTTCAGATTTGTATCTCTGTAGTCTAGTAGTAATGAGCCAAGTTGGTATAGTGGTTAGTGCATTACCAGCAGAGGTTCAGGTTTGTATCACTGTAGTCTATTAGTAATGAGCCAAGTTGGTATAGTGATTAGTGCATTACTAGCAGAGGTTCAGGTTTGTATCTCTGTAGTCTATTAGTAATGAGCCAAGTTGGTAGAGTGGTTAGTGCATTATGAGCAGAGGTTCAGGTTTGTATCTCTGTAGTCTAGTAGTAATGAGCCAAGTTGGTATAGTGGTTAGTGCGCTTAATTACCAACACAGTAGCCATCAGTTCAATTCCAAGCATTTGTGAGGTCGACCCAGACTTTTAAAGTTGGCAGCTTATTTGCCAAGAAAAGAAAAGATGGTGAGGAATAAAACTGGGCACACTTCCCAGTAATGCTATGATCTAGTATACATGACGCTGTATCAGTTCTCACTTCATTGACACTATCAGTCATGGGATTGTCATGGGTTACTATATCCCAGAGTCCACTTATTGTATTTTTGTTGCTCCCCAGACAGTTTTTAATTAAACTGCTCCTTTCACAGAGAGATACGTTGTACCCTTGTGAATCACATATTTATTACTTTAATGAAATGACAGTTTGGTACAGAGAGAATTAAGAACAGCGTAGAATGAAAGATTTAAGGATTGAACATACAGTGAGTTGTGCTGGATATGGAATGAGTTTCTGTGATTGTAGTAAATGTGCACAGGTAAAGGGCTGTCAAGGCAAGAGGATCGGCTTCATTGTGCTAAGTTTTATTATGTATGTCTCAGTCTCTGTCCACATTGTGGCCTGCCAGAAGTTGAACTTCCTAACTCCTGTTATGATCCCCTGGAGTCTCTGAAACAATTGTCTTATGAACCAAATGATGAAGTCTGAAAATGAACACGTGATCTCTGGAGAGTGGGGCTGGTAGTTTATTTATATCTCCGTAGAGACCTCCTTTACACAGATAAGCACCAATACAGGTTGGAGGAAATCTTGGAACCGCCTTGTTTGGTCACAGATTTCAAGATCTCCAAAGAACTACCTCAAGAATTTGTATGTTGGATAAAGAGGTTCAGGAATACCTCTAAATTCACACACACTTCTTTATCAATGTTATCTGAAACTAGATAAACAGAACTGTAGCAAGACAATTAAGTTTATTAATATTAATTGGCATTCATAGAAGATAAGCAAAAGCAGTAAATACCAGAGGATACACAATACAACATCAAAATTGAAATCTTTGTTACATTTTGTCCTTGGGTATCTCCAAATGACAAGAAGAAGCACCAAAGAGAATACTGAAGGGCACAATACTGGGAAAGAGGTAGACCAAGGTCAACATTTATGAAACAGGCATGCACAGATCTGTCAATGCAGACTTGCATGGAATTAAAGAGTGGCACAAGACAGACAATGCAGGAATAAAATGATCAGGAAGCTCCACAACCAGCCCAATGGCACTTGATGATGACTGGATATCTTCTTCTACAACTTCAGATGTCAACCTGAATGTATTTAAAGAAAATAGCAGTCAGCCTAAAGTTGTACTGAAATGGAACAGATGCAGGCCAAAAGCTTGGTCTATCTTTTACTTAAGTTGGACACCTGCAGAAAATGTCCAGCTGTCATTTTACCAGTTCCACAGCTACATTCATCAATAGTTCCTATACTTAGGTTATTGAACAGGCGGTAGTTTAGTATGTTATGTCCTGTACATCATCTGAGGATGCAGCTGGTAGTATGCATCATCTTTCTGATGGCATGGAAGGTCCAATTCCCACTTGGTTCGGTAGTTGCTACTTCTTCTTCTTGCAGTCATAATCCTTGATGATCACAATGTCAGGTGAGTTCCCATGACTTTTGACCATGTTTTGGAGTTTCTCTTTAGTTCCATACAGCTTGAAAGTTTAGTAATGATTCATTGGGCCAGTATATCGTAACCGACTGTACAGAAGACAATTTTACAGAGCATGTTGTTTCTTATAAACTTCTCGGCCTCATTACAAGTAATGTCTATACTAACCTGAGGTAGTCTGTCACCTTATTTTGCCAGTTTGTCAGCCTCTTCATTGCCAGGTGCTGTGACATGGGATCCACAACCGTTTTGGATTTCAGACATCATTGAGTGCTGCTGTAAAATCTGCTGATCTTATAACCATCTCTCTGGTCTTCTGCAAGACCCCATTAACACCTGTAAATGAATTAACCTAATAACCTCTTTGACCCCCAGAGCTTCCTGCCTGGTACAGAACATTGTAGTTATATTACAGTAACACACACAAACTGTGTTGGGTTTAATGCATTTGTTAGTTTCACATGTTTTGTTTGATAATTTATTGCAGTATTTTATGCGCTCAGTAGTTAGTTGTTTGATTGGCTTGTCTTATACTCAGACAATGTTAACAGTATTTGTTACAGAGTATTAGTTGTACTGAGATTTTGTCAATGTTTTCCTAGCTATGTCTAGGATTGTTTGAACTGAAAAATGTATGCGTAAACTAAACTTTCTACAATACCGTTATGACTAAACATAATGAATTCAGGTTTAGATTGTTCTTCCTCTCTTCCTTCATATTTGTCACATTCTATTTCTCATGGTTAAGACTACACCATCTGAAAAGTAGCAGCACATTAGCGTAATCACTAGGAGGCTATTGCTGATAGTGTCATTAGTGTGGTCGGATGAGGGTTATATGTCGGCTGCCACATCCTCTAAGAGAGGCAACAACTGGCCACATATTCCTCCTAACATACAGACCTACAAAATACAATGGTCCTAGCACATCACAGAACCATAGCAGGTTTCAGAAGCTCTTTTATGAACTAGAGTACAGAGTGCCAAGACATTCAACCTTGTTTTTGTACATTTATAAGGCTAATTAAAGTACTTTCTTGTTTGAAATGGTTATATTGTATGCTACTGTTGATGAACTGATTACATATGTGTTGTTTCTTGATTAGAGACTGAATTGGTACTTGTTATTTTTAAATAACACATGTGGATTGCACAGGGGGTGAGTTAGACCCACAGTGACCTCAGAATTTGTGTCTTCACTTCTGGCAGAAATAGTGAACTGGCAGGGTTTCTGTAGCATCTACCACAAGCAGACGCAGACCAAGCAGTGAATGATAACAGAAATGAACCCTGTGGTTAAGGTGAAATTGTTACATTACCCCAGTGGCATGACCAGGGGTCAGATGTGTGTAAGTTAGTTAGTTAGTCAACAGATCATCCTCATTGCACATCGACCCATTCAGTCCATAAGTGCTTGGATCCCCTCCTCAGTAAATCCCGCAGCGTGTAGTGGCTCACGACACAAATTCTGTGTTGGTTTATTACTCTTCTTTGACTTCCTGCGTAGTGTTCTTGTTTGGCCACACCTCTTTTAACTTGCTGTTCTCGCAGCCTGACCATGGTTGTAGATTCCCAGTCATCGCTTGGTTCTCGTAAACGACTTACTTCTCGTAGAGCATTCAGAATGTCTGCCTGGTCCATGGCTCGTCCGCCTTCCACGGTATTCCTACCTGCAAGCCTGTCAGCCTGCTCATTCCCTTGTACACCCGCATGCCCTGGCATGAAGATGAAACTAATCTTTGCCACCAGGGACCGCTGCAGAGACCCACCCCATCTCTATCATCTTGAGCATACTTATTGAGTTACTAAGGACACATGCACGATTGAATGTCTGTGTCTCGAGCCATGTTATTGCTTTACTTACTGCCATGACTTCCATAGTCAGGCTACTTGAGGCCAAAGTAAAAGCGCCAGACTCTTCCTGACATGTGTGTGTTATCATGGATCAATATGTGGTGTCTTTGTGGTGTTAGAAAACTTGACCATGGCAAGACTAATCTCTCTTTGTGGTGTTAGAAAACTTGACCATGGCAAGACTAATCTCTCCTTGTGGTGTTAGAAAACTTGACCATGGCAAGACTAATCTTTCTTTGTAGTGTTAGAAAACTTGACCATGGCAAGACTAATCTCTCTTTGTGGTGTTAGAAAACTTGACCATGGCAAGACTAATCTCTCTTTGTGGTGTTAGAAAACTTGACCATGGCAAGACTAATCTCTCTTTGTAGTGTTAGAAAACTTGACCATGGCAAGACTAATCTCTCTTTGTGGTGTTAGAAAACTTGACCATGGCAAGACTAATCTCTCTTTGTAGTGTTAGAAAACTTGACCATGGCAAGACTAATCTCTCCTTGTGGTGTTAGAAAACTTGACCATGGCAAGACTAATCTCTCTTTGTGATGACACCATTTCTGTCAACTGCTGTTGTGAGACTGTGATTGGCTAGACATGACATTCTTCCTCTTTTTGAAGACCGGGCAATTTGTGACCTCTGTATCAAGATTACTTGCACTGACCAGGCTGGGAAATGTAATACTACCACTGATATAAATACATTTTGTGGTAACCATTCAGTCTGGGTAATTTATGTTAGCTATGATATAAAGATTACTTGCACTATCCATTCAGGCTGGGAAATTTATGACCACTGATATAAATACATTTTGTAGTAACCATTCAGTGTGGGTAATTTATGTTAGCTATAGTATAAAGACTGCGTACAGTACCTTTCAGGCTGGTTTAATGTGACCTCTGGTATGAAGATTACTTGCACTAACTGTTCAGGCTGGGAATTTGTGTTGCCTCTAATACAGGGTGTTTTTAGTCTCACTACACTTTGTATGTAGAACACATTTTGAAAAATTAAGTTCTTCCGTTGATAACACCATTCTGTTTGGAGTGCAAAGAATTATTCCAGCAGATGACAGCCATTCGCTGCATATTGTTTCACGATGGACTGTGGAGCACGTTTTGATGACATCATGTACTTCATTTTTTCAAATTTGTTCTACATACAAAGTGTAGTGAGACTTTATAAACACCCTGTATAAAGACTACTTGCACTAACTGTTAAAGCTGGGTAAATGTTACCTCTGATATAAGGATTACCTGCACTAACTGTTCAGGCTGGTAATTCATGTTATCTCTAACAGACAGACTTCCTGCTGTCACTGTTCAGGCTGGTAATTCATGTTATCTCTAATAGACAGACTATGTGCTGTCACTGTTCAGGCTGGGTTGTCTGTCTGATACATGCAAACCTGTGCTTGATTGAGATTTGATTATCTTGAAGTCTGAGATCTACGTTGCATTATCTTCACCGCTGGATCCCAAAATAAATTAATTAGCAACTATTTAAAATGATCAGATGTGAAACTGCCCAAGAAGACTAACCCAGTCAAGAAATGCCAGAAAGAAGTGGATGCATCAGCCAAAAGGCTCAAATATAGCAGCTTTGCTGTAAACAGACAAAACACAATTACGTCCAAGGCAAAACAATTATCGGACGACCGAAGAAGAAAACCAGGCGGAATTAATGTACATATGTGGGAATGTATATATTATAAAAAGAGGAATTTCAACAGAATATCTTAAATGAATATTTTTGCTATACACATATTGCAATTCTTTTTAAACTACTATTTTCACTTCATTTTGACTTTATGTTTATAATTTTGTAAAAACAAAAAGGCTATATTTTCAAGTGTTATTTATTTTTTATTTGATTATTTTCACTGTTAGCAGCATAACACCAAAGTTTTCTCTGTTGTCTCTTCAGTGAGAGGGACGAAAGACATCCCTTTCATCTTTATGTGTATGATTATAATCCTTACATGTAGGACTTCTAGTCTTCCAGTGTGTGCACCATGTCTGGACCAGCCCTTCTACTCTCACAGCCTACACATTTTTACATGGTGTTCTTTCATTCTTTCTTTCTTGAAAGTGGCCAGTCCATCATTCTGTTTAGTAAAATTATTAATATGCACTGTAGCAGCAATTTGTAGTATTTTTTCATCTTAGGTAACTGCTGTTTATGTGGGTATCTAGAAAGTAAATGACATATTTTACTGTCACGTTGCTACTGCCTCAAACAGTCACAAATTAAAATGTTTGATGTCATAAACTTTGGGACAGTTTGTTATGAATTAAGTGTACAAACATTCATCAGGTGCACATATGTTAAATGCACATTGCAGAAAAATGTAAAATTCAACAGCAGAAAACCTTTCACTACTTCACCCTTTCCTCTTATTTCTGGAGCTATTTCCACGAGGATGGACACAGGGCATTGCAGACATCTTGAGCATGGGAGTGTTTGAGGTGAGAGATCTGGCCAGGGGTTGAGAAACTTGTCTACCTTGATGAGAGCAATGTTCTGCAAAGGATCTACTACACAATGATGATGATGATGATGACATTAATTTCATTAGCAATCGTCTGCATACACATTTTTTCAGTCTTCTGCAACATATTTGTCCAATCTTCTGCATACACATTTGATGGCAGTGGTTTCTGAGGACAACATAAAGAATACCATGGATGGGCAGAAAACGAATGAGAAAGTCCTACAACCAAACAAATTAAAACCATAAAATGATTAAAGGAATTAGATATAGATAGCCAAGATTTTCTGGGCACATTATGATGAGAGATAAACTTGAAGAAAACGTCGTGACGACTGGCAAAATTGATGGGAGAAGAGCAAGAAGAAAGCAGAGAGATGCATACCTGGATGGCTTGGCCACACGACAAACTCAGGACAAGAACGTTGACTTGATCCAAAACTTGTGATCATGAGAGATGGCGAACCTTGTCCTCCCATGCTTATTGGCATGGCACATGATGATGAAATAATGTTCTGCTGACCCGGTGGCCATGGGTTGAATTTGACGCAGTCTGGTTATGTTGACGTGAGCTTTCAGGTGAACCTGGCCGAAACTGGGTACCAGAAAATGTCATGGGAAGTAGAAGTGGAGGACATGGTACCGACCACATCACCCCTTGAATGTGACTAGTCTGTTACATCACCCGAAAACTTGTGATCATGAGAGATGGCGAACCTTGTCCTCCCATGCTTATTGGCATGGCACATGATGATGAAATAATGTTCTGCTGACCCGGTGGCCATGGGTTTGAATTTGAAGCAGTTTGGTTATGTTGACGTGAGCTTTCAGGTGAACCTGGCCGAAACTGGGTACCAGAAAATGTCATGGGAAGTAGAAGTGGAGGACATGGTACCGACCACATCACCCCTTGAATGTGACTAGTCTGTTACATCACCCCTTGAATGCGACTAGTCTGTTACATCACCCCTTGAATGTGACTAGTCTGTTACATCACCCCTTGAATGTGACTAGTCTGTTATATCACCCCTTGAATGTGACTAGTCTGTTATATCACCCCTTGAATGTGACTAGTCTGTTACATCACCCCTTGAATGTGACTAGTCTGTTACATCACCCCTTGAATGTGACTAGTCTGTTACATCACCCCTTGAATGTGACTAGTCGTGTTACATCACCCCTTGAATGTGACTAGTCGGTTACATCACCCCTTGAATGTGACTAGTCTGTTACATCACCCCTTGAATGTGACTAGTCTGTTACATCACCCCTTGAATGTGACTAGTCTGTTACATCACCCCTTGAATGTGACTAGTCTGATTACATCACCCCTTGAATGTGACTAGTCTGATTACATCACCCCTTGAATGTGACTAGTCTGTTACATCACCCCTTGAATGTGACTAGTCTGTTACATCACCCCTTGAATGTGACTAGTCTGTTACATCACCCCTTGAATGTGACTAGTCTGTTACATCACCCCTTGAATGTGACTAGTCTGTTACATCACCCCTTGAATGTGACTAGTCTGTTACATCACCCCTTGAATGTGACTAGTCTGTTACATCACCCCTTGAATGCGACTAGTCTGTTACATCATCCCTTGAATGCGACTAGTCTGTTACATCACCCCTTGAATGTGACTAGTCTGTTACATCACCCCTTGAATGCGACTAGTCTGTTACAATTTGGGGCATGCACGATATGTTCAACATGCCTCAAGACTTGTCAAAATGGATCCATTTACCTTGTAAATAATGTGCTCGTTTCATAGCACACTAGTTGTTAGCACTTTCAAGTGTAATGTTCATATGAGAACACTCTTGGATAATGTCTTCTTGTAATCTTTATGATAGGAGATATTTCATGAGAGAGCCATGGTTACACAGTGGACTGTGCTTTGCTATACGGTTATACCAACACAGGGGTCTAGGATTAAACCCTTGTTACGGAGCCGGGTTTCTTCTGAGCTCTCTGACCCAGTTTTGTAAAATAGGCACCTGTTTCTTTCGAAAGGAAAGTAGAGAAGAGAACAGGTCACTGCACATTGTGGTCTAATATATGTATGTGAGTGCATGAGAGAGGGAATGATACACACTATGACTTGACAACCTTATATCCATATCCTTGCCTAAAACTTAACAACCTTATATCCCTATCTTTACCTAAAACTTAACAACCTTATATCCCTATCTTTGCCTAAACACAAGTTTGTGATAGACTTCTGACATGATATACAATAGCATGCAATATCAGTTTGCAGTGAGCATGTTCTTCTAGAACCTAGGCTACCTTGTGTCAGATGGCGAGGAGTTTTGTGTGTTGATGATGCAGCAGCTGTTGATGTAGGAGCCGTGCTAGTGCAGGCTCACCTTCTGGCCCATTTGTCATGTGTTCGAATCCTCTTTGAGGTGGGGATTTTAAAAAATAAATCTGGGCACTCAGGTCGACTCAGCCTAAAATATACACCAGGATATTTCATGGGAAGTAAATACGACCAGCACAGTATCTCCTGCATCATCCGTCAAGTAGTAAATTGGTCTAAAATTGTGAAGCTAGCATATCTCCTGCATCATCCGTCAAGTAGTAAATTGGTCTAAAACTATGGAGCTAGCATATCTCCTACATCATCCGTCAAGTAGTAAATTGGTCTAAAACTATGGAGCTAGCATATCTCCTACATCATCCGTCAAGTAGTAAATTGGTCTAAAACTATGGAGCTAGCATATCTCCTACATCATCCGTCAAGTAGTAAATTGGTCTCAAATTGTGAAGCTAGCATATCTCCTACATCATCCGTCAAGTAGTAAATTGGTCTCAAATTGTGGAGCTAGCATATCTCCTGCATCATCCGTCAAGTAGTAAATTGGTCTAAAACTATGGAGCTAGCATATCTCCTACATCATCCGTCAAGTAGTAAATTGGTCTCAAATTGTGGAGCTAGCATATCTCCTGCATCATCCGTCAAGTAGTAAATTAGTCTAAAACTATGGAGCTAGCGTATCTCCTACATCATCCGTCAAGTAGTAAATTGGTCTCAAATTGTGGAGCTAGCATATCTCCTGCATCATCCGTCAAGTAGTAAATTGGTCTCAAATTGTGGAGCTAGCATATCTCCTACATCATCCGTCAAGTAGTAAATTGGTCTAAAATTGTGAAGCTAGCATATCTCCTGCATCATCCGTCAAGTAGTAAATTGGTCTAAAACTATGGAGCTAGCATATCTCCTACATCATCCGTCAAGTAGTAAATTGGTCTAAAATTGTGGAGCTAGCATATCTCCTACATCATCCGTCAAGTAGTAAATTGGTCTCAAATTGTGGAGCTAGCATATCTCCTACATCATCCGTCAAGTAGTAAATTGGTCTAAAATTGTGAAGCTAGCATATCTCCTGCATCATCCGTCAAGTAGTAAATTGGTCTAAAACTATGGAGCTAGCATATCTCCTACATCATCCGTCAAGTAGTAAATTGGTCTAAAATTGTGGAGCTAGCATATCTCCTACATCATCCGTCAAGTAGTAAATTGGTCTAAAATTGTGGAGCTAGCATATCTCCTACATCATCCGTCAAGTAGTAAATTGGTCTAAAATTGTGGAGCTAGCATATCTCCTACATCATCCGTCAAGTAGTAAATTGGTCTAAAATTGTAGAGCTAGCATATCTCCTACATCGTCCGTCAAGTAGTATATTGGTCTAAAATTGTGGAGCTAGCATATCTCCTACATCATCCGTCAAGTAGTAAATTGGTCTAAAATTGTGGAGCTAGCATATCTCCTACATCATCTGTCAAGTAGTAAATTGGTCTAAAATTGTGGAGCTAGCATATCTCCTTCATCATCCGTCAAGTAGTAAATTGGTCTAAAATTATAGAGCTAGCATATCTCCTACATCGTCCGTCAAGTAGTATATTGGTCTAAAATTGTGGAGCTAGCATATACCCAAGGTTGCCTACTGGTTTGGGAACGGGTCCTCTGTTTTAGCTGACTTACTGTTGATGAGTGGTGCTGTCAACAAGGTTTCTACCAAGTTTATGTGAATTATTGCAAAAATAAAGAATGTGCGTGCATCTGCGTTCCATCTGATTTTATATGTGTTTGTGTGCTTGGGCATTGCCAGGTGAGGTGCGCTATTATTTAGAATTATTGAATGGTTTAGAGGCAGAGTAACACAGGGAGGGGTGTATATGGATAGCTTAAACAGCTGGGCATCAAACACAAGCCACACGTTCATTAAAATATAGGGTGGGGAGTAGAAAGTCACATCGCTATTGTCTACTCCAGACCAGATGTAGAAGAATGTTTGAAAACACAGTAACAGAACATTCTGAAAGAATTCTTTTATTGGGACCCAGTTCTAGTTAAGGGGCTAGGATTTTTCTGAGTTTCTATGGCTTTAATGTTGACTTGTATAATTGGTACCCGTTTCTTTCAATATGAAATTGAAGAGTCTTTGTGCCATGAAGGGTGAGGAATTTTGGCACAATAGCTTAGAAGTATGTCATCGCAACTCTTCCTACTTTAATCCAGTTCATTGTGCAAGTCATTCTTCATCCAGCTTCATCAAGCATTCTTTGCCCACATTGTCAAAGAAAATTTCAAGACAAAATCGGCCTTACCAGCCATCTTAGAACTCAAGGCTCCAAACTTTCAACCCCACTGGATGAAATGAATGGTCATCATTCTTGATGGACAAACTGTCAACTGCCATTTACTGCCAATATAGTACATTGCGGTGTATGGCAGAGGGGTCTTTGAGCCTGAGAAATAAAGGCCGCCTGGCTAGTGCAGTCGCCGCGAACTGTGCAGGTTAGGATTTTCTTTTTGCCACCGACAGAAAAAAATCCCACACCTTACCGAGGGATTGAACCCGGGTCTCCCGAATGAGAGTCCGGCATTCTAGCCTCTCGGCCAGCCGCTCCTCACTACCAATTCAAAAAGGTCTTGGGTTCGATTTTAGTGCTTGGAGTATAGTTTAACATTTGCCTTTCAGGGGAGATTATAATGTCAAATTCCTCTCTAGGTGGTAAGATCAAATTCCCCCAAGCCTTGCTTATCAGGTAGTGGGAAATTGTATAGAGTAGGAAAAGAGAATTTGAGATGAATAAAATCTGGAAGGAACTGTATGAGATAGCAATAGATCAGAAGGGCCTGGCGTGATATGAAGGAAGGCTTTATGTTTTCTTCATGGAGATCAGCATGGCCGAATGGATAAGAACACTAGCTCTTAAACTTCCCATGTGCTGATGCCATGTAGCAGGTTCAATCCCTACACTGGTCAGATGGACTAAAATGTTGACCTCTCGTCCTTGACTTGGGGATGTAAATTACAAGTATCTCAGAAGTCAGAGTGGATTCACATCATGGCGAGGGACATTGATAATAGGGAAAGCTATCCCACACACAAAAATCAGTCCAGTGTACTATAAACAGCAGCACGTTCTTGGACTATGCTTGAGTTCAAAGCGAGCAAACGACAAAAACATGTCTTCATCATCTGCTCTTTATATACCAATACAAGATACACACTCAACCCACACCAGCTCTTTATATACCAATATACAAGATACGCACTCAACCCACACCAGCTCTTTATATACCAATATACAAGATACGCACTCAACCCACACCAGCTCTTTATATACCAATATACAAGATACGCACTCAACCCACACCAGCTCTTTATATACTAATACAAGATACACACTCAACCCACACCAGCTCTTTATATACCAATATACAAGATACGCACTCAACCCACACCAGCTCTTTATATACCAATATACAAGATACGCACTCAACCCACACCAGCTCTTTATATACCAATATACAAGATACGCACTCAACCCACACCAGCTCTTTATATACTAATACAAGATACACACTCAACCCACACCAGCTCTTTATATACCAATACAAGATACACACTCAACCCACACCAGCTCTTTATATACCAATATACAAGATACGCACTCAACCCACACCAGCTCTTTATATACCAATATACAAGATACGCACTCAACCCACACCAGCTCTTTATATACCAATACAAGATACACACTCAACCCACACCAGCTCTTTATATACCAATACAAGATACACACTCAACCCACACCAGCTCTTTATATACCAATATACAAGATGTGCACTCAACCCACACCAGCTCTTTATATACCAATACAAGATACGCACTCAACCCACACCAGCTCTTTATATACCAATACAAGATACACACTCAACCCACACCAGCTCTTTATATACCAATACAAGATATGCACTCAACCCACACCAGCTCTTTATATACCAATACAAGATACGCACTCAACCCACACCAGCTCTTTATAGACTTGTTCATGACTGGGGGGATTGGCAGCGACAGTTTTCTATGAGATGAGGTAGCCAGTCTCTCCAGTAATAGTGTTAGTGTTCTTTGCTTTCCTTATAGGTCTTGATAACACATGGGTGATTAGAGTACTATAGGTCTTGATAACACATGGGTGATTAGAGTACTTACTTTTCAATCAAGCAATCCATCTAATCAATCAAGTGCTATCTCAACAATGAAAGCTGGCTCCATTGGATCTCCAACAATTTCTTCTTCTTCTTCTCCTTTGCGTTCATCCGGAGTGTTGTTTTTTTTTCTTCAGATGTGATTGCGTTGTGTCTCGTTAGACACCCTTGGGTCGAACCCTTAGGCCAACACATCGGAATTTTAGCGTGCATTTTTGACCAGGTTAGCATTCCTGGGAGACTCTCACTTTTGTGGTGCCGCCAACCTCCCAGCTGGTCAAGTTGGAACAGTCGAAGACTGCACGTTCATCCCT
This sequence comes from Cepaea nemoralis, assembly GCA_014155875.1. Lineage (NCBI taxonomy): Eukaryota > Metazoa > Mollusca > Gastropoda > Stylommatophora > Helicidae > Cepaea > Cepaea nemoralis. The sequence goes on along the minus strand of JACEFZ010005178.1, from coordinate 180,064 downwards.
CAAATGAAGGCAGGGACAGTCCATAGCATTTTCCGCCATCCTGGGTGGCTTCCATAATTGCAGAGCCGACACAATAACGCTCTGGAGCTGGGCTCACTGAGGGAATCGTCACGTCCTGCTCATGGCTGCTTTAAATTCCTCACTTCAATATATTGGGCATTTCGTTCGCCCCGGGCCGTTCCCGCACAAACCAGACAGGTCTGCAGACGGTATCCAATCGGCGAGTTTTCGGACATGTGCTTGTCCTTGTGCCCGTCAGAGCTGTTCCAGGCACGGCGGACATTCGGAAAACTACCTAGTCAGAGCTGTTCCGAACAAGAGCGGCATTCGGAAACTAGGTAGTCAGAGCTGTTCCTAGCACGAGAGACATTCGTTCGAGACATTTCACTCGGACCGAAATGCGTAGTGCCAATTTTTAGTTTGCCATCCGTAGGACGGCACTTCCGGCTTCGGCGGGCATTTTTTAATGAGGTTAGCCTTCCTCGGGTTTCGAGGCACGTTAGACTTGTTGTGATGTCGCCCACACCTCAGCTGGTCAAGATAGAACGATAAGAGACATCACGGTCGACCCTCAAGGGAAGGCAGGGGCAGACCATGGGCCTATCCAAGGCTATCCAAGGAGGCTTCCATAATTGCAGAGCCGGCACATATTGCTCTGAGACTGGGCTCACCCGAGGAGTTGCGACGTCCTGCTCATGGCTGCTTTAGTTCCTCACTTCCATGTGTTGGGCATCCCGCTTGCCACTGATCGCTCAAGCACACACCAGGAACGGTCAGACTGCGGGCGACATCCACTCGGTAAGCTTTTGCTTTTGACTTCGGACCACGCAATGGATTCGCTAGCCGTGCGTTCCATTTCGTGTTATTGAGACGTTTTTTTTCACCTTTGTCTACATTCTATGAAAATCAAATAAAATCAAATCAACTTTATTAGGGTCACAAATTGGGCGCGCAGGCCCGTCCTACATTCGGCCCTTCCAATCACTCGTCTTTCGTTCATCAAGAGCATTATACATTTACATAGGAAGAAAAATAAACATTGTGAAATGAATGTTGTAAACATAAACAAGGCTAATTACCATGTTATGAGGCCCATCTCCCACCTATCCATACATCACCCCACCCACACAACACCCCCACCTACCCACACACACGCGCACCAAGGGACACATAAACACCCCCACCTACCCACACACACGCACACCAAGGGACACATACATACCCACCAACCGACCCATCCCCCTCCCGCACATCCCCCACCCACACACACTGCCCTCACCTGATCCCCCAACCAAAACACACTTGCCACCCACAAACATTCCCCTTCCAACCCACACATCCCACGCCCATCCACATACACATCCTACCCCACACATCCTCTCCCCACCCACACCTCAAACCACCCATCCCCCAGCCACATCTCCATCGACAACATATTATTCCCCACCCACACACACAATCCCCCGCCAACCCACACATCGCACAACCACTCACACATCCCCAAACCATACACACACATCCCCACCAACTGACATGTCCCTACCCCCCCCCCCCCCCCCCACATACACATATCTCAACCACCCATACATCCCAAATCCACTCACACACACCCCACCACCCACACATACAACTTCCACCCACCCACTCATGCCTTAACCTAATCCCCCACCACATAATCCCCCACCCGCACATCACATACACCCCCTACCACGCACTATTCCCAACCCACGCACCACACACACCCCTCACCAACACATCCCCACTTACACACCACACACATATCCCCCACCCAGATACCACACAATATTCCCACCCACACCCACACAGATACCCTTACCCATCCACCCCACATACCCCCACTCACACACCACAAAAATCCCCCACCCACACACACATACCTCACCCACACAATATCACCAACCAACACACCACACACCTCTCCCCACCCACACACGCATTCCCTACCCGTCCACCAACACACACTCACTCACGCATACATCCTCCACTACGCACCCACACACCCCCACCCACCCACTCCCAACCAAACATCTCTCGATCACAATACCCCTACCCCCACACACATCCTCCACCCACTCACACATCCCACCCCGACACATACAACTCCCACACCCACCTACACGTCCCTAAGCTACTCACACACCCCCACCCACACACACACATCTCCCACCCACACTCCCCCACATACTTCCCCCAACCACCACAATCCCCTGCTCACCCACACATATACCCCACCCATACGCACATTCCCCACACCCATCACACACATCCCCCACACCACACACTATCCTCCACCCATACCACCACAAACATACCCTCCACCCACACATCATTCACACATCCCCCACCAACACACCGCACACATATCTCAAACCCACACACCATACACTTCTCCCCACCAGCCCTTCCATTCCAAATCCACCCAACACAAACCAACACAAACCCCTACCCACACAACCCTGCCTCCCACACATACTTCCTCAAACCATCCACACATATCCACCCACATAAACACACATCCCCCGCATCCGTCCCATACACATATCCTCCACCCATACACACATCCCCCACACCCATTCCAACACCCCTACTTTCACCCCCACACATCCATCCACACATCCCACCAACACCCACAAATACCACTACCCACCAAAACCCACACACCCCAACCCATCCAAATGCATACCCCCACCCACACACCCCCACCCACACATATCCCCACACTCACACACATCCTCCACATACACTCACACTTCCTCACATCTAGACACATACAAAATGTCTCACGTTAGTATTGAAACTAGTATGAACAAACTCCCACACTTTACTCACACACATACACTGACACTTGTCATGAGCAGTCTCATAAAAATGTTAAACATGGAGAAAAATGTGTACATAAAATGTATGTGACGTAAAATTAGTGATGCTCTCTCTCTCTCTCTCTCTCTCTCTCTCTCTCTCTCTCTCTCTCTCTCTCTCTCTCTCTCTCTCTCTCTCTCTCTCTCTCTCTCTCTCTCACACACACACAAACACACACACACATTCACTCTCACGCTCACATATTCACTCTTCCGCTCATTCATTCACTCTCACGCATTCACTCTCCCGCTCATTCACTCTCACGCTCACTCATTCACTCTCCCGCTCACTCATTCACTTTCCTGTTCACTCATTCACTCTCCCGCTCACTCATTCACTCTCCCGCTCACTCATTCACTCTCACGCTCACTCGTTCTGTCTCTCATTCACACTCACTGACTCAAACTACAGTAATGAACATGAGTTTATATTATGCATGATAAAATCAAATGGTATTTAACTGATAATATGACAGATGAGAATACACAAACATATGGATTCGCTTGTTACATAACATGCGTGTTACATAACATGCGTGTTACATGACATGCATCTGCTCAGCTCTCTCTCTCTCTCTCTCTCTCTCTCTCTCTCTCTCTCTCTCTCTCTCTCTCTCTCTCTCTCTCTCTCTCTCTCTCTGTATTCTTTCATATACACACACTCACACACATGCGCGCGCTCACACACACACACTAACACATCAACTCTCCCACTGTCTCACTCTCTAACACACAATCCTTCACACACACACACACACACACTCACTCTCTCAATCACACTCTCTCACACATACACATACACATGAACGCATGCACATGAACGCATGCACGCACGCATACACTCCCTCACTCACTCTCACACATACACGTACAAATGCATGCACTGAGACATTCCCCCACCATTTCTCGCTCAATCACTCTCTCCACACACACGCATGCACGTGCTCACACTCGCATTCACTCTCTCCCTCTCACTGACACCCTCTCTCTCTCTCTCTCTCTCTCTCTCTCTCGCTCCCACACGCACACACATATATAGTGAACAATTATAGTTAAACAATTATAATGAACAATTATACTGAACAATTATACCAGTAAATGAATTATGGTGGCATATAGTCGGTATGGATTAAGTATTGAAAGAGTTTTCGGTTAAATGTGTAGGGACTCATTGGAGTTTTCAGATCCAGATACAGATTTTCAGATTCAGATCTAGATACAGACAGTTTTCGTAGCCATTTCATTCGACTGGGACACTTTCTGCATATTAGTACTCGCTCACGAGGTAGGCTACATGACATGTGCTGCCGGCTCAGCACCTTACCTCCGTACAGCAGTGAACGAGAAACGGCCAGGCCCTCTCATCCGGGAATCCCTCCATATCCCCCAGCTGAGAGCCTTCGAACAAGTATCAGAACTGGGCATGTAGCTTGCTCAGTATCCGGCCTCTATTTTTCGGTAGGTGGGTATCGGCCCGGCTCTCACATCCGAGGGTTTGTGGCCTAGAGGCGTTCAGCCTAAACCCTTGACAGAGAGCCTTAGAGTATTGTCCGGACCAAGAACTTCTGCCTTCGTGCGCCAGATGTAAACTTTTGACTGCTATCCTCAGTCTACCTGCAGAGCAGCAGGTTGTGTCTCTCTTAGTCTGGCCCCTATCCCATAAGCTGTCCGATATGTAGTTTTCATCCATCAGCAAGCACATGGGGTCGATGGGACACGCAAGCTCCCCCACCACGACAAGGTGGAGACACATCGGGGGAGCAACAATTTCTGTTTCTGGGCAAAATGCTATATTTGGACACACTTCAATATTGCTATTTGTATTGCTGCCTACCTTCCAGCATGGTTGTTATGCCAATTAATGTGACCAAAATATGTTGCTGGTTTCTTCTATCAGCTTTCTGTTCATTATTATATTGTGGAGATCTCTGCATCCGTGTTCTTTTGTGGTAGCACTATGAACTCCTCGGTCGAGTATAATCTTTTCCACTAAATGTAGGTAGTTATCATTCGCCATCTCACACGATCAGGTCTTGTGTTCTTGTTCCGATTATGCAATAAAATGTCCCGATTGTGGCTATGTGGCCAAGCTATTAAGGTATCTATCTCTTTGTCTTCCCTTTTTATTTTTGCCATCAAGTTTGCCAGTTGTCGATAACTTTTAAAGCATATGTTTCCACATAACGAGCCCCAATAAAATCTTTACTGTCTGTGACTAATTTCTCAGATCAGTTTACGGTGTTTGTTTGTATCTTGAAGTACTGTCTCATACATTTTTCTGTCCATCCACGGTTTTGCATTTTCCTCAAAAACCACATTTTAACTGCCATTAGATGTTGATCAGTTTATCAGCTTATTGTCCATGTTTCACATAGATACAACAATAGGTTCTATAAAACACTTTAACACTCGTTTTCTCACTCACTTGACAGATGGTTTATTTGTGAGTATGTTTTCCATCTTGCAAAGGTCTCTTTTGCCATTGCCATTTTGGTTCTTACACACAGAAGCAACAAACAATCATCATCATCAAGTGCCCTGCCAGCTGGCGTAGGCGTTCATGGCTCTCCACAGATCTTGGTCTTTGCTGTTCTGGATCAACTCTGCTGATGGTATTCCTCCATGCCACCGTCTCAATCCATCCAGCATCATTTCTCTTGGTTTGCCTCTGCCTCTCTTCCCCTCGACCTTTCCAGTTGTCACGATGTTCTCCAGTGCCTCTCTTCTCATCACATGACCAAACAACAGGAGACACAATTTAATGTCTGGCATATTTCACTGAACCTCATCAGGTGTATACTGCAGAGTTATCTACCATATACAGCAGTGTTTCCCAACGTGGGGCCCACGCCCCACAGGGAGGCAAATCGATTGTTAAGGGGGGGGGGGGGCAATTCGAAAATGGAAGACATCGGCTGGATATAACAAAACGGGGAGACTTAAGACTGAAGTTAACTAAATTGGAACCTGACATACAATCTCTTTGCAGCAAGCATCAAGCGCAAGGATCTCACTAAATTTAAATAATTACTAATAATTAAAATAATATAGAACAATCATTCATTAAAATTATTTTGTACTTGAATTTCAGTTCTCCATTATGTTTTGAAAATTTACTTACTGTGTTTGCTCAATAATTTCCTAGTGATTTCTCCCTAAAACCTATCGGTCCTTTGGCTAGGATCGGGTGCATTTGCTGCTCTTCCCCCAGTAGTGCGCCTGGTCTGGTCGGGGGCCGGGATGATCAAATATAAACCCATCACATATCTTCACCTTAGATGTGGGCCTTGTGGACCACTGTGGGCAATAGCTCACAGTGAGACTATGGGTCCACAATAAAAAAAGGGGAGGCGGGGGAACCACCCAACACAACTGGCACACAGGGACGCAGGACCTAGGGAGGGGGTGGGGGGCGGCTCTGGCCCCTCTGTGAACCGTGAGCCCTTCTTTTTAAAAAAATTCAAATTTTCTTTAGTGAACATTTCAATTTTTGAATATTAAAAATGATGCATATGTTGGGGGGGGGGGGGGGGGATAATTTTTTTAGAAAGGCTTAGGTGGGGCATAGCACAAAAAAAGATTGGGAAACACTGATATACAGTGAACAGATGCCTCCTATTTTGCTGACAAACTAATGCATAGTCACTATTATTGCTTGAATGTGGAGTATTTGTTATCCCCATGCTAATTGCAACCACTATGAAGTCTTTCTGTCTGCATAACCCAGATCTGCAGCCTCAGCATATTGAAGCAATAATTTATTGTTCATTAAATACAGTGAAATAAGCAAGGCAATAAATTGTGCGACCTACTGTTTGTGCCTTGTGTGTTTCAATTCACTACGTGAATACATTGTTGTGAATTCTTGTTCTGATCTCTACCAAGCGACTTCAGTCAGATATTATGATTGTTACAAGACAGCCTTATTCACCTATCTAAATTTTCCCATTTACTTTGATGTTACATTGTTGTATTTCTTTCTTATTGTAAAGTACATGCAAGGGAAATTCCATTTAAACACTATTAGACATGCAAAGGGGCTGATGTACCAGGCCCAGGCTTCGTACTAACCAAGACCTCTTGGCATTATGAGAAATATGAAGGTGTTCAAAGTTCCCCTGATGGAATGGCATACCCCCGGGAAGGTTAACCCGGTCAACAAATGCCAGCAGAAGTCAGATGTGTCGGCCTAACGGCGCAAGAACGCAGCTCTGCTGTAAACAGGCACAACGCAGTCACGTCCGAAAAAAAAAAATCCGGATGAACGCAGAAGAAGAATGGCATACAAAGAATAACATAGCCAGTGTCCTGCCAGCTGATCTGTCCTTCCCGCAGAAACCTCTGATTCTTATTTTAAGAGACAACTAGACCCTGGAGCTGTACCGGCCAGAAACAATTGCATCTCTACTGGCCCACTTATCCTGTGGTCATCTGCTTGGTATAGAAGAACTGCTTCCATTGTCATTTGTTGCTTGCAAGGAGTTTGCCAGTCTTGTCATGGCTGTCTGTTCACTTACATATTACTTTGATTCATCATCCAGTTTTGCCCTATCAATAATTTGTTGCCCGATTTATTGCCTGGCATATTTTGCTGCATCTCATCAGGTGCAGACATAATTATATACACAATGTGAAGTGAATAAATGATTAATACAGGGTGTATTTTTAATGACTGCAGTTTTTCAACATATTGTCAACCATTTTTTGTATTTACCCTCTGTGGAGTTCATGCAACAAAACTTCAGTTGATGGTTCCGTCGCCCTGCTACTGTGGCGCGACACTGTGAGCTGTGAGTTTCGTGTGAAATGCTTTTGAATCTGCCCGAGGTGTTTTGGAACGTGACTGCATGTTCGGAGCAATGGCAGATGGCTATGTCCCAGAGTTGACGGGTTTTTGCCTTATGCAGAAGTGCGTGGCTGCTGGTTGACTGCCACTACCATCGACGATGAACTGTATTTCGTGGACTGTGTGGGTGAACATCTACGAAACATACAGATGAGAAAATGACTGCTGATTCCATCAGAGATGAACTCTGGGTTTCGTGGGGGACTATTGTGTTGACATTCTGGCGGCAGCATTATGCACAGTATATCTGTGCGGACTGTTGTTTGTCGAGACTCCTGTCTTTTCCACTTTTCACATTGGGCAGTGGGGAGCGTTTTGTGTGATATTCACTGGCACAGGAACGGAGCATAATGGGGACAACCCGTTGCTGTGAAGTTGGAAATGCGACTAACTAACTAACTAAACTTCAGTCATTAAAAATATACCCTATACTTTAACTGAAACAATTATACCCATGGTAATTTAAATTTACCACAAACTCCTTCTGACTGCACAAAACCGGCTGGAACCGCCTATTTGCAAATATCAATAAATCATGCAACATTGTGTTTGTGGCTTCAGAGTGTAAATCAACTAAGGGAATATATTTTTTTGCCCCATAATTCTTTTGAATTTCTTCGTTAACATAAGCCAGAAGTCCTACATCTGTGGCTGTCATGTGTCAATTATCCATCACTCCCTGAATCCATCTGTGTTGTGGCCTTCCTCTTTCCCACTTCCCAGGTACGCCTCCTGCCATTATGATCTTTCCTGGACTTCCATGTCCTGTTACATGCCCAGAATATTTCATTTTCCTCAGCTGTATTTGTCTTAATATCTGGCAAGGCTCCAGGTAAGGATGGGATTCCAATAGAGGTTATCAGGAGTGGGCAAGACACACTCACTATACAGATCCACCAGCTAATAGAGCTATGCTGGCGTGAAGGACAAGTCCCACAGGATTTCAAAGATTCAAGCATCATAACACTGTACAAGAACAAGGGCGATCGGAGCGACTGCAACAACTATAGGGGTATCTCACTTCTGTGTATTGTTGGAAAAGTATTTGCCAGAATTGTTCTGCGCAGACTTCAAGTCCTAGGAGATCAAGTCTACCCCGAATCACAGTGTGGCTTTCGACAGAACCGGTCTACCACTGATATGATATTCTCATTGCGACAAATGCAAGAAAAATGCCGTGAACAGAATCAACCACTGTTTATTGCCTTCATCGACCTCACAAAGGCATTTGATTTGGTCAGTCGTGAGGGTCTGTTCAAGGCACTAAAGAAGATTGGCTGCCCACCAACTCTTCTGTCCATTGTGGAATCGTTCCACACAGGCATGAAGGGTATAATCAAGTTTGATGGTGCAACTTCTGAAGAATTTGAAATCAAGAGTGGAGTTAAGCAAGGTTGTGTACTAGCTCCCACCCTCTTTGGAATATACTTTTCACTTCTACTGAAATATGCATTTCATGATCAGGATGGTGGTATATACATTCACTCACGCTCAGATGGCGGCCTCTACAATGCTCAGAGATTGAAGGCTAAGACCAAAATTAGGAGGGTACTGATCAGAGAGTTGCTTTTTGCAGATGATGCTGCAGTTACGACCCACTCTGAGGAAGAATTGCAATGTCTACTATCTGCATTCTCCAATGCTTGTTCTGAATTTGGTTTAACAATTAGCAAAAAGAAGACACAGATTATGTCACAAGGTGCACATGGGGTACCATCAATCTTTATTGACGACGCCGAACTAGAGATAGTAGACCATTTTACATATCTAGGATCAGTGGTAAATAGCAAATTATCCCTAGATCAGGAAATCAACATCCGGATTGGTAAGGCAGCAACAACAATGAACAGGTTAAGAAAAAGAGTCTGGGAGAACAGGAAGCTTACTGCCAAAACAAAAGTCCTTGTCTATCAAGCCTGTGTCCTTAGTACTCTTCTCTATGGCAGTGAAACCTGGACAACTTACTCACACCAAGAGAACAACTTAAACAGCTTTCATATGCGGTGTCTGCGAAGAATTCTTGGTATTAAGTGGCAAGACAAAATCACAAATACTGAAGTATTGGAAAGATCAGGTTGTGTGACAGTTTATTCCATGCTCAGTCTTCGTAGACTTAGATGGATAGGACATCTTAGGAGGATGGATGATGGTAGAATACCAAAGGATATCTTTTTTGGTGAATTACAGATGGGTAAGAGATCTCAGGGTCGGCCTCTACTACGATACAAAGATGTGTGTAAGCGGGACATGATTGATACAGGCATTGATAATGCACATTGGGAGCAAGTCGCCGCTGAACGTGTTGCATGGAGGGCAAATATCAGAAATGGAATAAAGTCAAAGGAGAAAATTATTGCAGAAAAGTCACACACCAAGCGTTTGAGACGTAAGATGGTGCATGATGGTGGAAATGACCACTTGTTCACATGCACCCACTGTGAACGGACATTCACAGCGCAAATTGGCCTTATCAGTCACACTCGCTACCGCCATAGTTAAAAGTTATTATGCCTTTTTAAAGCACAAACTATCGTCTGTCAAGACGGCAAGGTGCCAATGAATGATTTGTCTTAATAATCAGTCCTCCTCCATACTGAGTTCTTGTTGGACTGACCTATTTACCTTTTTCATCTAATGAATTCTTAAAACTCTTCTGTAACAGTTATATTCACAGGTGCTTATGTGACTTTCAGCTGTTTGCTAAATATCAGACTTTCACACCTGTATGTGAAATATACCTGCTCTTACTGTGAGTACTCAGCATTTACTCCTGCCTGTTTCCTATTGGCCAGCATTCATACTGACCATCTTCTACTCATGTCCTGACTTACTATGGGAAAGACGCCCCTCCACTGTCTGCCCCACCCTTATGATCCACATCTGTCTGTTCCACCCCTGTTTGCTCCACCAGTGTATGCCCTACCCCTGTCTGCTCCACCAGTGTCTACTTCACCCGTCTGCCCCACCACTGTCCATGTGAGGATTAAACGAACAAACTGCAGAGGAATGTCTGCAGAATTGCCAAATGTTCAGTCAATTAAATAAGTTATTAACACTCAAGGATGGTCAGTAAAGCAAAGACACAAGAAACATCTGAGAACCATCAACTAATCACAGATATTAGACCTAGGTAATCATGATTTGTGAACTTAGTAACAACTGGTAACATTGACGGGAGAGAAGAGCAAAGGGGAAGGTAATGAGATAATTACCGAGATGCCTTGGTCACATGACATCATCAAGACAAGACCACAGACCTGATCCACAACTGGTCATTATCTGAGATGGCATACCATGACCGCCCACCCTGATCAGCATGGCACATTATGATGGTGTAGGCTCTTCTTGCCAGCTTCCTGGCCTAGAGGTTAGCGACTTTTCTCTGTAATCTCGTAGGTAACGTTACTATGGTGAGAATCAGCAGAGGTTCGAATCGCGTTGGTAACTTACGGGGTATATGAGCTGACCGCTCAGAAAGCAATGGCAAACTACTGAGTGTAATCTTGCCATGAAATCAACAATCAGCTGAAAGATGCTGATGTTGACAGCGATGTCCTGTAAAGGATATGCAAACATTTTTTTTTAGGCTCTTCTTAAAGCTATGTGGCTCTAAAGAGGATCTCTACGAAATGGTCAGTTCATCCTGACAACTCGTCTCACTATGACACAATCACATGGAGAAGCAGACTCAACACTACTATAATGAACACATCAACACATCGGTTTCCAATGATGTATTTTATACCAAGAAATGACAATCATACATCACCAGAGCAGAATAAAGCTGGCCAGTTTTGCCATCATACATGCACATGGAAAGTATGAGTTGCATGTGTTAGGTCACACTCATGCACGTGTACACTGTTAGCTCACACTCATGCACGTGTACACTGTTAGGTCACACTCATCCATGTGTACACTGTTAGGTCACACTCATGCACGTGTACACTGTTAGCTCACACTCATCCATGTGTACACTGTTAGGTCACACTCATGCACGTGTACACTGTTAGCTCACTCTCATCCATGTGTACTCTGTAAGTACTCTCATCCATGCTCTGTAAGTACACTCTCATCCATGTGTACTCTAAGTACTCTCATCAATGTGTACTCTGTAAGTACTCTCATCCATGTGTACTCTGTAAGCCCACTTTCATCCATGTGTACTCTGTATGCTCTCATCCATGTGTACTCTATATGCTCACTTTCATCCATGTGTACTCTGTAAGTACTCTCATCCATGTGTACTCTGCAAGTACTCATCCCTGTGTACTCTGTATGCTCACTCTCATCCATGTGTACTCTGTAAGTACTCTCATCCATGTGTACTCTGTAAGTACTCTCATCCATGTGTACTCTGTAAGTACTCTCATCCATGTGTACTCTGTATGCTCACGCTCATCCATGTGTACTCTGTATGCTCACTCTCATCCATGTGTACTCTGTATGCTCACTCTCATCCATGTGTACTCTGTAAGCACACTCTCATCCATGTGCATTGTGTAGGAACACTCTTGCCAATATGCATCAAGTAAGCACATACTCACCCATGTGCATTATGTAAACACACACACCCATGTGCATTATGTAAGCATGCCCTTAGCCACATGCATTATGTAAGCACACACTTACATGTGCATTATGTAAGCACTCACCCATGTACACTGTGTAAGTTCAAAGGGGGTAGGAGGGAAGAGGAGTTCATGAATATATATGAAAGAATATGCAATGCCACTAACATAGCTACTTACTGGAACCACTCCTACATACCAGTTCATTCACAGACAGAATACCTTCCCTAGACATACATACCTTTTACAAGCTGATACTTAGGTTCATGTCTCCACTTCACGTCTGATCTCTCTCACATATCAACACACTGAAGTAGCACCCAATCTTGTCTTGCCATATATCCCTGACACAAATACTTCACTATTCTCCCCATAAGTCAACACACTGAAGCAGCACCCAATCTTGTCTTGCCTCACATCCCTGACACAAATACTTCACTATTCTCCCCATAAGTCAACACACTGAAGTAGCACCCAATCTTGTCTTGCCATATATCCCTGACACAAATACTTCACTATTCTCCCCATAAGTCAACACACTGAAGCAGCACCCAATCTTGTCTTGCCTCACATCCCTGACACAAATACTTCACTATTCTCCCCATAAGTCAACCCCTGACATCTGTAATGCAGTATTGTCTATGTATGTAACATGTGCACTGCTATATCATGACCATTATTGATGCCTCATCCAACCAACCCATTTCAATTATAACCACAAACCAGGGAATGACCTGCCCACCTGGCTTCACTAGCCTATTTCATCATGTCTCAATGACTGACTCCATCCATCCTTTTCTTTTTTCAATCAATGACATATTAATTTTTGTCAGCCTGTTTGCAGAAATTATGTATGATTGGTGTAATGTTTTATTCCACATATATGTTTATAGCATTCATAAGACCTATGGGCAGTGATAAAACTACAAGCACACTCAGCAATTGTTGTTTTATATATGTAGTAGAATTTTCCAGAAGTGTTCAAACAGACACAAAGATGGCGTGCCTCAAGCTGTTTCAGCACTCACTGACAAATATGTCTTCTCGTTCTGTGTGTGTACGTGTAAGCCAGATGACACAGATAAGTCATCATCATCTTCCACTTTTACCGCCAAGCGTCATGGGGAGGGATAACTGACATTACAACACTCAATTAGTACTGGATAGTGTCATTCTGTGTGATTGTACAATGTCTTTGATGTCATCAGTCCATTTTCTTCTCAAGACACCCTCTTACTTTCATATCAGATGTTATTTGGTGTAGCACCAGTGCTAACTGATAACATTGTTTCTTATCCAGTCTCGAATAGTTAAATTGGCAGCTCATATCATCATGCTATTTATCAGCCATGTTGCAGGCATAGGTATGTTTAGACATTGCAAACTTGCTTTCTGACAAATGATTTTGATTTCTCTGTCTATTTTGTCAGCCCAGACTACATAGGAACTACTAAGAAATTAATCTAAATTTTGTTCACTTTCATTGTTACTGAACTAGCCACAACTCTACAATATATACAATTAAACAAACTTATGTATTTGCCAGCCAAGGAAAGGTTATGCTTTGTGTTATTCAATAACTTTAACAAATCAATAACTGTGTGATCTCTAATGTATTGGATTGGTGAGTTATGCCTGTATTTTGACTATCTTTCTCTCCTCATAACTCCAATTGTAATTTCGTACACTGCATCATTTACAACTATATTTATACTACAAAACTAAACTTCTGCGAAATCTACCAAAATAATACTAACATACAATCTACAGATTATAAAAGATCAGATGCTCCGTATTTACATAAACAGACATCAAATGCAGACAATCTAACTGACAGCATTCATAATGAACTAATGAAATATACATTTGCAATGAACAAAAATGACATAAATTATTACAGTTTGTAGTCATAATAGTCAACATACTTTGGATACAATAAATTCAAGCCAATATTATGTTTCAACACTGAACAGTTCACATGAGACTAGAAAAATGAAACACTGCCATTGACTACATGTACTGCAGTGTTCCTTAATTACATGTACAACATAACAAAGATCTGGGTAGTATGATATATAACACATAAAAAAAAGTCAAACCTGATCATTCACATTCTTAAGTCATGTAAATATTCAAATACCCCCATGAATGCCGAGTCACATCTTTGGTCTTTTCTTTGTTATTATATATTGTCATTTCCATGTACGCCCTATGACCCGGATTCGTTTTCCAGTGTTACTTCTTTTTTCAACCTAATTGTTTCGTCTCGGTTTCTAGTTCACAACCGTGATCGATGCACTTGATTAGGAGATGTGTTCTTAACCTCATTCATTTCAATTCAACAATGGGCATGAGAACCCACCTTGAGAAAATCTATCTACCATGCTGGAAGACATCAGGAGAGTTCTGCAGACGTGCACCTGGCACAAAGAAAGTCAATTAGAAAATCAAATGCTGGGCTAAATCTGGGCTATAAGACATTACACCGCCACACCATGCAACTTTGATACTAGCCAGACAAAAAAATGTGTATACAGCAAAAGCAGACTAAACACAAACATTGGTCAATCTGGTTGCCAGTACACTGACTGTGTGAGAATGTACAACACTCCCAGTTTCAACAGCAACAAAGAACACAGCTGGCATTAGCTAGGTTTAGCCTTAATTGTGACAAGGCAAGCGAACATTGGGCTACACAATGATGAGTACCTGGTGTCTTCACTAGAAATAATCATGGAAAATAAAGCAGGTTGGCATGTAAATGAACAGTGTGATACAATGGAAGTTATCATTTTAAACAGGCAAAATAAACTGGATTTGAAAGGTATGATCAAGTGCATTTGGAGAAAAAGCAGTTGAGAGTCCGGCCTAGAATGTCAAGAAAACACAGTGGCTGAAACATTTGTTCCATGGATGTGATGATCACAAGCCTCCTGTTGTGCCCACATGACCATAGAAGCTGAAACATTTGTTCCATGGATGTGATGATCACAAGCCTCCTGTTGTGCCCACATGACCATAGGAGTATCCTGGTGTACACCTCCATCTTGTCTAGACATCCCAATGTATCAGCAGCTGTCTGGTTTCCCTCCACAACTGTAATTTGATAGGAAATCATCAAATCTGGTGATGGAAGATCTGCTGCCGCTGGTTTCCAAATCTGCATGTGTTATTCTTCGTGCAATGCCACCCTGTTGAGACTACATTTGTTTCACAAGCTGACATGTATTTCCCAGAATAAACATCAGTCAATAGATCAACATCAACAAAGTGATACATTTTACATTGTTCCCCAAATGTGTGTTCTCTATGACTCTACAGGTAATCTAATCACAGTTATTTCACAGAAATCTGGCACTTCATACAATTCCCCCACCCCCTCTATCAGGCAATCAATTCATTGATTGTCTCCTGTGACTATATGGGTAATGTACTCTGATACGTGGCGTATTGGTGTACCATAAGGCAGATGTAGTCGGAACTCCGTAGGATCATGTTTAAAGTGTGAAGAGGTTATTAGTAGTGAAGTTTCGTTTGTTTGATAATACCATTTTTACGGTGAAAACTTGGTGAGGACATTTGAAATATGGCACACACATTTCACCCAGAATGTTATCCCACAACTCTGACATAATGTTACTCCACAACTGTTTTTAGAATGTTACACCACAACTGTTGTTAGAATGTTACTCCACAACTGTTGTTAGAATGTTACTCCACAACTGTTGTTAGAACGTTACTCCAAGAATGTTACTCCACAACTGTTTTCAGAACGCTATTCCACAAAGCATAGAAGAAAAGCCAGGCACTTTTAATCAAACTGCTACAGGAACAATCATCAAGGAACTCTCTAGTGGCTCTGCAGGAGCATGAGCTTAAGCATGTCTGGAGTGCTGTCATATTGATTCTTACAATCAATGTTTAGTAATCAAACACTGAACAGTGCTAGCCTTCTACATGCTTGGTTTATCTAGAACTCTGGCCTCTTGAGCATCATTGAAATATTAATTAATTCAAATACCAGATGACAAATCACTAAAAATAAAAAAAATACAGCAAATAAAAATATAAGTCAGAAAAAACATGCATCCACAGGGACATTTCAATACATAAGGTAATGAAGCCTAGCATGCAAATAAAATTATAATTATTATTAATTGTTTGATTGTTACATTCCGGTAGAATAGACAATGTTGAGCAGTGTTTAATTTTCTTATAAAAAAGAGTGTTGATAACAAGCATTTCGACCTACTACACTAGAGTCAAGGCAAACACCGATGTTCGTCCATCATGAATGACGTTGACCATTCATTGACGATGACCATTCATTACACTACATATTTGATGAGGAACGAATGACTTGCGCTTTGGTTTTGTATAGCGAGGAAGTGGTCGCGCAACACCCTCGCCCCCGCTCCCTCGTCTGTGTCCGTCTGGCTCCAGTGGCGAGCATGGCAAGACGACTGGAAGACGGACACAGATGCAGTGGACTTTAGGCTGCCACGGGCCAGTTATCCCTGTATATATAGGCTCTCGAGAGCCTCGTACAGACGGCCCTGCCGACAATTCCTTTAATTTTCAGTTTTAAGACAAGCGTAGCGACAAGCAATGAGCGTATGATTACTTATAGGATCAACAAGATTTCCTTCGCCAAAGACGGACTGACCGCCAGAATGGACCACACATACAAGAGGCGAGAAGCTGCCCACAGAAGATACTGCTCGTCTAGGATGCGAGCAGATCTCCCGATTTACGGTTGAGCCTCAGCAGCGCACAAGTGCACATGACGACTGACAGGCCAGACGTTCATGCACACCTTGTACCTTGAGACAAGCATATGACTACTGGCAGGATCAACCAGATATCTATCGGACAGACGGACTATTCACGCACACGCAAGCCAAGAGTAGCATCGCTAAAGCGCGCCCTCCCGGTACAAGGTAATGCATGCAAAACCACTGGACGCCTACCGACGAGCTTTCAAGCTATGCCGGCAGGACTGACCGAAAAAAAAGCTATACCAGCTTACTGACTGCAGGCCCACTACTCATCGAGAGAGAGTGGGCGCTTATCGAGACTTTGTCGAACGGTCGTACAAATTTTGCTCTTTTGCCCGCTCAAACCACGACCCTGGCTGCACGATGCGGTTACATTCTTGAAACGCCTGCCTCGCTAACTTACGTTGGCTGGGAAGATCCCATTTTGGTGCACCTCACACAGCCATCCGAGACAACGAACGCTAGACGCAGAACTGATCTAGCGAACCAGACCAGCCCCACAACAAGGCAAACACCTATGACATGCAAATACACATCATCTCCTCTTCGTAAGAAATTCAAACCAAAAATATCGGAAAAGAAAATATGGCGACTTTGTTCTGGGTATATAAGGATGTGTTACTTGTGGATTGTCTAAAAAAAAAGTAGAATAGATAATGCTATATGTTACTGCGATACACTGCTTAAGTTGTGTGATGGCACACATCAAACATGCCCTGGGTGTTTGCTACTCAATATTACGAGATCCCACACTGCCAGCCTGGACCTCACACTGCTACCAGTTACGAGAATAGCAACAGCACTATTTATGTGAGGTGCTTATATGCCCACCTCACAGTCCCTGACCAGGCACCCTGTGGCTTTCATCTCTTTCGATATTTGAAGAAGTGCCTAGCTGGAAAGTGATATGAAACTGGTGACCAAGCCCAGCAAGCTGCAGTGTCCTAGATGTGGGACATTGATACTGATTTCTTGTGGGCTGGGATCACATTGATACTGATTTCTTGTGGGCTGGGATCACATTGATACTGATTTCTTGTGGGCTGGGATCACATTGATACTGATTTCTTGTGGGCTGGGATCACATTGATACTGATTTCTTGTGAGCTGGGATCACACTGATACTGATTTCTTGTGGGCTGGGATCACATTGATACTGATTTCTTGTGGGCTGGGATCACATTGATACAGATTTCTTGTGGGCTGGGATCACATTGATACTGATTTCTTGTGGGCTGGAATCAATAGCTTAGTGTTCAGATGTATCAAATGCCTAGACAAGAATGAAGATTATATGGAAACAAGTTGTGTGACAATGTTAATTACTGGTTATCTTTAGACTTGTATCTGAATACATGGATCTACATGACACACTGTACTACCTTATTTATCGAAATACACTCATATTTCTGCCTACAATCATCACCACATAACACACCACATAACATACCATCTACAACTTAAACACAAACACCAGTTACAGATTACATGCTACAAATTATTACTCCATACATGTTATTTGCTTTAGCAAAATTAGGGAGATAAAAAAGAAAGAATATGATCTCCATGGCTATGTGACCTGTTGAGGACCTCATCTCATAAAACTGCGACCCAACATTTCATAGCCTTGTCAACTATGGGAGCAACCTTAATCCCACTCAAAGCTATGGTTATTATCACATATAGTGCAAAACCAACATCCAGGTAAAAACAATCTGAAATAATTTTGTTGTTGCTTACAATCAAACAAACAGTGAAACAGAAAACATCTCAAGACATGATGAGTGATCCAGTTACTGTACACAATTCAATACTAGAAGATGCAACTGACAAAATTATATCCATGTCATTACAACATGCTCATTCTGCTAACAACTAAGAAGATCAAATCACAAAAGAATATACAACATATCTATTGCATGATATCGTATTTTGATTGGTGACTGTCATGTGGGTAAGTGTAAGTACAATTTGCCACATTAATGAACTTCGACAATTTCAATTCTCATTCTTCCTTACTAACCTACCAAACAATATATCCAGTAAATGGCTGTACTAAAAACAGGTCGCTACATACAATTTCTTGAAGCTGAAAGACAAACTTTGAATAATACATACACAAATTGTAACTGCTGTGTGTACAAATAAATGCCACCTGTAGAGACATAAAATTAGCATTATAATCGTAATTTCTGAATAGCATGTTAACATCTTATCATATGATCAATATTAAAAAACAAGGATGATTACATCTCGCTTCTGACAAAGCCATCATATGCTCACACACACATATGAAATGACCACTTGCATGCTCAAGTCAAGTGCACCACATTTATTGTAAAACTGGAAAAATAAACATATGCTTATTTCCGATAACATAGCAGTGATTACAGAATTCACATAAACACTTTACAAAACAAAAATTCTTTTCACAAAAAGTAAGACTGAAGTTAAGAGCAAATAAAGCAAGCAATAAGTCAGCGTTTGAATGATATTTCTGTGACATCCACAAGAAGCACGACCTCAGACAATAAAACTGAGGATCCCATGGTAACTATAACGTGTCACATGATAATCATGTGATACTCTGATGAACTGGGAGCTATGGTAGCACAGCGGCTTGCCTGGCAGCCATGTATTTGAGACCCTATCAAGAGGAGAAGTTTAAAACAAAGAGAGACCTGGACAACCTAGCCTAAAATATTTACCAGGAAAGTACAGGCATATGCATGGCACTGACACACCAAGTGCTGACTGGTCAATTAAACAATATGGTGCCAGCACCATGTACTCAATACAGCATGATTCCGTTGCCCAGCTACTGAGTTACTTGTGTGGAGTGATACTGTGAGCTGTGGATTTCATGTGGAATGTGCTTACATCTGTCTGTGGTGGTTTGTATTGCGAACTGTATATTCAGAAAAATGATGGATAGCCGGTTGCTGAACTAGCTGGTTTTGCCTTATGCAGTAATGTTTGTGCAGCTGGTTTTCTACTGACTACCGCTTAGATCGGCGATGAACTGTAATGTTAGTGGTGGACTGTTGTGTTGGCATTCTAGTCGCGGCCTTATGCATGTATACCTGTGCGTGCTGTTGGTTTGTTGGGACTACTGTCTGTTCCACTTTTTACATGGAGCAGTGAGGAGCATTTTGTGTGATATTCATCAGCACAGGAAAGGAGCATTATGGGGAGGGGGGAAAGAGGACCTCTGCCGTGAAGTTGGAACAGCGACTAACAATTATCACAATACAACTCAAGGCATGGAAAGGGGATCCATAGTTTACTAGTACTCTGATAAAATAACTTTTAACAAAATAACTTATAACATGATCATCATGCTGTGAACCATACGTGAATTAGAAGATATAATGTGATAAGCACGCTTTGGTAATCTGATAAACTGCAACTTTTAACATGATAACCATACAGCTTTACGTGGATGAACAGTAATCTGTGGCACGTTAATCGTATTGTGAAACTTAATTAACTGTAATATATGATATGATGTTCGTCATGTGTTACCGAGGTGAATTTATAAAATGATAATGATGCTATGTTACTCAGAACTAATAAAATGATCATGCTGTGTCAATTAGATGAACTACAACATATAACATAATGGTCATGCTGTGTTACTAGATGAATTATAATATATAACATAATGGTCATGCTGTGTCAATTAGATGAACAATTACATATAACTTAATGGTCATGCTGTGTCAATTAGATGAACAATTACATATAACACAATGGTCATGCTGTGTTACTAGATGAACTATAACATATAACAATGATCATGCTGTGTTAATTAGATGAACTATTACATATAACATAATGGTCAGGCTGTGTTACTAGATGAACTATAACATATAACATAATGGTCATGCTGTGTTACCTAGAAAAACTGTAACTGTTAAAATGATAATAAAGCTGTTACCATCACAATAACACAGCCATGAAATCAAATATGAAACCGCAACTGTTTTCCCAACACCATCATACAATAGAAAGCAAGGCATTGGAGAACATAATGACCACCAGAAAGATTAGAAGGGGCACAGGCAGATCATGTAATGGAGTTCCTGCTGTGCGATACTTTCGGCAAGCCACTCTGGGGAAAGAAACAACCATATGGAATCAAACCCAGAATATTTTCTTCTCTTCCCCAGAGAAGGAAAGGTAATGTGGTTGAGAACTGGTCACTTCGTATCATTATGCAATGACATACTATATGTGAAGGCCTAAAGAAATATCTGCATAAATTCAGCATACTATTCATTATGTTTTTGCTGAATTATTTATTTTTCATCCGTTATGTTTTTCAAATAAATGGTTTAAGTCAAATGAAAGACATAAATATTACAAAAGAAGCTTTGTTTACAATTATAAAAATAAAGTACACATTTTCTATTTCAAACACTTTCATATTATGAACGCTCATTTGCTTAATTCCACTTGTATACATCAGAAAATAAAATCTGCACACGGACAGAAACACATCTACTATACAATATGTTAAGAACAGCCAGTTTTGTTTTGATTTCCCACACCTTCTGTGATCACATTGTAAATGAATTTTCTTGTATTTTCACTGTTATTTTCTTTTTTAAAAGTTGAGTTGAGTCAAGAACCAACATCACATCACTTGGGAGATTCCCATACATGCTCTGTCCTCATCTTCAACAGATAGTGAAGAGTCCAAATACTAATAGTACCAGTAGTTTTCTTCTGGAAACAGAACATGTGTGTCAAAATGTGCTTCCTTCGTTTTCATTTGTCCAGTGTAGGACAGGATGTGTTATGAGCTGATATTTGCATCGTTTAGTTAACACATTTTTTCTGTCCGGGGCAAAAAGAAAACTCTAACCTGCAGTTTGCGGCGACTGCACTTGCCAGGCGGCCTTAATTCCTCAGGCTCAAGAACCCGTCCTACACTTCAAGGTACTATAGGCGGTAAAATGACAGCCAACACATCATGGCCTTTGATGGTGGGTTTGCCTTCATGGCAAAGTGTTTCAATGAAAAGATAATTAATAGTTCATCAATGATAATTTGCTATAATTTCCTTCATAACCCTTTCAGAAATCGAACACAAGTGTATTACCTCTTTAAAAAAAATGTGAGGCTAGTATTTAGGGTCAATATTTCTAAGCATTTATAAAATAATGTCATTTTTATTTACCAAATGTTTTGTTTTTTTAATACCTCCATAGTAATCATGGCATCATCATTAAGAGACTTATCGACTGACCTAGGAGTTATTGTTTTCTCATAATGTGGCCAAAAATAATGTTTGTGATAAGGTGTCTGTGTGTCTTAGACTCCCACAAAATGTTTAGATTACGCTTGGCATATAATCATTTTTTGGGCATTTGCTCGCTTTGAGCTCAAGAATAGTTCATAAATGTGTTATTACTTTTAGTGCATTGGACTGATTTTTGTGTGTGGATTATCTTTCCCTATTACCAGTGTCCCTCGCCATCAGGTGAACCCACTGCAGCTTCTGAGGTACTTGTAACTGACGTCTCCATGTCAAGGACGAGAAGTCAACATTTTAGTCCAACTGACTGGTGTCATGTCATGTAAAATATCGAGTATATATATATATATATATATATATATATATATATATATATATATATATATATATATATATATATATATATATATAGTTTTCAACACCAAGATAAAAATGCCAGTTAAACTTTTAATAATGCATGGATACTCAAAGAAAGGGAGAAAAAAGCCATATTCTTGAAGAGTTCACCTAAGGAATGAACATGAAGAGTTCACCTAAGGAATGAAACACATGAACAGCAGCAAATTTTGATTTTATGACCCATCCATACACATTTTCCTACTACAAGATAACATCTTAATGGAAGAAGCTGCACTAAAAAGCAACGCTAAGAACTACATGAATAATTTCAACAACACAGCAAATATATTGAATGCCATGAGAATTACTTACTAAACCAAATCTTGTTTAGATTATAAATTCGAAAATTATCAAAACTTTAAGAAAGGGTAATGAGCACACCATTGTGGCATATTGGGGTTATGGTGCCAGGCCCGTGTGTCTGATATCAAATGGCACTTGATCAATGATGTGGCTAGTATTAAGTGACACATCAAGGGGGTTTGAACTAAAGATCTCTGGACCAACAGGAGACATAACTAACCACATAGCTATCACAGCTCCTATATATGTCCAAGATCGGAAGCCTGTGTGCATTGTTGCGCACATAAAAAAATCCCTTGGCAATTGGAAATTGAGTTGTTGAGTTGAGTTAAGAATCGACATACGTGCTCCGTCCCCTCGTTCAAAAGCCAGTGAAGAGTCATACTACTAATCGTTCCCACCGCTATCTGATTAAAAGTTCTTCTGGTCTTCCCTCTTAGTTTTGAGATTCTTTCAGAACCCCTGCCGATCCCCCGCAATCTCATTCTTTCCACATATGGGTTCTCAATCTGTTCCTCCGCCTTCTCCACCTGGTCCCACAAGCGCATGACCACCTCCCCCCAGTCCATAGGCAAACTACCACCAAGAGGTGCATTCCCTGCTTGCCTATCAGCCTGTTCATTCCCCCGTACCCCCAGGCCAGGGCAAAATATCCATACAATGCTCACAATTGAAAAAGAATAGCCTAACAGCAATGCCTGGGCAACCTTCTTGAGTTAAAAATCTACCGAAAGTATTTCAGGATCCTCGCCGGTGCTACGTAGTTCGAGCACTGAGCTGAGATTCTCAGGACTCAGGCTTGAGTTAGTAGTAGAACAGAGCTTATGGGTTACACCTGTGTACCGTGATGATCCGTCGACCAAAACTAAAAATATATGAACAATAGCAGTCTTCACATTCTGAAATACTCGCAATTTTCTCTACATAATCTGTACAGGTATAATAAATCATTTACAAAAGCATTATATTATTTGGTATGCAAACATTACTTAACTGCTGCCAGAGCAGAATAGAAGAACTAAAATGGTATGAAAGAATCACTAATGCAGAAATTGAGGACAGAACTAAACAAATTCCAGCCAATCAAGGGCTGAGGAAAAGACCTGGTGCTGGAAAGGACACACACTGAGAAACCTGTTAATAGTGTGACTAGAAAGTCTTTTCTTTAGAACCCAAAGGATAAAAAAAGTACAAAACCTAAAAGTACCAGATGTTTGTAAAGTCTCACTACACTTTGTATGTAGAACAAATTTGAAAAAATTCTTTATTCCATTAATAACACCATTCTGTATGGAGTGCAAAGAATTACTCCAGCAGACATTCGCTGCATATTGCTTCACGTTGGACTGTTGAGCACATTTTTTTATGACAACATGTACTTCACTTGTAAAATTTGTTCTACATACAAACTGCAGTGAGACTTTACATATACATATATATATATATATATATATATATATATATATATATATATATATATATATATATATATATATATATATATATATATATATATATATATTTTACACAATGAATGAAGAAGTGAATTACAGAAAGAGATGAATAAAGGAGGACAGAGAGCTGCAAAAGATGCCAAAACATAGAAGGGCCATGCATGAGTTGGCAGAGAACCTATGCTTCACTGCAGCGGCAATAAAAAAGTAGAAGGAGAAGGAATTTTGTGTCAGCTAGTAAACTCATATCTGATTCACCAAGTGCTAGTCTGACAGAGGTAAGGTAGAATATCTTCAAACTGACAACTTTGTTATCTTTGATGAATAATGTGTGGCGCTCATCTCCTTAAAAGGAAAGACTGATGACTAAATCAATGGTTGCTTACTGTTAGGTATTTATTATTACATCAGCTAGAGAATAACAATGCATGAGGCAGGGAGTGACGAGGGATGGAGTCTTACCAGCAGATAGCCATGAGACTGACATTCTGCAAAGGACTTAGTACATGATGATGATGATGAATGTTACAGAATTAATAACTTCACTTACACAAATATTTACATACAGTAAATGCTCACATTTCTTCATTCTCTACTACTCACATTGAATCCAAATGTGTATACCTCCCATTGCCGATAATTTACATAAACTGATATGATGATATCAATACATTACATCACACTGCAAGGTTAATCAAACAGGTAAGTGTGGGAACCACTCCTTACATGGGCGTGTCTTCTTTGTCTCTATGAAGACATTAAATTAACTATTACACAATATACTAAACGGGTTAACTAGACATAGACAAGCTGCTTCTGCTAATGTATTATGTATTGCAACTAGTAATGCGTACACAAAACATGTTTCTACCGGCCAATTGGCAATATACAGCCTAGTCTGTTACACTTTTGACAATATTTTCACAATCAGGCATCAATAGGAAAACATCATATATATATATATATATATATATATATATATATATATATATATATATATATATATATATATATATATATATATATATATATAATTTATTTATATAATTACATACATATATATTTCAACACTCCTGTTGTGTGTATGTGTGATTATATGTGTTAAAGGTATGTATGTGGGAAAGGACCAATCAAGGGACAAAGAAACTGTGTATACCATTCACATAACAGCTTAGTGGAAGAAAATAAAAGTGAACAATACAGCTAAAATTTCCTTCTTTAAAAAAAAAGTGGTTCTCCCAAGTGAAAAACAAGCCACAATCACATATTTTTAAAACATAAATTAGCACCGCTGTGTAAACACTTTACAAAATTTTCATTTTCACCAGTTAATTCATTAAATGTCTTACACCTTTGTGAATTGGCACCATTCTCTTTTCTGACCACTAATCATTTTCACCAAAGAAACTCACTAAAAGATGAGATAGATCTCATGTGACTTGTCATCAGTGCCGTAAGCAGACATGACCACCCACATGCAGCCATTACACTGACATCTTTTGCAATAATTGACATTTCTGCAGCGGAGGATTCGGCACAATGGTTAGAACATCACACTGACTATGGCATTGTAGGACAAACCATGGAAAGACTGAGCACCTATTCCTCCATGCACTTAGGCCTACATAAACATGATGATCCTAACACTTCACATCCCGACAACAGTTTCCTGCTATGAGACTTTAAAAAATTATATATATATATAGTCTGTTTAAAATGGCACTGAGACTGGCAGTCACTTGACTAGTAAAGTCTAGTATTATTTATTTATCAGTTATATTTATTGTACTTTTCTCAGAATCTCGCCACATTTATAAGTGACTTTAATGCCTGCCCCATTTGTGAAGGTCCAAAATCATGAGATCATAAAGACTATATAAACGTCTGCTGCAGATTGTTGTCGTCACCTAAAATGTCTCAACAGATTATAGAGTTGCAAAATCAATAGTGCCACCACTGTTAATATGTTGTTACTATATAATGATCATCTGTGACAAATGGCCGTCTGTGACAACTAATTATTTATGTGAATTAATAACAAGATTTCATGCAATGAGGGATCAATGTATCAAATATACAAGAATTATGTTCATTAATTACAGCTCTTCTTGTGTTGACAATTATCAATATTTGGAAGTTAGATCTTTCACAAGTTTTGTCCACTTTCAACTTAAATTACTGTTAGCCATTCACCACGGATTTTGGAAAATATTTCTTGCCAAATAATAAATAATAGTTTTGTAAATGACAGAGGGAAAAAAAAGGAGACGGTGATCTGAAGGTGGTAAAATATTGTATTGACAATTATCAATATTTGGAAGTTAGATCTTTCACAAGTTTTGTCCACTTTCAACTTAAATTACTGTTAGCCATTCACCACGGATTTTGGAAAATATTTCTTGCCAAATAATAAATAATAGTTTTGTAAATGACAGAGGGAAAAAAAAGGAGACGGTGATCTGAAGGTGGTAAAATAAAATGACCCTTGGTTAGATTGTGGGTTTAAGCAAATGTGAAGTCAGGAGTGAATACAAGTGTCTGTTCTGACCACAATAAACAAATTCAACATGGCTTCTAAGCTTACAACAACCAACTGTTCAGGTTTAGCTTCAGACTAATAGCTGTTTGAAAAAACAACAACAACAACAAAGATACAAATGGAGAAAATGAAAACATTTCATTTCTGATACAACACTAATCACCCCCCCCCCCCCAACAACCTCCTATGTGTGTGTGTGTGTGTGAGAGAGAGAGAGAGAGAGAGAGAGAGAGAGAGAGAGAGAGAGAGAGAGAGAGAGAGAGAGAGAGAGAGAGAGAGAGAGAGAGAGAGAGAGAGAGAACACTAGAGGTATGGCCTAAGAGGCTAGGGTGTAACATGATGAGGTTTGGGAACTTCTGTTATAGATGTGTATCTTCACCACCAGTGCTAAAAGGTCAAGGAGCCTGCTTTCAAGCCACCAGGGCACTGGTGATACACCACTTATATGCCCATATTATCTTGACCAAACACCACTCTATAAGTATGGCCATCAGAAATCACACTTGACCTCCCAGATCATTTCCCCACACCCACTTTCATCAGGCTGGGTCGACCCTGGAGCCACATGGTCACAGAAAGATTCTGCCCCAAGGAAGATTTGAACACGGACTACCAAGACAACTGGCAAGTGCACTAGCCCTTTTGCTACTGAATCTGTTATCGATTCAACACTAAGCATAATTTGTAATTACAGCAAAAGTATCATGGATCTACCTGTCTAATAAAGCATATTTCATAAGAAATATTTCCACCAGATTCTGATATACAAATTATATTTTGTAAAGCGCTTGTGTGTGGGTAGTTGTGGGCGTGTGTGTACAAGTGTGCACATGTAAGTTCAATCTTCACTTTATCCTTTAATACCAACGTCGCTGTGATATCAGATGAACCTTTGCTCTGTGAATATGCATTATCTGTCTGCTGTCATATTAAAATACTGTTCACATAACTTGTGGTCCCTGATGTCTCCCCAACCCCCATTGGGCTTTGGATCTCGCAGCTTAAACCGTGAGTCTCCAGCTATTGAAACCATATTTGGGTATAAATGCTGGTGGTTTTCTTTCAATTTTGTCTCTGCTTGCTTTACTTTAGCCATCGGATCACAGTTCTTGGACTTTTTATGCATTCCGCTGCAAGAAACAACAAAACCAATAATTTATCAATCTGTGCAAAATGATGCTGCATGTTCTTGGCAATCAACCCCAACTCCAGCTTGATTTACTAGGCAATTTTTAATTTAGTAGTTTGCCACTGCTTTCTGAACGAGAAGTCAAAGGTTAAAGTCTGTTCAGACTATTGTCGGGAATGAAATCACTACCCAGGTGTCAATGCACCGGAAGTTTAAACGTGAGCTCATTAAACCCAGCGGCCATGCTGAACTTCCTGTTTGTCATCAGTCAAACTTTATTCAAGGCAAGAGAAAGCTCAATCACAATGCACATGCAATCAATAAACTAACAGGAATACCTGCTGTGTTTGGTTTGTAACAAGACTAGCTAAACAGAACAAAAATCCAGTGCTACTTTATTCATGGCAAAGGAAAGCCCAATCACAATGCACGCACAATCAATCAATTAACCAGGAATACCTTCTTTAAATATTGAGCACAACCCACTACTGGCAATGCTGATCGTATTCTGATATGAACCTAAGGCCTATCCACGTCAATGCGGAAGCACTAGACTCGAGCTTCGCTCTCGTTTGAGCTTGTCAGTAATGCATATCCTTGACCGGATCCGGAAACAAACCCCGGATCACAAGTGTGTGAAGCGGGTATGTAAACACTAGACCACGCGGCACACGCTGGACATGGCCAAATTATCACAACAGAATATTACGTCACCCATCGTAGGTTGTAGCTCAAGATTTGCCTGATCACCGCGACTTACACCCATCAATCGATGTGGACCCGTCGTTCAGGTCTTCCGCATTGACGTGGATAGGCCTGATCAGCGTTGCCAGTAGTGGGTTGTGCTCAATATTTAAATCTCAAATCCCGAAACAACCAAATAAATCAATGCCTTCTTTGTTTGGTTTGTAACAATACTAGCTAAACAGAGTGCTAGAACTGGGCAAAGATAGTAAGAGATAAAAGTAGAATTGTAATAACAGAGAACAATGTCTGCGACACATACTTAACATGACAAGAAGATGATGACATCATGATTGAGTGGGTACACTGCCAGCAATGGAATTTTACTTAGAGACTGAGATTCAGCAGATTGGGGAGGTCAGTGTGACCGAATGGATAAGAACACATATTCTTAAACATCCAGTGTGCTGATGCCGAGGTCAGGGGTTCAACCCCTACACCTGACAGTTGACTATATTGTTGACCTCTCATCCTTGACTTGGGGATATAAATTACAAGTACCTCTGAAGTAGGATTGAGTTCGCCTGATATCGAAGGACACTGCCATAATAGGCAATTAATAGGGAAAGCTAATCCCCAAGCAAATTTCAGTCCAGCACTACTAGAAGTAGTGTGTATGGACTACGCTTGAGTTCAGAGCAAGTGAGCACAAAAAACAAAAAAAGCTACAGATTGTATAGTCAAGTAACAAGAGTATATCCAAACAGGTATTGATAAAATGGGTTTACTGTTGCTGAGCTTTTATGGGAGTCCGATTAAAACACAAAGTTTGACAGAAAAGCTTGACAGATTGAAGCACACACAGACACAGCTGAACTTGTCGCCCAAAGTCTTCATCAACAGAACAACAAAAGCAAAGCAATGAAAACTAGATCAAATATGAACAACAGAAAGGAGTACTTCCCTGAGTGGTGTCCAAGGCAGGAGACTGGTTTTAAGTTCCCAGTCTCCTAGACTGGACACCATTCAAGTTAGTATTTCTTTGTGTTGCTTGTTTTTTATGTTTTTGCTTTGTTTTGTCCTAGCTCATGGTGTGCAAGACTGGAACTTCACAACTGTGGCAACGTAGCCAGGTCACGATTCAGCAAACCATAAATGGAGTGGCTCAGACCAGGTGTGTTTCCTCCATGGATTTTAGACCTTTTACTGTCAACTGACTCCAACCAGGTGCCCATCAAATCCTTGTGACATAATACTATCTATCAGTTTTCTATGTAACAAACAAAAACTATCTCTGGGAAAAGCATACCAAAAAATGTATGAGAGCTCATACTAAAATGTAAACATCATTACTGTTAATTAAACAAAAAGGGG
Source organism: Cepaea nemoralis (assembly GCA_014155875.1). NCBI lineage: Eukaryota > Metazoa > Mollusca > Gastropoda > Stylommatophora > Helicidae > Cepaea > Cepaea nemoralis. The sequence goes on along the minus strand of JACEFZ010005178.1, from coordinate 149,845 downwards.
AAACCAAGCCAGCAATATTGGAGACTTACCACTCGCCGATATGAAAAATCCGTGAGGCTTTCATGACCAACAATCTGACTTTATTTGGAATGCATGTCATGCTGAGATGCTGTAATGTCCAGTCCCAGTTGTAGTCATCAAATCGACAAAACTCCTGGCAAGGGACAGAAATACTTGTTAGTAAACATTCTTGTAATAACCCATGTTCAAGAAATATTATATTATAGATCTGTACTTACCTCTGAAGTCAGAGTTGATTTGCCTGATGGTGAGGGACACTGTTAATAGGGAAAGCTAACCCACACGCAAAATTTAGTCAATCACTACTATAAATAGTGTGTATGGACTACACTTGAGTTCAAAGCGCACGAGCGCAAAACAAAAACAAAAAATAAATCTGTACTGGTAAAGAATAATATGTGAAATATTATTTCCTTTAATCACCTTGTATTTTCTAAATACAAACTGAATTCATCAATTTGATAACAGAAGTCATAAGCAATGAGATAAGGCACAGCTATCCATATTTACTTGAGCAAATTCAGTAATGTCAGGTCACTAACTGAATACATCAATCTTCTTCTTCTTCTTCTGCGTTCATCCGGAGTTTTTTTTCTCCGGATGTGATTGCATTGTGCCTGTTTACAGCAGAGCTGCGTTCTTGCGCCGTTAGGCCGACACATCCGACTTCTGCGGACATTTGTTGACCGGGTTAACCTTCCCGGGGGAATACATCAATCTGATAACATTCAGCTGCAGCACACATTATAAGACAGAGCACAGAGATTCACATTTACTTTGGCACATTTTTTAATGTCCAGCCACACGGAACGATTGAACGTCATGCCCATGTTGTGTTTGGAAGAAATCCAGTAAGCCCTTTCCACCTGCAATGAAAATGGTAGATATATATATCAGACATGTCACATTACAGAAACACTAGTTCATAAAACTGAAGTGTTTTATTCTTCACAGTCACTGTTGTGTAGTCATGTGTAAGTAACATATTCAGCTATCTGTTTTCATGTTGATATAACAGGGAGTTATATATTCAACATTACTGTTTGGCACAAAAGCCTGAACATAGCATCAACCTCTGTGTGACTACTCAAACTGTTTTGTCCTTTTCTGATATAAAAAAAAAGGATCACGCTTTACTGCACACAGACACAATATAGTCAGTGTTCTTTTCAGGACATAAAAGAAGAAGAGAAGCTGCCACAGCAGCAGAAGCAGCAGCAGCATTTGAAGGAGGAGGAAGAGAAGGAGGAGGATGAGGAGACAGAGGGGGAGGAGAAGCAGCAGCAGCATCTGAAGGAGGAGGAAGAGAAGAAGGAAGAGAAGGTGCTGCTGCTGCTGCTGAAAGAGATTCTTGCAAAAATGGCAATAACAACCTGATCATATTCCTAATAAAATATAATCTTTTTATTTTTATTTTCAAAATTTTTTTTTTTTTTTTCATCAACTAAACACTAAACACTCACTGAAATCTTATTACTGCATAAAGTTAATTGGTATTTAAATAAACACTGAGATAAGTTGCTGCATGGAACCAATGTATCAAAACAGGCAACAATCCCCTTATCTTTCACCCTGTTCTGGCATGATTTCAAAACTGTTTCCGCTTTCAGATATGAAACTATCTGCTGTTTTCACAGGACCAAGACCTCCATAAACTGTTTCTCTGACAGGTCACCGAGGGACACAGCTGTTTTCTCAAGGTCAGTGTAAATCACATTCCTGGAAAATACACTGCAGTGCTATCTCAGACCGTTCACATAAACATTCAGGACTAGTTTCCATTCTTCGACACAAGTGGCCTTGAAGTTGCCATTGTGGCCTGTCTTCAGATTGAATGTGATGACTTGTACACCAGATTGAATGTGATGACTTTTACATTACTGCCAGGCAATTTCTGTATGTCATTATGAACTAAAAGATACTCATTAATTCATTGCATAAGTTATGATTCCATACCACCAATAACAAATGAAACACTCAATGGAATCAAGCTGTTTACCAAATTAATTAAGCCATGTGTTACCGAGGCCCTTTAGGGAACGAAAGAGCAGTAACAGTGGAACCTACCATGCATGTCATAAGAGGGTTTGTGTGGGACTAGCTACCACATCCTGTAGGAAACTAAAAAAAAAAGTCGCTTAAAAGTCGACAGGGTTGACTTCATTGCACCGGGTTTTATCCCATATGGCTCGGTCTCTTTCCGCAGCGCGAAAAGCGTCACACAAAGCATTAACTCCGTAGCTCTAGCGACGACCCACAGGAGTCCCCGAAAAATTTAACTCATGAACCGAAGGACACGGCCCGGAATTGAACCCACAACCTTCGGCTTGACCACTTCGCCACGAAGACTCCTCATGGGTGTAGGAAACTTAGCTGCAAAACCCAGCCAATCATGAACATGTCTACAAAGGGCCTGGTGTGACTTGGTTGAGGGTCTATACTCCAATGAAGGATGAATGGTCACAGAAAAATTGGGTACAAGTCACATGATTAACACCTGACTTCATACTGACCAAGATCTTGGGGCTTCTCTTTGTGGTCTAGCTTACCAAGACCACACCACAAGTCTGGCTAATATTACAAAGATTACCATGCTTCTCCGGTGGATGGATGGACAGAGAGACAGACAGGTGGATGGATGGATGAAACAAAGGAAGGAAGGATGGAAGGAAGGAAGGAAGGAAGAAAGGAAGGAAGGAAAGAAAGGAAGGAAGGAAGGAGGGAGGGAGGGAGGGAGGAAGGAAGGAGGGAGGGAGGAAGGGGGAGGGAAGGAAGAAAGGAAGGAAGGAAGGACAGAGAGACAGTGAAGCCCCAGTGTTGGTCTGACATTCCTCACTGATTTCGGAGCTCGGAGAGGGACAGGTAGGCTCTACAACATGGTCCACAAGGGACTGTGCCGGGAGGCCAGTTTCCACACCAGCCTCACTCTGAAAGAGGCAGGCCCTTTACAGGGCAGCCATTAGGTTAATTAGCATTCCAGTAGAGACATCATGGGGAGAGACAGCTGCAACAACTTTAATCAACATGACTGAGACTGTCATGAGGGATGGCAAAATAAATGTTACACTGAAGTTGGTTGGATACGTGTCGGTAGAGAGATGCAAATATCACAGCTTAGCTGTAAATATACCACACAATGTCACATTACCTTCGATCCACTGACAGCATAGTTTTGATTTTTGTCATAATTCCCCAGAACTAGCATGCGACATTCAGGACAGTCCCTGAAATTTAAAGTTACAATTTATATTAGAAACATGTGTTTCAGAACGCTTAGCTTATGACAAAATAACTAGCCATGCAATTAAGCACAGACATAATGACTAGAGAAAATGCTTCAGAGAACAAAGAGTGTAGGAGAGATAGAGAGAAAAAACAAAATGAATGAGAGATGAGACAAATGTGTTGAACGCTCATACTTACTTTTCCTGCATTCTGGCATAGACTTAACATATTTTAACCCCCCCCCCCCCAAAAAAAAAGACATATCAAAGAGAAACAGACAGAGAGAGAAACAGAGAGGCATACAGTGACAGATATGGCAACAGAGAGAGAGAGAGAGAGAGAGAGAGAGAGAGAGAGAGAGAGAGAGAGAGAGAGAGAGAGAGAGAGAGAGAGAGAGAGAGAGAGAGAGAGAGAAAGAGGGAGGAAGGTTTAAGAGAGGGCACCATATGTGGCAAGAGAAGGCACCAGGTGTGGCAAGAGAGGGCACCAGGTGTGGCAGAAATATTTACAGACAGCCAAACATTTGGAGCGATTTCCCAAAATAGAATAATACATAAACATAAATAATAAAAGAAGTTTTAAAAAATGTTGATTCGTGTCTCAAAATATCATAACACGGCAGATGTGTGTTTAATCTAATAAACATTCTTTGGACATATTAAGCTGGAATATCTTGTGACAATAGGAAAGTTGGAGGGATAGATAGTGAGAGGAAAATCTAGAGAAAAGATCCTATATAACTTGACATCACTGTATGGAGGAACATCTGTATTAGAAATTATTGGCACTACACAAAATAGAAGGTAGTGAACTACCAGATAACCAATGTATTAGCTGAATGATGATAAAAAAAAGTATTAAATTTTGTGAAAACAAAGCCGCTCCCTGGAAATGCTAGAGTGTTTTGGAGGTATTGATCAAAAACAAATTTGGTGTGGCCAACAATAGATTTTTGTTCCAAAAGTGTGGCCCAGAGAAACAATGTGCCAAAAACAAAACTACAAAAACTCACAACAGAAATAAAAGGCAACTATTCTGTAAAAACTTACAGCACAAATGAAACAACCAACGTGCTGTGAACACAAAGCAGAAATAAACTCACCGCTCATTCTGTGAACACTGTGAGCACAGTTATCATAGACAAGAACTAAAATGGCATGACAGAATTACTAACGTGGAGCTCATGGATACAACTAAATAGATTCCGGCAAATCAAGAGGCAAGGAAAATACGCTGGTGATAGACAGGACACACAGAAATAAACCTCTTCACAGAATATATAGAAAGTCCTTCCTGTGGAGCCATCAGGGCAAAAGCAATAGAGGTAGACCTAAAAACACACGCAGAAGAGAATCTGGGACCATCCATCCATCATGTGCCATGCCGGTAAGTATGGGCGGTCATTATTCACCATTTCACTCGATCACCAGAGTCGTGGGTCAGCTCAGTGTTCTTGTCTTAACCATGTCACGTGGTCAAGCCACCTATTTATTTACTTTTCTGTTTTCCCCTTGTTCTCTTCCCCTAGATCTTGTCAGTTGTCACCAACTTCTCTAACTTATTTCTTCTCATAACATATCCAAGAAATTTTGACTGTCTATGTCTAATTTCTCTAATCCAGTTGTTCCCAAGCTTTTCAAGCAGAGGGCCATATCTACTATTTTCGGTAGTTAAGCAGGCCACAACGTTATAAAATTATAAAAGTAATTCAATATCATTCTTACCTTTCTTAACTTAAATTTTAAATCAGTTTTGAAAATCGCTATTAATGTAATTAATTTTCAATTGTAACTGTTCTTCATAATGAGTTACTTAAGTTCAGATGTCAGTTTATCAATTTCTGGGCACAAATATGTCGTGCCCAAAGTCATAAGCGCAGCAAGGTTACTGTCGGTGAGTCTAGAATGTTGCTAGTTTTTTATAACGCTCATTGCGGAAAATTACTGCTCGAGGCCTCGCGTGCTACTTTCTGATAGCTAGCGGGCCACATGTGGCCTGCGGGTCGTGGTTTGGGAACCACTGCTCTAATCAGTCTACGATTTCATTTGTTTCTTGCAGACTTAGCTGTTGGTTTTTCTGTCTGTCCATGGTATTGTTTGCATTCTCCTCAGAAACCACATTTCCACAACCATCAGATGTTTTTCAGCTTGACTGCTCATTGTCCACTCTTCACATCCATACAAAAGTACAGCATCTCAACACTAATATTCTCGTAGCAATTTAAATCTTTGTATTGGTGAGTATGTTTTTCATCTGGCATAAGGCTACCTGCACCATGGCGATTCTTGTTCTAATCTAAGACAGATATGAATAATAATGGGAGGACATGGAGGAAGCTGCAGGCAAAGGAAAAAGAGAGGAGATATGGCATGAGATGTCTTTGGGCCTATGTTCCATTGGGGAAAAGAGAGGAGATATGGCATGAGATGGCTTTGGGCCTATGCTCCATTGGGGAAAAGAGAGGAGATATGGCATGAGATGGCTTTGGGCCTATGTTCCATTGGGGAAAAGAGAGGAGATATGGCATGAGATGGCTTTGGGCCTATGTTCCATTGGGGAAAAGAGAGGAGATATGGCATGAGATGGCTTTGGGCCTATGCTCCATTGGGGAAAAGAGAGGAGATATGGCATGAGATGGCTTTGGGCCTATGTTCCATTGGGGAAAAGAGAGGAGATATGGCATGAGTTTGCTGTGGGCCTATACTCCTTTGTGGGATAAACCGCAGAAGAAGAATAATTCTGTGAAAACTTGCAGCACAAGCAACAAACAACAGGAACAAACCTTTCTCTGAGCCCTTTTAGCATGTTTGTAGAAAAAATAATGTCTTCAGACAAATAGTAGTCATCCTCTAAGAGCATCACATTGCCCTCAAAATCCTTGAGAACTTGTATTCCTTCAAACACATGCTGAAGCTAAACAAGATAAAACATGCAGAGAATGTGACTTTTTTTCTCACAGCTAATACTGATAATTTCAACATAAAGGATGTAGAGAACATGACTTCTTATTCTCACAACTAATACTGGTAATGTAAACATGATAAGACATGTAGAGGACATGACTTTTTATTACTGATACTGATGATGTAAACATGATAAGACACGTAGAGAACATGACTTTTTATTCTCACAACTAATGATGATATAATATACAAACACAATAAGACATGTAGATAATGTGACTCTATAATCTCACAATTAATACACATGTATTAATTGTGAGAACCCATGGTCGGGACAAGAACACAGAGCTGATCCACAACTCTGGTGATTGTTTAAGATGGTGTAACATGACCGCCCACGCTTACCGGCATGGCACATGATTATGATGATTATAAATATGATACGACATATAGAGAATGTGACTTTATATGCTCATAATTAAAACTCATGTAATATAAACACTTATGATTATAAATATAAGACATATAGAGAATGTGACTTTATAAGCTCAAAATTAAAACTCATGTAATATAAACACTTATGATTATAAATATAAGACATATAGAGAATGTGACTTTATAAGCTCAAAATTAAAACTCATGTAACTGGAAAGGTTAACCCGGTCAACAAATGCCCACAGAAGTCGGATGTGTCGGCCTAACGGCGCAAGAACACAGCTCTGCTGTAAACAGGCACAACGCAATCACGTCCGAAAAAAACTCCGGATGAATGCAGAAGAAGAAGAAACTCATGTAATATAAACACTTATGATAAGATATATAGAGAATGTAACTTTATATTCTCACAATTAAAACTCATGTAATATGAACACTTTTGATTATAAATTTGATAAGACATACAGAAAATGTGACTTTATATGCTCACAATTAAAACTCACATAATATAAACACTTACGATAAGATATATACGGAATGTGACTTTATATTCTCACAATTAAAACTCACGTATTATAAACACTTATGATAAGAAATATAGGGAATGTGACTTTATATGCTCACAATTAAAACTCATGTAATATAAACACTTATGATTATAAATATGATAAGACATATAGGGAATGTGACTTTATATGCTCACAATTAAAACTCATGTAATATAAACACTTATGATTATAAATATGATAAGACATATAGAGAATGAGACTTTATATTCTCACAATTAAAACTCACGTAATATAAACACTTATGATAAGACATATAGGGAATGTGACTTTATATGCTCACAATTAAAACTCATGTAATATAAACACTTATGATTATAAATATGATAAGACATATAGAGAATGAGACTTTATATTCTCACAATTAAAACTCACGTAATATAAACACTTATGATAAGAAATATAGGGAATGTGACTTTATATGCTCACAATTAAAACTCATGTAATATAAACACTTATGATTATAAATATGATAAGACATATAGGGAATGTGACTTTATATTCTCACAATTAAAACTCATGTAATATAAACACTTATGATTATAAATATGATAAGACATATAGAGAATGTGACTTTATATTCTCACAATTAAAACTCATGTAATATAAACACTTATGATTATAAATATGATAAGACATATAGGGAATGTGACTTTATATGCTCACAATTAAAAACTCATGTAATATAAACACTTATGATTATAAATATGATAAGACATATAGAGAATGAGACTTTATATTCTCACAATTAAAACTCACATAATATAAACACTTATGATAAGAAATATAGGGAATGTGACTTTATATGCTCACAATTAAAACTCATGTAATATAAACACTTATGATTATAAATATGATAAGACATATAGGGAATGTGACTTTATATTCTCACAATTAAAACTCATGTAATATAAACACTTATGATTATAAATATGATAAGACATATAGAGAATGTGACTTTATATTCTCACAATTAAAACTCATGTAATATAAACACTTATGATTATAAATATAAGACATATAGAGAATGTGACTTTATAAGCTCAAAATTAAAACTCATGTAATATAAACACTTATGATTATAAATATAAGACATATAGAGAATGTGACTTTATAAGCTCAAAATTAAAACTCATGTAACTGGAAAGGTTAACCCGGTCAACAAATGCCCACAGAAGTCGGATGTGTCGGCCTAACGGCGCAAGAACACAGCTCTGCTGTAAACAGGCACAACGCAATCACGTCCGAAAAAAACTCCGGATGAATGCAGAAGAAGAAGAAACTCATGTAATATAACACTTATGATAAGATATATAGAGAATGTAACTTTATATTCTCACAATTAAAACTCATGTAATATGAACACTTTTGATTATAAATTTGATAAGACATACAGAAAATGTGACTTATATGCTCACAATTAAAACTCACATAATATAAACACTTACGATAAGATATATACGGAATGTGACTTTATATTCTCACAATTAAAACTCACGTATTATAAACACTTATGATAAGAAATATAGAGAATGTGACTTTATGTGCTCAAAATTAAAACTCATGTAATATAACCACTTATGATTATAAATATTATATGATATATAGAGAATGTGACTTTATATGCTCAAAATTAAAACTCATGTAATATAACACTTATGATTATAAATATGATAAGACATATAGAGAATGTGACTTTATAAGCTCAAAATTAAAACTCATGTAATATAAACACTTATGATAAGACATATAGAGAATGTAACTTTATATTCTCACAATTAAAACTCATGTAATATAAACACTTATGATTATAAATATGATAAGACATATAGAGAATGAGACTTTATATTCTCACAATTAAAACTCACGTAATATAAACACTTATGATAAGAAATATAGGGAATGTGACTTTATATGCTCACAATTAAAACTCATGTAATATAAACACTTATGATTATAAATATGATAAGACATATAGGGAATGTGACTTTATATTCTCACAATTAAAACTCATGTAATATAAACACTTATGATTATAAATATGATAAGACATATAGAGAATGTGACTTTATATTCTCACAATTAAAACTCATGTAATATAAACACTTATGATTATAAATATGATAAGACATATAGGGAATGTGACTTTATATGCTCACAATTAAAAACTCATGTAATATAAACACTTATGATTATAAATATGATAAGACATATAGAGAATGAGACTTTATATTCTCACAATTAAAACTCACGTAATATAAACACTTATGATAAGAAATATAGGGAATGTGACTTTATATGCTCACAATTAAAACTCATGTAATATAAACACTTATGATTATAAATATGATAAGACATATAGGGAATGTGACTTTATATTCTCACAATTAAAACTCATGTAATATAAACACTTATGATTATAAATATGATAAGACATATAGAGAATGTGACTTTATATGTTCACAATTACAACTCACGTAACATAAACACTTATGATAAGACATATACGGAATGTAACTTTATATTCTCACAATTAAAACTCACGTAATATAAACACTCATGATAAGACATACAGAGAATGTGACTTTATATGCTCACAATTAAAACTCATGTAATATAAACACTTATGATTATAAATATGATAAGACATATAGGGAATGTGACTTTATATGCTCACAATTAAAACTCATGTAATATAAACGCTTATGCAACAGACACATTCATCATCATCATCATGTTAGCAAGTCCTGTACAGTAGGTCACTCTCACCAGAGCCTGCTGGAAGACTCCACACATTAAGGTCAGGTCGTCCCAGGGCAGATACTACCGCTGGGGTGTGAAGTCTTCGGCCATCACACATTCAAGGCTAAGACATATAAGGTTGGGTGGCCAGTTTCCATGTTCATCTTAATAGACCATTTCTAGAAAATTCTAAATATTATCTGGTACCCATTTTAACAAACAGCTTTCTTTGGTCATGTGATGAGAAGAGAGGCATTGGAGAACTACGCGACAATTGGAAAGATCAAGGGGAAGAGAGGCAGAAGTAAACCAAGAGAAATTATGCTGGATGGATTAAGACAGTGGCATGGAAGAATATCATCAATATGAAATGGAAACAAATAGGTATATTTAGCTCCTGCGAGAAGAAACGTACCTAACACAAACACACAAGAGTATGCCAATTAATCAACTCTCTGGGATGCGTCCATCCAGCAGGTATCAATATTGTTGTAGATGCCACTGTATAACTGTGCCATCTTCTCCAACTGTTTACACTGTCTATAACTATGCTGTCCTCCCCCCATATATTCATACCTAACTGTCTCCACACCCCTATATATTCTTATCAGACTGTTCGCACATTTTTGGTGACATAAACCCTATCTGGCAACCTACTATACTTAAACTCTGCAGCCAAAGAATGCCTTCACAACCGGCAAAGCCGCCATTTCTGTTCCCTCATTGGAACCGAGTAGTTGTGCTTTTTTTTTTTTTTTTTTTTTGTTTTTTATCTATCAGTGTTGTCCTGCTCTTGACAAAGATTCTGAGAATCGAAACGTCGGCCATCCTGTGTGTCGTATTGTACGTATTTGTGTGTTTTTTATTTTATTATTTCATTTTATATATTTATTGATTGCTTCTGATTTTGGATTTTAACCGGTATACGATGGATCTCCTTGCAAGGTATGTGCAATGTGTTTGTGTTTAGTACGTTTCTTCTCACAGGAGCTAAATATACCTATTTGTTTCCATTTCATATTGATGATATTCCTCCATGCCACTGCTTTTTCTTTTATTCCATAGGAATATCATCAGCAGAGTTGATCCAGAAAACCAAAGACCGAGATCTGTGGAAAGTCATGAAAGCCTACGCCAGCCGGCTTGGCACTTGATAATGATAATGATGTTGACCAATTTTAATGAGGCTATATTGACAGGGGATACATAGAGCCTGTTCTTTTGTATGGATGTGAAACTTGGACAATGTGCAGTCAAGTTGAAAAACTTCTGATGGCTGCAGAAATGTGGTTTCTGAGGAAAATGCAAAGAATACCATGGACAGATAGAAAAACCAATGACCAAGTACTACAGGAGACAAATGAAAATCGTAGATTGATTAGAGAAATTAGACGTAGGCAGTCAAACTCTTTTGGACATGTTATGAGAAGAAATGGACTGGAGAACTTAGTGACAACTGGCAAGATCAAAGGGAACAGACCAAGAGGAAGACCGAGAGGAAAATATCTGGATGGCTTGGCTACATGGCATGGACGAGACAGGAACACTGAGCTGATTCACGACTCTGGTGATCGAGTGAAATGGCGAGTCATGACCGCCCACGCTTTCCGGCATGGCACATGATTGATTGATTGATTGACACCAGGGCCGTACTGTTTATGCTGGGAACTGAACAGGTCACTGTCTTGGCAGGCAAGCACACTGACAGAAATATGAATGGCATAATGTCATGCATTGAATCAAGCCAGACAGAAAATCAAGTAGTTTGGACATCTCACAATAGCAAAACCCAACCATCTACAAACAAGAGCATCCAACCAGAAAAAAAGGGTGGATAAACAACCTTGGGGGGAACCCTAAACAAACACTGACATAATGCAACCAAGGCAACAGAACTGAGTTAGGAGCAACAACTTAGGCTCCCCCATCCCTACACTTAGCAGCAAGTAACAGATAATCAATGTATTGATTGGCTAGATAATAGATAATAGAGATAGATAAGCTGAAGGATCAACACCTGATGAGATCATATTCTGGCTCCACAGTACACAGTGCTACATTTCCAAATGATGCGTATTTTCATAATGATTTGTATCACACATAATTTTTCCCACTTAAAAGGTCAGAAGGACAGGATACTTTGCTATTTGCCGAAGAAGATTGTCTAATGCCATCACTGTATTACCTAATTATAAATATCCTCTGCTCATTGTATTCCTCTCCTGGTGTCCTACTTATTAGATATTCTTTTCTAAATATTGTTTCTTCCCTGATCAATAAAAGCTTTTCAGTTCTCTGCCACAGCGTGTTGCAATTACAGCATGGTATTTTCTGTATTCTTTACATTTCAGAAGCATTCACAAGAAGCTGATGTGGCTGTAATGTGCTGATCTTCTTTGCTAAAGCATTTTGCATATTTTAAGTGGTCAGCTTCAGCAGTATAGATCATTCTTTCTTTCTGTCACTCAATATATTTATCTTTATTTTATATCTTCTTCTCAAGCAAACTAAACTCCGCACATTTTCATTAACTGTTGAGTATTTGTGCCATGCAAAAAATATCATAAATAAAAATATTTCATTAATAACTGTTTAGATATTTTTCTGAACATGTGATGGACAAACCAATTTTTCTACTAATGAATCTTCCGTGATACAGCAATAAACAGAACTGTTGTGAAAGCTTTTAACAGGGTATTAGATTTAACTTCTGTGACTCATGTGTTGAGTTTGAGAATCTTTGTTGCTGTTTTAAGATAACGTCTCCTGCATACAAATGTTATTTGGGTGACATAATATATATATACTTAAGCTAGAGGCATAAAAATAGGTGTGGAAGCATGCATTGAGAAACGGTAACACAAGGTGACAAGCCATGAGAAGTCATTCAGAGACAGGAGCACATTGTGTCACATCTCTTGGCTGTGACCTGGTCTGTATGTGTTGAAAAAGAAGGGGTGTGGCTGTTGATCTGTTACTGTAGTCGGAATGAAAACACAAAATGTGAGTAAGAAGTTCAACAAATAGAAAAACACACACATATACAGGAGAACATTTCAACCAGTCTTTATCAACAAACAACAATATAAAACAATTTTTCAAAAACCAGATAAAACAAAGGAATACTTAGCTCGATGTACACGAAGTAGTCTGACAAACAAAACAGGGCTCAATTTGTCCCTACAGAACACATACCTTCCATATCCAATGGTGTTTGGCTTGGCAATATTTGGCCTCTCTATAATGTCCATATTTGTCTGGATGTTCTGCGTTGTTACAGTTCAGTTTGATTGCCCTGAAAAGAAAGTATCCATCTTCACAAGTGACTTAAAACTAATGAACCATGCGACTCATTCAAAGGCATCAAAAAGCTAGTTTAAGTGAACTAAGATTAAATAATCTTTTCATTAACCTCCTCCACCTCATTCTTCTTCACTGTTTTCTTTCTTTCTGTCTGTCTGTCTTTCTTTCTTCTTTTCTGATTACTGATGTGCTCATTACTTATACTTATCACAGGTGCCTGTGGGGTGGTGGGTGAAGATATAAGGAAAAGAATCCTCAAATCTTAATAGCCAACTGTATAAGAAATGTGAAGAGGCTCAAAAAGACTGTCTAGGGGTATAGATAAAGAATAAAGTGATGTTTCCTAACAGAGGCCAATAGAGCACTGGAAGTTTACCGAACCTTCAAGAGGAGAGCACTCACTGTTTGTAAACCGAGGGTCCATGTGATTTTCCAGCCCACAGCAAGCTCCGTAGTAATGTTGTCCCTGGACTAATCTTATCAATGTGAACACACATGAAAAAAAAACTCAAACACCAACTAACAAGTAAATAAACAACTATTGTTTTCAACAAACCACATTATTATTAAGATAACCTGGAGAAAGGAGAAAAATATCTGCAGGTTCATAGAACATGGCATACTCATACACCCACCATAAAAATGAATAACATCTTATTAAACACTTATAGCAAGTATGTCTAATTAATTAATTAACTATTCAGATGTTGTCGTAATGAAGGAATGAAATCATCATCTTCCTCGCTCCACTGAAATGCTAAGAGTTTTCTAGTTCTCACAGAAAAAGTTCATGGTTTGACAGGAACACAGTAAATGTCCATGAGTAAATTAAACGTGTAACAGTCCATAACCAATAACAAAGGGTTTGCGAAAGTCCCTTTCCGTATGGGAGTACGAATGTCCATCCTTTACACAGAGGGGGAGTGAATGTTCATAACTAATAACACAGGGGGTGCGAAAGTCCATAAGTCTGCAGGTGTTGGCAAGGGTGAAAACATGAAGTGGTAATAAAAGAGGCCCAGCGACGTTTATCCTGCTGGAGTAGATGTTCGAACAATGGAAAGGCCAGTGATGGTTAAGGGGGAATCACTCTTCCCGTACTGGAAAAATATCTTCTCCTCCTGCCCTGAGACATATGACCCTCCTATTGCCAGTAAGCATCATTTATAAAAATGTCCCATCTTCATTTTATAAAAATGTCCCATTTTCATTCAAACAAAGACTATGTCTGCTCAAGGAAGAAACCACGGTGCCCAACAATCATCATGAATGTTCCATCATGAATTTATAATACACAACACCTCCATAATCACAACAGCCGAACTGGCCAACACGTCTGGTTAGGTCAGGGCATTTCTTTAGTCTGCACCTCAACAGACAATTTCTCCCAGCACTTTCTAATCTTCCTCATTCTCATATTTTATGTTAATAGAAGTTGACTATGCTGCCCCCAATGATAATATCAGAATTTTGCCGCGAACATGACGTCACTCCTACACAGGTGTGTTGTTGACAATCCTACATTGGTATCGTAAAGGGGGAAGTAACTTACAGTTATCTCCAGTGATGAAAGGGGGAATAATCTTGACAGCTCAGGCCATGTAGAAACCCAAGGGGAACTATTTGAAACAAGGAAATTAACCTTCTTAAGTAGTCTCCCCTTTTCTTAGCCCCAAGATCAAACGACAGATGTTGAATGTCATAGCTATATTTAAATGTTGTTGTCAACTCCAACTGTTCCCGTTTTATCAAAGAGAACAGGAGGGAAATTGACTAATGTTAAAATTAAAATCAACAGGTGTTCCGTTCCTAGTCCAGACCCAGTTTAACAATGGAATATTGTTCTCTATATATCTTTACTGTGTTTTCGGAATTTTCAGAGGCTGGACAAAAATTGTCACAGTGCAGATGAACACGGTGACATAATGACTGTTTAAAGATGGCCACCTCCCTTTTGACATGCAACAAAGAGGAGCAACATTCTGTTATCCGGGCACTGTTAAATAGGCACTAGACAATTTTAAGAATTTTAGAGGAAGAAAAGATGGTGAGGGAAGAAAAGATGGTGAGGGAAGAAAAGATGGTGAGGAAAGGAACTAGCTGCTCCACCTCATACACAATAACCTAGTATGTGTGAAGATCGAATTCTTCACAGCCTAACAGCGACTAACTTTACCTCTCATTAAAAATAAACTTCCTGAGAAAAAATAGCTAGCCAATTTAACCCTTTTAGGACGGAACAACATTGGGCCAAATTTAGGTTTCCCTCTGAAGAAGACGGAGCCATTTTTTTTGAGTATAGAAATGACTTAAGTGACAATTTTATAAATTCCAAAAAAAAATATTAGAACCCTATATAGGTATATACAAGTATATATATTCTTAAAGAGGATAAACTAAAGTTTATTTCTGTGTATAATTGAAGTTATTTTGTTCATGTTTATGCAGATTTGGTGATCCCATTTGCATTTTGTGAAAAATAAAATATTTAATAACATCATAATATTTTGTAATAAAATACATTTAAAAAAAATGGTACTCACCTAATAGTTCCTCACTGAATGCCTACACCACTTTAGAATAATTTTGAACACTTATGTTTAGAAAAGCAACAACCATGAAGTCCCTTTTGACATTTGTTGCACATTGAACCAAACCCATGTTGAGAATTATGGCTATGAAGGCCCTCATTTCATTCATAGTAACCTCAACCCAACTGTGAGCCACAGACCTTCTAATATTGAGGACTCCACTATCTAGAAACTGCCTGGCATATCTGTTTGTTTCTTTCATAAACAATTTAATAAGAAAGATTGAGTGTGAGAAACAACTCCAAATACATAATAGGTGGGGCATATAGGTAGTCCAAATAGGTGGTCCGGACATCTCCATGAATGAATATGGATCAACACGATCTTTAGTCCCAATACACCTAAACCACGGTAACACGAGGTCTGAATCCTCATCGGCACTTTCCGTATCACTACAATCATTATTTGATAGTCCTGAACTGTCAAAATCGCTACTATCAGAGCTTGACAAAGCTAGCACTTCTTCGGGTTCAAAGCTGGCCATTTTAGAAATCACAAATCCACGAATAACTGGGTATCTGCTTTAAAACTCACAAATTTAAATCCCTCTGCTAGAAACGCTTGCTGTAAGCTGCCATTTTGCAAAGTAAAATGGCTGACGGCTACAAGGCAGCATTTGATTGGCCTGTACTTTTAAAAGCAAACCAATCAAAGCAGTTCTTACAAACAGGGTCGATGATCAGCCTGGCCGGGTTTCTGAATAGTGCCTTGTGGCGACCCCAAGGCCGAGAAATCGGCCTGGCCGGGGTAAAAGGGTTAATATGAAAAACATCTGAGGTCTAACCAATACAAAACTAATTGGGGCAAAAATACAAGTCAGATGGAAAGCAGATTCAGAGTAAAACAAAACCACAATATGTTCTCTGAAGTACTAGAAATACCTGTTTAAAAGAAGAAAATATGGAAGGAAGTAGAAAGCCAACTTACTCCGCTTTCTTGACATTACGAGGACAGTCATTGGGATGTTCTCCTGGAAATTCGTGACTGTAAATTTGTTGGGAAAATGGGAAAAATATCTGCATCACCTGTACATAAGAGAAACAAGTTGTACATAATTAAATAAACACCTGCATTTTACCTAGTTTACTCCTGCATCCCATAACTGAGGAATAAGTTTACAGGGCATTTATAGAAAGTCTTGCTGAAAACCTATTTCTTGTCTACACAATAACCTAGACATACAATGACCAGTGGCAATCTCATTTACAGTGTATACAAATACATCAAAGTGGCAAACAAACTTACAGTATATACAATTCCCTACAAATACAAAAACTTGTGGTAAACAAACTTAGTGTGTACAAAACCTTACAAATACAAAAACTTATGGTAAACAATCTTACAGTGTATACAATTCCCTACAAATACAAAAACTTGTGGTAAACAAACTTGGTGTTTATCCATCAAGAATGATGATGACCATTAATTTCATCCAGTGGTGTTGAAAGTTTGGAGCCGTGAGTTCTAAGATGGCTGGTAAGGCCTATTTTGGCTTGAAATGTTCTTTGACTAGGTGGGCAAAGAATGTTTGGCGTTCCAGGAAAGGATCTCCTGCTGTGGTTTTTTTCCCCCCCAAGGTTTTTATTTTTCACAGCTTTTGCAGTCCTGTTTGCTTCACAAGAGACTACACCCTTGTGTAATTAAGTATGCCACGAATTTCAGTCTCTGGCAGCAGTCTCCCACATGTCATGATGAATTCCAAAAGCTTTCAGTGGAAAAAAAACTTAAGTGTATACAATTCCCTACAAATGCAACATAACCTGTGGTTAACAGATTTAAAGTTTATATAATTCCCAACAAATACCACAACTTGTGGTAAACAAACTTACAGTGTATACAATTTCATACAGATGCAACAATATATTTGTAATAAAATAATAAATATAAATATTATTTTTCACTTTGCTTATACACTGAGCTGGCTAGTTTCTCACTTCTCATTTATGTTGTTGCAGGTCAGCATAGTTGAAAAGGTAAGAACACATGTTCTTAAACATCCGTTGTGCTGATGTTGAGGTAGCGGTTTAACCCCTACACCGGACAGCTGGACTAAAATGTTAACCTGTCGTCCTTGACTTGGGAACGTAAATTACAAGTACCTCTGAAGTCGGAGTGGGTTCGCCTGATGGCGAGGGACACTGTTAATAGGGAAAACTAATCCACACGCAAAATTCAGTCCATCATTACTAAAAATAGTGTATATTGACTATGCTTTACGCTTGAGTTCAAAGTGGGCAAGCACCCAAAAATAAATTGTTGATAGTAATACTGTGCCATCAGCATGTCAAAGTTCAGGTCTTTTTATTCCTTCCAATTCAAAGAGATGATATTGTTCCTTGTCAATATTTTCTCTAACATTCCTCATAACGGTTCTCAGTATATAAGTTAAACAGATAAGGGACAAAATGCAACAATCTTTACATTCAATAACCTATGGCAAACAGACTTACAGCATACAAATGGACAGACTGAACTTATAAATTAAAGTAAATGAATATAAACATTCAATAACCTATGGTTAACTTACAGAACAAAAATCTAAACATTTAATAACCTATGGTAAACTTACAGTACACAAATCTAAACATTCAACAACCTATGGTAAACTCACAGGACACAAATCTAAACATTCAATAACCTATGGTAAACTTACAGAACAAAAATCTAAACATTCAATAACCTATGGTCAACTTTTTTTTTTTTTTTTTGCATATCTTTTTTTTTACAGGACATCACTGTCAACACCAGCATTTTACTGCTGTTGTTGATGTCTTGGCAAGTTTACGTTCAGTAGTTTGCCACTGCTTTCTGAACGACCGGCTCCCATACCAACTCGTTAAAACCCAGCCCAACACGGTCTGCATGATCAACTTATAGGTCAAATATCTAAACATTCAATAACCTATGGTAAACTCACAGGACAACAATCTAAACATTCAATAACCGATGGTAAACTCACAGGACAAAAATCTACAGACTCCACGATCTCATTCAGCTGGTGGGAGTAGACATCATGGCTGACAACGAGCAGACTCTTGTCCATGTCCCGCACTTTCCTCATGGAGTCCAGGAGAATTTTCAGGTACTCAGGCCTGTCATGTGTCTGGATGATGATCACCAGGCTGTCAGAGCCTAGGCTCAGCCCATACTTATCCAGGTTGTGGATGTACTGTTCTGCATTTATACGGGCCACTTCCTGTTTCAGCGCCTCTGAATCGTTAGTAGGAATGTTTCTGTGATACCTGTTTTGTGTTGTCACAATAATACCAAGTGAATGTTATAAAGGTTACTCTCATATGTATATAGACATTCACATAATTCATCTCTCTCTCTCTCTCTCTTTCTGTGTGTGTGCGTGTGTGTGTGTAAGTGAGAGAGAGAGAGAGAGAGAGAGAGAGAGAGAGAGAGAGAGAGAGAGAGAGAGAGAGAGAGAGAGAGAGAGAGAGAGAGAGAGAGACAGAGAAGAGAGAGAAAAAAAGAGGTACAATGTATATAAATAAAATGAGTTTAACTGTCCTAAAACTGTAGAAATATAAAGAATTTCTTCTTCTTCTTCTTCTTCTTCAGCATTCCGAGCCATTTAGGTTCTATGCTGCAGATACAAGCCATCTCCATTCGCCTCTCTGGTTGACCTTCTCTTGCCAGTCACTGATTCCAAGTGCTTATAGGTCTGTATATATATTATCTTTCCACCGTCTTCTTGGTCTACCTCAGGGTCTACGGTCATTTATTTCCTGAGTGTAAGCGAGTTTTGTTTCCCTATTATCTTCCATTCTTTCTATATGCCCCAGCCATTGCAGTCTATTAGCCTTCATGATAAAGAATTGGAAAACAAAATCAAAAATGCAACTACAAAAGAAAAACAGAAGATATTGTGGCAACAAGCCTTCATCAGCAAACAAGAAACAATCTACAGCAACACGCACAAAACAGAAATGACTCTAAAGTAATTAAATCAAGGCATAATATAATAGAACTATGTGGAATAAAAATAAGCCAGCAAAATGGAATAATATATATGTTATACTTATTCAGAGCTTCTAAATATTAAAAAAAATCGAGCTACAATTTTGTTACCGTGGCTAGCAGCGAGTTCTAGTTTAATTTATAATATAACATAACAGCATTTTTAAAAATAAATTTAGACTGCTGTAATAATTTTCAACTGGAAAACAAAATTAATATATGGCGATGTAACAGTAGGGGAGTGTTAGTGGGAAAAGGCTACAGCACGATTGAGCATCGGGAGTGAAAGCGGGAAGAGATGCTCAAGTCGTGACGTAGTTTGTTGTCAAGTTAGTTAACATCGGGACTCAGCCCAGAAAGGCAGGCTATCGACACGGTTGTATTTCACCATGAAACTATATTGACCACAGCCTTTAATAAAGATGATTTGGAACTTCTACCAGACTTGTTAAGCCATCGTTCATTCACGTACTGTTACATATGGCTTAAATGGAGCCGCTTGACCAGGATTCTGGACTTTGCCGTCGCGGACGCAATGCGAAGTACTAAGAAACAGCAGAAAACAATGGAGAACTTTTAATAAACACCTTTCTCCGCTTGCGGCAACAAGAAGAAGAGGGAATTTAGAATCTTGTTAAAAGAAACAATCAAAAGATCCAGACCAGACTACCTTTTGAGGCCTGCAACTTTAGAACAAACGTTTTTTCGAACAGTCGTTTGGAGCCGCCATACCTATTGAAATCAGTTGTTGGATGGAGCTATTATCTGTTGGAGGTTTTTGTCAAAGTCGGGAGCCGCTTATTATTGTGATTGTGCTCTGGAGTGACCGAACTGTAGTCGATATCCTGTGAGTTTGGACTGCCGTCATTACAGCCGTTGTTTTAACCTGACTGGTCTGAAGGTCACTTGCTTGCTGACGGACTGAGGAAATTTTTCTGCTCTCAAATTTTAAGAAAATGGCCGTCTATGAGACTTACGGTTGTAATTATCTTCGGAATTTTGCTATTAAGAATCCTAACCGCTTGGTGACTGAAGGTCAACTGTCAACTCGAACAACTGAAGGTCATCTCGTTGTATGAAGAGCACCACAAAATTGCTCCACGCTATTCTGGACAATCAGTGAACGTTACCAAATTTTATCCTTGCTCAGTTCCAGAGTGTGGACGACGCTACTCTGGTTTGGACCGAAGCTCCTTATCAAGTTCGGCTGAAATACTGATTTTTTTTTATCACCGTCGTCCAGTGATGGTTTTGATCGCTATGGCCCAGTAAACTAAGTCATTAAAATCGAGCCGTTGTCAGCTCATCTCAGAACTTTACTGTGTTTCAAGAGCCCGTCCCTGGGTGGCTGATACGTTCAACCATTTTTCACTGCCCTATCGAGGCCCTGTGAAGTTTTGTTGTGCCCTATCGAGGCCCTGTGAAGTTTGTTGTGCCCTATCGAGGCCCTGTGAAGTTTTGTTGTGCCCTATCGAGGCCCTGTGAGATTTTGTTGTGCCCTATCGAGGCCCTGTGAGATTTTGTTGTGCCCTATCGAGGCCCTGTGAAGTTTGTTGTGCCCTATCGAGGCCCTGTGAGATTTTGTTGTGCCCTATCGAGGCCGGTGGACTACAGTCGAGCATTTTTGGTCCTTACAGAACCCGCTTTGTCGATCTTAGTTCAGGTACTCGAGTACCGGCTTTCTCAAACTCGGTAGACAGAAACATAGACGCCAGGAACTTCATTTTCGGTTGGAAAGATAACCTCAACAAGAAAAGGGTAACATATTTGATATTAGATAGAAAATAATTGAATTAATTTCAGGAGGACGATAACATCCTTTAGTTAATTAATTTAGATATTAATAAGAATTGATTGTTTGTTTCCTTGTACAAGTATAAATATTTTAACATGACAGAACAGGATTCAGTAGCACAAGTTTTGTTGGGAGTGGGAACAGCGGTAGATAGACTTCATACGGTCATAAAGCAACAGGGAATGACAACTGAAATTGTTAAGTTTAGTGGACAGGCCAGGGAGTTTAAGAAATGGATTACTTCCATAGAAAAATATGCGTATTTGGTCTCGGCAACAGATGAAGAGAAAATGAGACTTGCATATCAGGCAGCCACAGAACCGGTTTCACAGCATATTAGAAGAAAGTTAGAGGCTAGAGTAGATGAAACATGGGAGCAATTCAAAGAAGACCTAGCAAGGAAGTATGCGGAAATAACGGATCCACAACATGCGTTTTCGGTATTGAGACAGTCTAAACAAAATAACGGAGAGACGGTACAATTGTTCAGCGATAGGTTGATTAACCTGGCTGAAGAGGCATTCTTAGGACAGAATGTACGAGGAGAAGAGGTGGAGAGGATGTTAGTAGGGATTTTTGTAGATGGCATAAAATCCGATGGTTTGAAATTTAAGCTGATGAGGGAAAACCCTGAGAGGTTATCACAAGCGGTAGATATCGCGGTACAAGAAGAAAATTTGAGACGTAGATTCAGATTGAGAACAGGACGAGAAATAGGAACCAGTCGAGAAGACAGAGTTGAGGAGCCCATGGAAATAGGACAAACAAGATTCGGATGGAATAGGAGAGGAGGTATACAGACGTTGCAAGATAGAAATAGAAATGATTATGATGAAAGAAGAAATATGAGACACCCTACAAGGGAGACAGTAGTCAATACAAATAACACAAATATTGTCTGTTGGGTTTGCGGTCAACGGGGACATGTTTCTCGTTTTTGTAACAACAGGCGTGTCCAGTCGAATACACAGAGTAGACATGACAATAACAGGGTGAGTAGGAATGTTGAAGATAGACACAGGAATTTTACAGGTACAAGAACGCAGGAAAACCGGCGCCCTACCTATTAAATGGGACCAAAAATAGGAGGGTGAATAATAAGGTCCCAAGGTTTAAAGAGTATGTTAATAACAGGTATAGTAGGACGAACAGAGAATATTTTCAACTAGATGAAGTCAAGCAATTTATAGAAAATAAAACAGATTATAGCTCTTGTATAATAGAAATAGGAAAGTATAGAGTTCGTACATTAATTGATTCGGGAGCTCAGGTTAGTGTAGTAAAAGAAAGTTTTCTATACAAAATAGTAAGAAATTGTAGAGTATTTAAGAGTCATAATAATTTACACTCTGTTACTGGACAGAATTTACAAGTAATTGGACAAACAATGATAAATTTTAAATTAGGAGGGATCAACATAAGACATCTTTTTCATGTAGTGAAGGATTTAAATAGAAACATGTTGATAGGTAGAGATTTTTTAATAAAAAATGGAGTAAGACTTTTCTATGATTTACATAAATTAAAATTCAGGGACGTCTATATAGATATGGAAGAAGACATGCATATATCAGCACTAGTTAGAGTTAAAATGTCAATGACGTTAAAACCACAGTCGGTTAATTTGATACAAGCAAAGCTGAAGAGAAACCCATATTATGTGGAAGGAGACACAGTCAGAGTCACTGAGTTACAAGAGGAAGTAATTGATGAGCCTGGTTTGGAAGTTCCGGATGGAATAATAGCGTTGGATAAACACTTAACTTTTCCAGTGATGGTTATCAACAACACAGGTAGAGAAATCAAATTATACAGAGGATGTGTGATAGCCAAACTAGATCATAACGTTAGTGACATATTGGCAACGGATAGAGCAGAAATGTCGGGAACAAGTTATTCAGAAACTTCTAGTGAAAGAGTTAATAACAGACGCGGACGCGGAAGAAGAGGGAACGTCAGAATGGATGAATTGATCCATCCATCCAGAAGAAATAAAGCCCAAATACATTCACTAGACAAAATGACAAGGGAACAAGAATTGTTGTCACAGTTAAAAGCTCCGCCAGAAAATAAGGAAGTGTTAGAACAACTTATAAAGCAAAATCAGGATGTGTTTGCAATTAGTGATTTAGAATTGGGAAAGACACAAACAGTTACAATGGAAATAGACACGGGAGACCATCCACCAATTAGTTTAAAACCATATAGAACTCCATTAAGAAACAGAGAAATCGTGGAAAAGGCAATAGAAGAGATGTTGAAAGCGGGAATAATAACAAGGTCGAAGTCAGAATGGTCATCTCCGGTCGTCATCGTGGCCAAACCTGATGGTTCGAGTCGCTTCTGTTGCGATTACAGGGCGTTGAACAAAATTACCAAGAATGTAGCGTACCCACTGCCAGTAATTGATGATATTTTGGGGCTGCTTAATGGCTCTACATATTTCACGACGCTGGACGCAAGGTCAGGATTCTGGTGTATTCCGATGTCGAAGGACGCGCAGAAGAAGAGTGCTTTCTGTACCCATATGGGCTCTTACGAATTCTTACGAATGCCTTTTGGAGTCAAAACTGCACCGTCTCACTACATGCTCTTAATAAATGAAGTATTAGAAGGTATGCAAAAATTTGCACTAGCCTATATAGACGATATTCTGATTTTTACAGCAGGAGATGTAGGGGACCATTTAAAACATATTAGACTAGTGTTTGACAGATTAAGAAAGCATGATGTGAAATTAAAGCTTAGTAAATGCCAGTTTTTAAAGACAGAAACAAAATATTTGGGGTATATTATAAATAGAGAAGGTATTAAACCAGACCAGGACAAAATAAAGGTTATTAAAGAGTTACCTCCTCCAACTAACGTTAAGGAAGTGCGTGCGTTTATAGGAACTTGTGCGTATTATAGGCGGTTTGTCCCAGCGTTTTCAAAGATAGCAGAACCTATTACAAATTTAACAGGCAAATACGCTAGATTTAAGTGGGATGATGAGTGTCAAAAAGCGTTCGAGTATTTAAAAAACAGCTTAACACTGGTACCACTATTGACGCATCCAGACTTAAACAAACAGTTAATACTGTACACTAGATGCTTCGGACAATGCAGTAGGAGCATGTTTGGTTCAACCATATGAAGGAAAAGAGTCTGGAATACCAGGGGTTAAAAATGAAAGGCCAATCTACTTCTTATCTCATAAACTTAGCAAATCAAAACGGAAATGGACTACTATTGAGAAAGAGGCATATGCCATTCACTATGCTCTTCAGAAACTAAATTACTACTTACATAACGCAAATTTTGTTATTAGAACTGACCATATGCCTTTAAAGTCTTTTTTAGAAGCTCCAGTGCAGAACAGGAAAATACAGACGTGGGCATTGAATTTACAGGGGTACAACACGAAAATTGAGTACATTCCAGGTAGGATTAATACATGCGCTGATTTATTGTCTAGGATTCCGTACCCACAGTCATCAGGAGATACAGAAGATGAAGCTGAACCAGAGATAGACGATCGAAACTGGCAAGTAAATATTTTAGATTCTGCCATAATAAATAGGGAAGAATTTGAGAGTTTACCATCGGATCAAGAGTCTGAACATAGAACAGAAGACCCACAATTAGCACAATTTAATATGAAAGAAGAACAAGAGTTGGATCCAAAAGTCTTACAAATAAAAGAAAAGTTAAGAGAAACAGAAGATAATAAATATAAAAAGAATTATTTGGTTTTACAAGAGGATGGACAGTTATACTATATGTGTGAAAGGAACGAACAGCTAAGGAAATATATTCCAAAACATTTAGAAAATGAAGTTTTAAAAGCATATCACAATGAGAATGGACATCTCGGTCGGGACAAGTTGGTGAAAGCACTTACGAGCAAATATTATTGGCCAAACTTGTTTAAATCTGCTTGCAAATATGTAGATACGTGTGAAAAATGCAGGTTAAGGAACATGAAAACAATTAAGTGTCCCTTACAAGATACAGATATTCCTCAGTTCCCAATGCAAAAGATTAGTTTAGATATATCAGGCCCACACCCTAGAACATTGTCAGGAAACGTGTATTTAATTCATATAGTAGACGTCTACAGTCTTTGGCCGGAAATTTATGCAATTCCAGATAAGAGCGCAGACACAGTCATTAATATTTTTTTACAAGAGTTCGTACCAAGATTTAGTTGCCCACAAAGTATACTTACGGATAATGGTAGAGAATTTGTAAATAAAAAATTCGAAAAGTTATTAAAAGATTTGAATATAAAACATATAAAAACCTCATATTATAGACCTTCTTCAAATGCTAGAAACGAACGTCAACATCGGACGTTATACGACGTTATAGCAAAGATTATTGATGAACATGAAAAAGATTGGGATCTATTCTTAGGACCTGCCCTTAGCGCTATTCGTACAAATCAAAATGAGAGCACGGGATTTTCACCATTTTATTTAATACACGGGAGAGAACCAATACTACCTATAGATAATCTGTTAAAACCGAGACGGAAATATATGGGAGAAGAATTTCAAGAGACCATAATACAGGAAATGCATAAAGCACACGTAAGATTAAAGAATAATATATTTAAAGCTAGGGAAAGACAGAAAAAGTACAAAAATGTAAATACAAAATTACAGGAGTTTAAAGTAGGTGATAGAGTTTATTACAAGAAGCATAGAAGAAACTCTAAGTTTGATGCTCGTTGGATCCCAGGTTATTACGTTTTGGAAAAACTAGGTAATGTATCGTATACTATCAAGAACCAAGTCACAGGACATGTGGCAAGGGCACATGTAGAGCACTTAAGAAGAGATGAGGAGGAGAAGAGAAATGAGAATTATAA
Source organism: Cepaea nemoralis (assembly GCA_014155875.1). Classification (NCBI taxonomy): domain Eukaryota; kingdom Metazoa; phylum Mollusca; class Gastropoda; order Stylommatophora; family Helicidae; genus Cepaea; species Cepaea nemoralis. The sequence continues at coordinate 123,443 of JACEFZ010005178.1, read as the reverse complement.
TAATAATTATGATTCAGACACCGGATATTTAGATGAACAAGTTGTCAGAGGAGCTACAGTAACCCCAAGTTTTAGAAAAGAACCAGCACAAAATCAGTTACTAGCAACTCCAAGTTACGAAGATACTCAAGAACAGACGATTCCGAAAACAATGGAAGAAGAAAATGTGAATGAAACTCATTATGATAGTATGGAAGAGGAAATAGGTGCTCCATTTAAGAATACTAGACAAGCAACGAAAAGAAGAATGGATAAACAAAGAGATAAAGAAGTGAAAAGACAGAGGAGAATTAGAGATTATTCAACAAGCGGTGAAGATATGCCTCTACTAGAAAGGTCCTTAAGAAATGAGGATAGACAAATTAGATGGGATGTTGAACAGAAGAGATTAGCGGCTGCTAACGACAGACATACAGAAGAAGAAGAAGAAATGGATGAAAAGTCAGAATCAAGTAGTAGTATGGAAGAAACTAATAAGTTGTACGAAGAAGAGGATATTGATGTAGAGTTAGCACTTATTCAAAGAAACTTGGAGTTGTTGAAGAAGTGGAAACGTAGGAGATAGATAAATAGAGAATACTGCAGATGGCAAGTTATAAGTTTCAGGATTTAGAAGTGAAAGTGATGCTTGAAGAAGTATACGAAACGGTGGAAATGGAAAAGGATTCTATGGATATTTTTTAAGGGTGGTCTTGAGTAATGGTTAAGCAGTGAGATAACTAATAGAGAGGCATATATATATATATTTTTTTTCTATTTGTGATAGAATTGCTGGTTGAATTTATGTTTCTACTTCTTGACTTTTCGTAGAATAGTTTGGACAAATTAGGTATTGGTACAATAGGTGGATGTATTCTATTGGAAAAATAGACAAGTTTTTTATTGGTGCTAGAAATGCCGTGTTTAACGATAAGGATTGGGAAGTTATAGTGATGATTGGTCCAAGGGAAATAATTGGCAGGCCGGGCCACAAGTTAATTGATAAGTAGATGATGGCTGCTACATTGAGTTGACATTGGAATAGTCGCCACATTACAAATAGATAAAAGGAGTCAACCTGTAGTTTACAGTGCTTACTTAAGAGGATATTCCGGATGTTATGTTGTGTTAGGAGTTAAGATAGAAAATGATAGAAAGTTGTGAGGGGAGAGAATAAGTAGTACGGTCAGTGTTCTAAGTTAAGAAATTAGTCTGTAGTTAACAGATATACATACGTGGCACTGAAGTGTTTTGTTTTATCGGTCATAGAAATACTGGAAGGACTTCTTGTATAAATAGATATGTTCGTATGAGAGGCCAATGTTGGTGGGCCACTGTACGTAGTAATTTTAAGAGAGTTTTGTTTTAAAATTGTGTTTTGTTCACTATGAGTTTTCAAAGTCATGAGTCAGATATAATATGTTCTTTTTGTTTGATTTGGTCTTGTAAAATGTTATTTGATAAATTGATTTAGAATAGGATTATTGTGTTCCAAATAGTTTGAGTACAAACTATTGGTCCGTAAAAGAGACCAATAGTGATAGGTAGAAATAGAATGTTTTATTCTGATTTGATAAAATGCATGTATGTCATTTTAAAATATGTTTTCTTTGGATAATTTGGGGGAAATGACGTCTTGTTTTGATTTTATTTCGTTTAAATGAGTGGTTTTGTATATTAAGTTACATTGTTAATGAATAGGTTATAAATTTAATTAAGTAAGTTTAATTTTCAAATACATGGGGCTTTGTTTAAGGCCTTTCGTTCAGAAAAGAGTTAATAAAACTACTGGGGGATAATATAGAGAAATATTCTCTTAGTGAATGTTAAGTTGCTTGAAGAGGTTCTTATAGATACGAACTGTTAGTAAAATAGGAGTAGCGTTATAGGAAGATATAAGGTTGGGGGAAGACTGTGAATGGCAGCATATAAGCGGGGAGATATATATTTAAAAAAACGGGACAAAGAAGCAGGTCATGGGATGTATGGGGGCAAGATATAGGTGCTGTGAAAAACCAGCGTGGAATTCTATTAAAAAAAAAAGTGTTCATGGAATATGAACATTAGCAATGGGCTCGTGACATATCGGAAAAATAGACAATATTGTGGATAGCAATATAAGTGTTGTGAAAACTTATGTCAAATTTATTTATAGAGAACAAAGATCTATTTCGTAAGATGCATTTTAAAAAAATTGTTTTACAAAAATTTTTTTTATTGGCAAGGGAGGTAAATGTGAGTGTGTTAACTATTCATTACTGTGTGTAAATGTGGTCATGTTGACTATTCATTCTTTATACTTCTCACTTGGTGCGCACCGCTTCTTTACCTTTTCTAAATACGTTGTTTCTACGTTGTTCTGGTTGTTTTGTGTTGTGAAAGAGCGAGGGATTTCATAATGCCATGTGTACAATAACGATTTTACGAGCTGTTCTTCTTATGATATGTATATTTAATACAGGAACTTGAGGAGCCAAGAAAGGACCAGAAATATATAGTAGATGGCTATATGGTTTGGGGAAATAAATTGGGTCGCTTAACATAAAGTGGTTTAGAGAGATTTGGGAACTGTAAGAACTAAAGAAAAGGGGAAAAGGAGTGTTTAGTTTAAAAGAGTTACCATACCTGGTATGAGGTATTGTACAAAGTAGAATCGAAGAAGAAGTATATAGTGGATTACTAGCTGACAATATAACAGAGAGAGGGGTTAAAAGATATATTATTTACTCAAAAATTGAGTTAGTATAGAGAAGATTAGAGGAAATGTGAGAGGTAGGGAAAAAGAGAGAATAGAGTAAGAGAGTTGGGAGTAAAGAATTTTTCCCTTTACAGGAAAAATTCTTTAATTAACATGGGGAGGTGTAACAGTAGGGGAGTATTAGTGGGAAAAGGCTACAGCACGATTGAGCATCGGGAGTGAAAGCGGGGAGAGATGCTCAAGTCGTGACGTAGTTTGTTGTCAAGTTAGTTAACATCGGGACTCAGCCCAGAAAGGCAGGCTATCGACACGGTTGTATTTCACCATGAAACTATATTGACCACAGCCTTTAATAAAGATGATTTGGAACTTCTACCAGACTTGTTAAGCCATCGTTCATTCACGTACTGTTACAGCGATACAGAATAATAGCATGATTCTAATTACAAGAAAAAGACAAGAAACAGTTCAAAAGTTGGAAATAAAGGATATATTAATGAATGAGACTAAAATCAAACAGATGTTAACACTTTGGCAACAGAGGAGTAGTGGGAATATGAAATGAATAAATAACCTGGTTTGTGCTGATTTCATAGTAAGTGTGATTAAAAGTTAGTTGCATATCCTTTACATGACGTCATAGTCAACACCAGCATATTTTGCTGTTGTGATCTCTTGTCAAGTTTATGTTCAGTAGTTTGCCATTGCTTTCTGAACAATCAGCACCCATACCATTTCGTAAAAAACCAACGCAAGATGGCCTGCTGCCAAATCTCCCGCAGTTGTGTTTCGAACACAGGTATGCAGGAATATGAACTGCGTCTTTCGCATGGAGCCGGCACTCTGTGAATACCATGGGGATAACACTGTTCCACATTTTTAACAAAATCAGAGACTATGTGTGTAATAAAAATAATTGATGTTATTCATGAATGAGATTGAAATCCGACAGAAGTCAACACTCTGACAAAGGGCATGTATGCAAGGGGAAGACAATGCTAAAAACAGGAAGGTCAACATCCAGAGATGGACTGGGTAAAAAGCTACCCAAGAACATGGGGCATAAATGGCTGGAGCCTCAATGCAGCTGACCTTCAAGGTGACCATGACCCAACAGATGATGATTCATCTGTATTTTAATTACACCCAAGACTGCTGCCCAGGTTCAATCCCCAGCAGAGAGTTTTTTTTAAAAAAAAACCAATACAGCTCTGGAGGTCAACCCAACCTCATATTTGAGTACATGGGCACCAGACAATTTTGAGAATTTTCTTGGATTCGCCTTGGAACAAAAGGTGACGATGATGTAGGGAAATGGCCACCTTTCATCTAATGTGTCATGATCTAGAACATGTAAAGACCTAACATTTCACACCCCAACAGTAGTATCTGCTATAGAACTGCCTTTAAACTTCATGAAACTTCCTGCTTGATGTGATCAGAACTAATAGAAACATAATGGGTCTCCCTAACAACATAAACATATTTCAGTTTCTTTTACTGGGATGGTTTCTGTGAGAATCTCCTTTCTGTGAAGAAGCATGAGAAATAAATCATCATCATGGGCACCTTTCCGACTTGACAGACGATAGTATGGTACATTGTGCTTCAAAAAGCCTTAATAACTACGACCCATGGCGGTGACGAGTGTGGCTGGTAAGGCCAATTCTTGCTGCAAATGTTTGCCCACAGTAGATGCATGTGAAAACATGGTCATTTTCACCATTGTGCACTATCTTACGTCTCTCACGCTCTGTGTGTGCTTTATCTGCAATCATTTTCTCTTTTGTCTTTATTCCATTTCTGATGTTTGCCCTCCATGCAACACGTTCAGTGGCGACTTGCTCCCAATGTGCATTATCAATGCCTGTATCAATCATGTCCCGCTTACACACATCTTTGTATCGTAGTAGAGGCCGACCCTGAGATCTCCTACCCGTCTGTAATTCACCAAAAAAGATGTCCTTTGGTATTCTACCATCATCCATCCTCCTAACATGTCCTATCCATCTAAGTCTACGAAGACTGAGCATGGAATACACCGTCACACAACCTGATCTTTCCAATACTTCAGTATTTGTGATTTTGTCTTGCCACTTTATACCAAAATATAAATATACAGAAATAAATACACAGGTAGTAATTGGAATTTATAGAAGTAAAGACATAGGGATCCGAGGAATCACTACATAATGTAAAATAATGTTCAGCTATGGACACACCGGCATTCAAACCAGCTACCTTTAAATGATGACAGTGTGTTGCTGAAGAACAAATATACTCTGACATCTGTTCTTTCAGCGAAGTGTTGTGTTGTTATTTGAAGGTGGTACATTTCAATCCTGCTTTAAATTGTTACATTGTTTAGCATGTCCCTGATCTCAACTTCTTTCCTTTACTTCTGTGAGGGTTAATCAATACCTGTGGATTTATTCTCATGCTATTTTGATCGCCTCAAGGACTTCACAGTAACTGATAATTCCAAGAAGAAGCTGTCACCACAGCACCAATACAATACAAGAGAACAATAGAAAAGTGTTTTACACATGTACAAGTTTGCATGGTTTGACTTTCCTCTACACCCAGATGTGGAAGAGACATGTCAGAGCCAGAAAACAACACCATTAGAGATACACAAGGTTTGTCTTGCTCCAGAAAACAACACAGAGAATACACAACACGGTGTGTCTTATTGCTGTAAGCCGGAAAACAGAACACAACACTGTTAGAGAATGCACAACCTGGTATGTCTTACAGCTGTAAGCCAGAGAACAGAAGACAACACTGTTAGAGAATACACAGCATGACATGTCTTACTGCTGTAAGCCAGAAAATAGAAGACAACACTGTTAGAGAATACACAACATGATATGTCTTACAGCTGTAAGCCAGAAAACAACACCATTAGAGAATACACAACACGGTATGTCTTACTGCTGTAAGCCAGAAAACAACACCATTAGAGAATACACAACAAGGTATGTCTTACTGATGTAAGCCAGAAAACAACACCATTAGAGAATACACAACAAGGTATGTCTTACTGCTGTGTAAGCCAGAAAACAGAACACAACACTGTTAGAAAATGCACAACACAATCTTATCTTACCGCTGTTTTGGAACTCCTGTCTGGTTGCCAGTTTCATTATAAACTTTTGGTGGTATCACTAAGCTTAACTTTGGGGTCGCTGGGGCCTCGTTAATACTGTGTTGTACATGGACATCTGACCCTTGACCCTGTGACAGCGTTCCTGCTGATCTCAGCTTCTCCCTGCATTACAAATTTAAAACAGATATAAAAGGAGACAACCGACTTCATCACATCAGTTTAAATTTCTCTCAGTATGTCTCTTCTACCAATGATCTTCTCTGGTCATCACGATGTTCTCCAATACCTATCTCCTTATTATATAACCAAAGAACGCTGTCTCTTTCTGAAAGTTCTCTATTGTGTTCTACTTTCAAGTGCTTATTCCAGTTACTCTGGCCATCAAAGGTATTCGCAACATTCATCTCAGGAACCACATCTTCGCTGCCGCCAAGTCCTTCCTAAACTGTTTGTCACATTCCAAGATTCACTGTAAAAATGTTCAGACACTGACACACCATATTCAAACCAGCTACTTTCAAATGATGAAAATGCAGAACAGATTTGATATAACATTTCAATACTCTCTTTCTGACATTCAGTGACAGTGACTTATTACATAAGATACATTTCATCTTCTGAAATTCAGCTTTTGCTTTACCTATTTAACTGTTAGTCTTTGTCATGCATCTTAACCACAACTGAAAGAAGCAGGCTGAATGAGGCCGAATTTAGAATTTATGTTTTTACACCAAGCAAGCATGCATCTTTCATGTGTTATGATTTTCCCACAAATATTTGAATTGACTGCCTTGGTTAATGAGTTTCCCTTCAATTGTTCCATCTCATGTTGGTATTATCAAATCATGCACAGGTCATCCTATCCTTACCTGATCCTCAGTTGACACTTCACTGCTCTAATTATAACCTATCTTTCGGGCTCAACCTGGTCTAATTACTCACCTCTGGGCAGCGATAGACAAACAACATTATCAAGTATTGATCATGTGCTCCATTAATTGTCTACACAAATAAGCAGACCAATAGGTCAACAGCCATTTGCGTCTGTTAAACCTTTACCTTTTTCCTATCTTTTAGCTGCAGTTTAAAACTGTTAGCAATTCTTTTTGCCTGTATGCCTATTTCTGTTGTATTTGATTAGTAATTCTACCCTTTTTGTAGCGATTACTTTTAAAACAAGCAAAAAAGATCTCATTGCTTGTTTTATTTTTCCATTGTTAATTACCATCAGATGTTCTTTTGCGCCCATCATTATATTATTATGACTTATCTGTTTAACATTGGTTGCTATTTTATTTTCTACTGATGCAGTTTGCATTCAGCTAATATTCCAATAGCACATTTACAGTTTACTTACCCTTTAGTATGATGCTTCCTTATTTGTTAATTATTGGGTTTTTCATCATCTGCCATTATTTATAACTGGTACTAGTTTCCACCGTTTGTGCCCATCCAAGTCTAAGGTAAGGTTTTCTTTTGTTTTGTTTTTTAAAGGTTTCTTGTTCAATTATCTTTTCTTTTGTATTCTGTTTAGGTGACTTTGATCTCTCTCTCTCTCTCTCTCTCTCTCTCTCTCTCTCTCTCTCTCTCTCTCTCTCTCTCTCTCTCTCTCTCTCTCTCTCTCTCTCTCTCGATTAGCTTTATAAGTGATGTTGGATGAAATTCATAGAAAAGAAGGGCAGAATGTCAGAAGGGTCTGCATGCCCAATTCTTAACCCTTTGAAAATAAAGTTTGTTCGTTCTTTTGCTCTCTCTCTCTCTCTCTCTCTCTCTCTCTCTCTCTCTCTCTCTCTCTCTCTCTCTCTCTCTCTCTCTCTCTCTCTCTCCTTCTTAGAAATAGTGGTGTTTTTCTCAGTTTGGTTTTCAGTAGTTTCATTCCCTTCCAGAAAGTGTCTATCTGCAATTTTCCTATACTGCTTTTAGACTTGCAACCCTTATTTTCATTGTAATCAGCATATTATGTTTTCACAGTATCAGTTTGTTAATAAAACAAGCAGCTTGTTTCCAGCTGGACAAAGGTTTAGTTACAGTGAAACATACTGCTCATTCATTTTCAGTGTCATGTGTCTGTTGTCAATACTTTAAACTGGTCAAGTACACATGAATCAATTTGTGGATGTTTCAAGCCTAGATTGGAAGTGGTGCACTATCTTCTGGAGTAGAAACTGGATGACTCATCAGGCTAGCTGATTATATGAGGATTAAAAGCCATTTCCCTGTCATCCATTTCATCACTAGCCTGCCGGCTCGGTGGTTGTGGGTTCAATCCGCATCACGGCAAATTTTAATTTTTAAAACTGACCTGGGCTCCTAGGTAGACCCAGCCTAAAATAGGTACAAGGTCTTGGGAAATAAAGGCAGTCATGTGATACTGACCACATGACAGGCCGAGTGTTGATTGGTCAATTAGAAATATAGGTCCAGCACTATATGCTTAATGTGCTTTAATGCGCAAAAGGTCCCTTTAATTACCTACATTTTTTTAATCACCTCCACTGTCAGCATCTACATATCTCCATCCTTCTACGAGGATATTAGTCTCACACTCCATATGGCTGTCTTGCCTTCTATAATCAAGGTGGTCTTTGGCCCCACTAAACTCCTGACTGCTGCACTTTGTATGACCTGCTTCCATGGGTGTCTAGTCTCTTGGTAGCATTTCTGTATCTACTAGTTTTGCTGATCATTTCTGAATGTTGTCTGTCCAACATATTTCTGGCTTACATCTTATTTTTCCCGGAATTAAACATGATGTTAGACACAGCTGATCTTAAAACCTGGCTGTCCTGCATGTTTTTAGAGAGTTTTTTTTAATGGCTCACACTTTGTTTTCTGATCATATTCTGTACTTATTCCAAGCATGTGTCAGAAATGGCTTATTTCCATTGCTCAAAATTATTTTCCAGCTCAGTATGTAACATTCATGTTGGATTCAGCTATATGGTTAAAACCAATGTTTTTTGTTTTGCCTGATCCCTATGTATTTTCTGATGATATTCTGCACTTATTCCAAGGAATTTAAGGCATCTTCTCTCCACTATGTGAACTTAATCTTGGTGACCAGCATTTAACGTTCATATTTCATGTGCATCCAAGTATATAGTGATGACCAATGTTTCTTGTCTTGCCAAACTGATTCCAGTTGGGCTAGTGTTGTTGTCTGTATAGTTCTTGCTCTTTTGCGGGCTCTTGTTCCATCACCATTTCTTGTAAGTCTCAAGTACCTGAACTGTGTCACTGTCTCCAATTTTGTTTATTTATTGTGATATTTCCACTGATTTGTCCTTAATTATTTGATATGAACTGAGTTATATTTTGGCTTCACTTCCAAGCCTTATTTTCTGGAAGTTGTGTTCAGCTTGTCTGTCAGTTGTTCTTTGTCTGCAGCCAGATTATAAATGTCATCTACATAGTGTAGATTTGTTATAGTGCAATTATCAGTCATTATGTTTCCCTTGTGACCAATCAGAGCTTCTGATATAATTTATCATGCAGAAGGTGTCAATTATTTACATGCTGTAGAGTGTTATAGCTGTGCTTGATGGGCTATAATGATGAACATCTCACATGTTCACGTCCATAATTTTTATATTGACCACTATAATTTTCTGTTTTGTTGTTAAAATTCAGATACTTCAGTTGTTGATACTGATTTTGTATAAGTTTCAGCATGTTTCCTCTGTCCTTTGGAGCCACAATTTATGACTGACATACTCCTTGATAGTCGTTAAGCAACATCTCATGGAAATTTGCCACATCAATTCTGTGTTAATAAAGGCGATTTATAGGAAGCTTTTTTACTTATACTCCGGCAGTTTTTCACTGTAATATTTTCAGTCTCATGGGTGTCTGGTCAAGTGTTGAGTCCATTCCTTGACACCACAAAGAAGAGTGGCATTGTGTGAATCCTCCAGTTTGGGAGCTCTAATCCATCACTGCCTGGGATTCCATGAAATCAGCATTACTCTATCATTCTCGTAAGGTAATCTGGCAAAGAGAGGTAAGAGAAGCATCATCATTATCATCCAGTGCCTTGCCGGCTGACATGAGAGATCATATGTCTCCACAAATTGCGATCTCCGACGGGAAGGATCAATTTGTGTGTTGACTCCCTTCCATGCCATGATACAAAACTTTCAAGAATTTTCTCACGCTGTCTTCCTCTATCTCTCTTGCTACAAATCTTTCCAGTTGCCACAACATGTTCCAGTTTTTGTATTCTCATAACGTGGCCAAAACAAGATGACAGCTTCTTTCTGAGTTTGTGATAAGTTGTCTTTCCAACTAAGCTTCCCTCAAAACATCCAGAATGCTCATTTTGGCTGTCCAAATCATTTGCAGCATTCTTCTATAAAACCACATCTCCAAGGCTTCCAGGGATTTTTTTTGCCTGTTTACTTATTGTCCAGCCGTACGTTAAAATTGGTTCAATGTAACATGCAAGAACTCTTTTTCTAACTTTCAAGGACAATGACTTATTGCACAAAATGTTCTTCATTAACTGAAACATGTAACACCCAAAACAGAATTATGTTGCATTGGGAATGCTTAAATCATACAGATGCACTACATCAAGAAATACAGCAGATAAATTGTCATTAAAAAGGTGATCTACAAAATCATCGTCATTTGCCTTGCCGCATGGTGCAGGCATTCATATATATCCATAGATCTTGGTCCTTGGTGTTCTGGAACAATTCTACTTGTTATTTCTGCACAACAATGTCTTGGCACATCAGCATCATTTCACTTGTTACGCCTCTTGTCTTCTATTCCCAATTTTCCCAGTCATCATGTTATTTTCCAATGCTTTTCATCCCATTACATGACTAAAGATCATTGCTTGTCTCTATCTTATATCAGAATATCATGTTCTACTTTCATTAACCTTTTCCAGACACTCATTGCTGGTTACTCTGGCAGTCCACCAAATCTTCTGTTACGCCACTGTTTCTGTTTTTATTTTTTATATTCAAGCTTTATATTGAATGTCCTTTTCAGGATGGTGTGATCAACCCCTGGTTGATTTTCTGGCAATTTTACATTCAGTAGTTTGCCACTGCTTTCTGAACAAGAAGCGTAGATAAGTCCAACTGATCGGTGCACTATCCTGCCACCAGTGCACCTAAGTTTGAGAGCTAGATCCATTTATCCTTTCGGCCATGCCAACTGCTGAATACCAAGCTATGAAATAGAAAATGAATAATCTGAATTTATTCACACCAAATCCTCTTTAACACTGTGTGAACTAATGAATACTTTAAAATGGGTTAATCATAATGGACACAAGAGTTACACGTGTTCTTACCTGCTGCCACTGGCTGGTGTGTTGTAGAAAACATGCAAGTTGAGTACCACAAACATCACCATGGTTGAGACCAGCACTAAGCGCAGAGCACGCCGCAAGGTAAGGCGCATGACCGCGCCAAACCAGGGTGCACAAATGCTTGTCTTCACACCAGAGTTGGCTCACTCAAGGATCTGCAACAACCAGCATCACAATCATGTAAAGAAGTCCTCTGAATATCATACAAGAGGAAAAGACGCAAGGCAAGCATGCAAGATAATTATCCATCCATCCAGTGCCATGCCGGTAAGAGTGGGCGATCATGTTCTGCCATCTCACTCGATCACCAGAGTCGTGGATCAACTCCGTATTACTGTCTCGACCATGCCACGTGGTCAAGCAATCCAGCTATTTACTTCTCGGTCTTCCCCTTGGTCTCTTCCCTTCGATCTTGCCAGTTGTCACCAAGTTTTCCAATTCATTTCTTCTCATAACATGCCCAAAAAATTTTGACTGTCTACTTCCAATGACTCTAATCAGTTTACGATCTTCATTTGTTTCTTGAAGGACTTGTTCGTTGGTTTTTCTATCTGTCCATGGTATTCTTTGCATTTTCCTCAGAAACCACATTTCCACAGCCATTAGCTGTTTTTCAGCTTGACTGCTTATTGTTCACACTTCACATCCATACACACCCCTCTGCCGTGCGTCCACCTTGACGAGGTAGAGGGGCTTGTGCGTTCCAATGACCCCAAGAGCTATGCCGACGGTAGCACAGCTACTGGTAGGGTCACCCATGTCGGACAGGTCAAGGGAGAGGGACCAGACAAAGTGACGCACAAACCTGCTGCCTTGTAGGTAGACTGGGGACAGTCAAAGGCTAGGGAAAGCATCCCGAACAAATGCTTGTCGAAATCGGATGTACTGAGCCATAGGCTTGACAAAGAAGTGCAACGTAACTTTATCATTTCATGATGCCACAGATGAAAATTAATCGTTATGGTGCTAATCCCGTGAAGTCCCATCAGGCGGTGATAGTGCCGGGCCCCCTGCCTTCGAGGGGGTCCACCCATGACTACTGGTGGTCACCTTCCCCTGTGCTGTGGAGTCAAGGCACAGAGGAGTAGGTTAAGAGCTATTGACCAAACACCCCGGACACTCAACATACTACAATGGAATGCAGAAGGAGTTTATAACAAGAAAGCCTCCCTAACACAGCGTCTTCATAAAGATGGAATAGATGTGGCATGCATTCAAGAGACACACCTCAACGCCAATCGCACATTTTCAGTCAAGGGATATCAGGCCACACGTTTCGACCGCGAAGGACACAAAGGAGGAGTTGTAATACTTACACGAAATACAATACCTTGCAGCGAAGTATCTGTGATCTCTGACAACCAAACGGAAATTATAGGTGTTGATATAATGATAAAGGACGTGAAAATAAGAATTTACAATCTGTATAGCCCGGCAGATAAGGATCTTACACTCTCAAACATGAAAATAACTGACACAAATTGCATTGTTGTCGGAGACTTTAATAGCCGTTCAGAAAGATGGGGATACCCAGATACTGACAAAAGAGGAGATGAAGTGGAGGACTGGGAAATAGACTCAAATCTCCATCTACTCAACAAAGCGGATGACACACCGAGCTTCTACTCCAGAAGATGGATTACCACTTCTACTCCAGACTTAGCTTTCTGCACAGGAGACATCCTCCACAAAATCGATCGCCATGTGCTTGACCAATTAGCAGGTAGTGACCACAGACCAATCAAGCTTGTAATAAATATGGAGTATGTTCCACAGGAGCAAAAGCCTTTGCCCCGCTGGAATTACAAACGAGCAGATTGGGACAGATTTGCCATACTGACAGACAAATATTGTGAAAACATAAATACACGATATGGCAACATGAAGCAAATGGTGGAAAGTCTAAACAGAGCAATAATACAGGCGGCCACTGAGTCTATTCCAAGAGGAGCGAGAAAAAATTACAAACCATACTGGACTGAGGAACTACAAATTTTGGAGGACAAAGTTGAAGATGCTAGGAAGACCGCAGAGAGAGAACAAACAACTGAAGCGAACATCTCTCTCAAAGCCATCTCAGCAAAATATAAAAGAACAGTAAATCAAATAACAAGAGATTGTTGGAGAAAAAAAACAGAAAACCTGAATTTTGACAGGGATGGAAACAAACTATGGAAACTAGTGAAAGCCATGAACAATGAAGGACCTAGAAACAAACAAATAACAATTAAACAAGGAAATGCCTTGCTTACAGGAAAAAAGGCTGCAAATGCACTAATGGAACACTATGCCAGTGCAAACCACATTGATATTACAGCCGAACAGAAGAAAGCAATCAAAGATAAACAGATACATCATAGATATACAGAGACAGCAGCAGAATATATGATGGCAAATCTAACAATGGAAGAAATGGAACAGGCAATGAATACCCTAAAAAAGAAGACATCACCAGGAAAGGATGGAATCACAAATGAAATGCTAATAGGACTAGGCACTAAGGCAAAAAAGAAACTACTAGCAGTCCTAAATTACAGCTGGAAGAGGGGAATAGTCCCACAGGCATGGAAGGAAGCTATACTAATACCAGTCCCAAAGAAAGGAAAAGACCTGGAAGAACCAAATGGCTATCGACCTATCAGTCTTCTTAGCTGTGTAGGAAAATTAATGGAACGCATTATCAATGGCAGGCTAACATGGCATCTGGAAGAAAACCAACTCTTAACACCTCACCAAGCAGGATTCAGAAAGTACAGATCCACTGAAGATCAAATAACCTATATAGCTCAGGAAATAGAGGATGCCTTCCAAGAGAAAAAGCACACACTAGCGGTCTGGATAGATTTAGAAAAAGCATTTGATAAAGTATGGAAGGAAGGACTGAAAGTAAAACTGCAAAAAATGCATGTTTGTGAGAAAATGTACAAATGGATCAGCCACTACCTTGAGAACAGAACTGCCAGGACAAAAGTACAAGGACAAACCAGCAAAATGATGCTGTTGGAGCAAGGTGTCCCCCAAGGAGGAGTTCTTTCACCAACATTATTCCTAGCATATATAAACGACATCACGGAAAATTTTCCAGCCAGAGTACACACATCATCCTTTGCAGATGACCTAGCCATATGGACATCTGAAGAATATATTAGTACAGCTAACAGCAGAATACAGCAAGCCCTATTAGCGCTAGAGGACTGGTCAAAATCATGGCTAGTGAAGATAAGTGAGGAGAAAACAACATGCACAGTGTTCTCCCTCTCAACTAAAACTCAGCAACCTAAGCTGGTATTGAATGGAAAAATGTTGCGCCATGAAGAAAATCCAAACTATCTAGGAGTCACCTTTGATCGTCGCCTGACATGGAAGACACAGGTTGAGAAAAATCGAACAAGAGCAAGGCAAAGAATGGCAATCATGAAAAAGCTTGCTGGTACAACGTGGGGAGCAGATGAGAAAGTTCTCAAGAAGTTATATACTGGACGGGTGAGGCCAGTACTGGAATATGGCATTGCAGCTTGGGCAACAGCAGCTAAGTCAAACTTTAACAAAATAAGTAGAGTCCAAAATCAAGGAATGCGAATCATAACTGGAAGCCTGAAGACAACGCCTATTAATGAATTAGAAAAGATCACTTGTTTACAACCAATGCAGGATAGAAGAGATAGCAGAGCCCAGCAACAAGCTGAAAAATTTAGAAGATTGACAGACCACCCTATGTATAAAAGATTTAGTGGTTTTGGAAAGGGAAGACTGAAGCGTAGCAACTTTGTAGAAACTGCAAAACGTAGGATTAGGGCAGATCCCATACTTAACATATCAACAGTCAAACCCATTTACAATGCAGACAAGTTCCCAGCTTGGAGACAGCAGCAACTGCCTGAGATGATAGAAAACATTCCTGGTATTGAGAAAAAGAACACTCAGCATGAAACCGAAAGAAGAGAAATAACCCTAAACTACATAAAAGAACATTACCCAAGCAGCAATTGGACCCATGCATATACAGATGGATCAGCCAAAAATTCAGTAGAGAATGGAGGAGGAGGAATTCTCCTAAATTTAAAAAATGGAGTGAAAAAAACACATTCAGTGGCAACTGGAAAGTTTTCAAGTAACTTCAAAGCGGAGGTAGAGGCTCTGAAAACTGCAGCAGAAATGCTCTTGATGGAGGAAAATAAAGAGACGCAAATAGCTATCTTTACAGATGCAAAGTCAGCTGTCTCAATACTGAAGAGCAATAACAGCACAGAAATAGCTGACCTAAGAGCAGCACTCCATGGTCTATGCCAGAAATCACAAAAAGTTGTAATACAGTGGATCCCATCACATTGCAGTATACCTGGAAATGAAGAGGCTGACAGACTGGCAAAAGAGGGCGGACGACTACCACAGCCTGACATAGACATAACCTATAATGAGGCAAAGAGGTTGATAAAAAGCACTTATAGAACCAAATGGGAATCAGAGCATCCAGGCCATCAGAAGGATGATGCATATTACAAACTCGACCGAAGAGAACAAGTAGCAATCTTCAGACTCCGCACAGGACACAACAGGTTGAAATACCACTTGTTCAACAAACTAAAGATAGGAGATACAGATGAATGTAATTGTGGAACTGGTAAAATGACAGCTAAACATTTGCTGCAAGAGTGCCCAATATATGCAGAACAGAGAAAGATATTTTGGCCCACACCTGCTTCATTTGAGGACAAGCTCTATGGAAATATCAACAAGCTCAAGTTGACTGCAGCTTACTTTAACTGTATTCAGGTTGACATTTAAATGTACATGAAGAAATATTTAGACTGCCACACTTCATACCACAGGCATGTCGGTTACACAAGCCTCCCAGAGGCATGAAATGGAATATTGCTTGGATAGCAAATCCATTACGTGGAAAGTCCGAATCAAAAGCTCACTGTGTGGGCTTCAAAAAAGGTGGAAAAAGTGTCCTAGTGGCACAAAATGGAATATTGCTTGGATAGCAAATCCATTACGTGGAAAGTCCGAATCGAAAGCTCACTGTGTGGATGTCATCTGCAAACTGCATTCTTCTGGCTTCTGGAAGAACAGCCTATGGTGAACGGAAGGCCCAATATACGGAAGTGAGGCTAAGCAGCCATGTGCAGGACGTGACGATTCCTTGGGTGAGCCCAGTACCAGAGCGGTGTGTGATGGCTCTGCAATTATGGAAGCCTCCTTGGATGGCGGGGAATGCCCATGGTCTGCCCCTGCCTTCCCTTGAGGGCCGACCAGGATGCCTTTGGCTGTTCTATATGGGCCAGCTGGGATGGGAGATAACACCACAACAGTGAGAGTCTAACGTCCTAAGAAACCCCCAGGAAGGTTAACCCGGTCAACAAATGCCCGCAGAAGTCGGATGTGTCGGCCTAACGGCGCAAGAACGCAGCTCTGCTGTAAACAGGCACAACGCAATCACGTCCGAAAAAAAAAAACTCCGGATGAACGAAGAAGAAGAAGAAGACATCCATACAAAAGTACAGGTTCTATGTAGCATCTCAACACTCTTTTTCTCGTTTCAATTGATATCTTTTTATTGGTCAGTATGTTTTTCATCTTGCAAAAGGCTACCTTCGCAATGGCAATTCTTGTTCTAATCTCTTCAAGGCATCTCCCATCAGATGTTATGACTGTGCTGAGATAACAGTATCGATTCACTTAATAAGATAAGATATAAGATAATTATAGTAGTTTATAATAGTTGGGAATAAGGACAACAACATAGGCAGGACAAACTTCTAAAGTACAAAGTGTGAAATGCATTGGAAAGAATCCTCTTGAAACCTGTGAAAATAGGTTACTTTAACAAGTAGAGATGAACAGCCTTGTCTACAGGAACACTAATCAGGTGGCTGGAAGCTTCCTGTTTACATGGAGAAACAGATATTACTGCAACTTGCAGATAAAAGGTGTACTGTGAGCTGTTCAATGATTGCTGTATATATTCTTATACACCAGATGCTGTTAATTCTTGTCTGCCCTGTTTTTAGATGCATATTTGGGCGGAAAGTAATAACACCCCAGGGAGCACGGTTATGTTGATTTTCTCAATAACATTTACATAACCTCCTGGCAAACTATGGTTAGAATATTTAGTACATTCAGTCAATATACTAATATAGGCTATGTTTGCAAAAGGGTGTGTTTATATATATTTTATGATCACGGTGGTTGGTGGTCATAATATAAATAACTTGATATTATTCTGATAATGTCTTCGTAGCAATAAGTCAGAAGGAACTACAGAAAAATTATAGAAACCGTGGTTGTAGAAAATGACAAACAATGGACCTCAGCTTGAAAACAGAAATAAACAGAAAACAGAAATAATAGTGATATCAAAGATATTTAGACAGGCACTATCTAAAAGTACACTTACAATGAAGTTGACAGTATTAATTTGGGCAAGTACAGACATTAAATGCCTGTTTCTTAACAGAATAACAACACTGTAACCTGCCATGCAGTTGTAAAAGGCAACCTCATCCCACAGACAACTTCAGCTGCACAATCCAACCATTCATAATCAAGCCTACAAAGGACTTGGTGTGGGCTGGTTGAAGCTCTGTGCTCCAATAAGAGATGAAAGAGACAAGACAGAAATTCCAGTGAGCATTGTGGCAGCGCAGCAGTTAGCACATTTACCGGCCAGTCCGGTGGTCCTGGGTTAGAATGTGTATGAAGGCTCCCAAGTCAATCCAATCTAAATGGGTACCAGGAAGTAAATGTCAAGGTGGCCAGCGCAGGTCTGCATGGCAGAATGGGTAAGAATGTGTGTTCTTAAACATTCGGTGTGATAATGCCGAGGTAAGTGGTTCATCCCCTACACCGGACAGCTGGACTAAAATGTTGACCTGTCGTCCTTGACTTGGGGATGTTAATTACAAGTACCTCTGAAGTCGGAGTGAGTTCACCTGATGGCAAAGGACACTGTTAACAGGGAAAGCTAACCCACACGCAAAATTCAGTCCATCACTACTATAAATAGTGTGTATGGACTACACTTGAGTTCAAAGTGAGCGCAAAAAACAAAAAAGGCAGCCAGCGTGACACTGATCACATCATGCCTGTAGTGCTGAGTAGTCTGTACAAATATGGGGTAAGCACCATATGTCCAAAACACTTCAAAGCATGTAAAAAGTATCCTTGACTTAAATTAAGTAACCAGGACATAGATAACATCAGATGGAAGATGTATCATAAAGGTCAAGAAAAGAACACTGCATTTTATCAAATGAAAAACCTCTGATGTAACACACCCTGTCAATGAAGGTTTGAACAAGAATTCTTACATGTTTCATATAACTAGTTGTAACATATGGCTGCGAATCCCGCACAATTAGTAAACAAGCAAATGAAAACAACATCCCTTGAACCCCTGTGGAAAGAGATAGAGAAAGACAGCAGGAGAACATACTAGACAGCCTTTTGTCATGGCATGGAAAAATGTCAGCACACGAACAGAAACAAGCTGCTGGAGATCGCAAGATGTGGGCAAGCATGGTAGGAAGGCACTTGATGATGATGTATATTTTTTTTACTATACCTTTTAAGTTTATTATCTCACACTAACCTGAGATTATAATATGAACAATCTACACTATGAAAATGATACAGTATTGATGGCAGAAAATGCAAAAGATCTGCAACAATTGTTGGACTTACTACAATGTTGAAGTAACAGAGAGTGCAAGCAAGGAGACCTCGAATATCAAGAAAGCAGAACCAATGGTTATATCAAAGAAAAAGATGAAATTAAAATGTGAGATAACAATTGAAGGGAAAATGTGTACCAAGTCAATAATTTTAAGTACCTAGAGTAATTATAACATCAGATGGAAGGTGCACAACAGAGATTAAGAACAGAATAGGGTAAGCAAAAGCTGCATTTCAGAAAATGAAAAGTATCTTATGCAATAAGTCACTATCACTGAATGTGAGAAAGAGAGTGCTGAAAGGCTATATAGAACCAGTTTTGCTGTATGGCAGTGAATCTTGGATCGTAAATGAACAAATTAGGAAGAGATTGGAAGCAACAGAGATGTGGTTCCTGAGACAAATATTGTCAATTCCTTGGACCGCCAGAGTAACTAACAACAATTGTCCGAAAGAGGCTAATGAAACTAGAACATTATATACAACAATAAGAAAGCGATAAACAGCTTTCTTTGTCATGTAATGACAAGAGAGGCGTTGGAGAAGATTATGACAACTGGAAAGATCAATGGGAAGAGAGACAGAGACAGATCAAGAGAAATTATGCTGGATAGACTGAGATGATGGCATATAGGAATATTATCAACAGAGTTGATTCAGAACACCGAAGACTGAGATGCGTAATGAGAGACAGTGTGGCTGAGGTTCAACATGCTAACACTTAGACTCCATGTGTGCTGCTGGCAGGGTAGTAGGTTGATTCCATAGAGAATAGGCAGAACTTCTTAAGTCCACACACACTTATTATCCTAAAGATACGTCCACACACACTTATTATCCTAAAGATAAGTCCACACACACTTATTATCCTAAAGATAAGTCCACACACACTTATTATCCTAAAGATAAGTCCACACACACTTATTATCCTAAAGATAAGTCCACACACACTTATTATCCTAAAGATAAGTCCACACACACTTATTATCCTAAAGATAAGTCCACACACACTTATTATCCTAAAGATAAGTCCACACACACTTATTATCCTAAAGATAAGTCCACACACACTTATTATCCTAAAGATAAGTCTACACACACTTATTATCCTAAAGAGAACTGAGAGAAACTGCTCAAATCCACACATACACTTTTATCCTAAAGAGAACTGAGAGAAACTGCTAAAATCCATATGTATACACACATGTTCATATCCTAAAGAGAACTAGCAGAAACTGCTTAAGCCTGCACATTTTCTTATCCTAAAGAGAAATGGCCTGAGCACATGAACGTACATTATAACTATTTCAACGCTATTGAACAACAAAGAACCCGCTCTTCATTGTGTACGAACGACTAGACACTACTACTACTACCGTTCTATAAGAACTGCTGATCTTCACAAAGGGAATGGGGCTTGAAATGCAATAGGACTAACCTGTTTAACGTTCGAACAGAACGTCAAATTACTAAGTAATTAACCGACGTCTTCACACTGTGTTCACTATGTTGCACATTTTCTTATCCTACAGAGAACTGGCAGAAACTGCTAACGTCTACACACATTTTCTTATCTTAAAGATAATTAACAGTAAAGCCTAAGTCTACACATTTCTTATCTTAAAGAGAAATGGCACAAAATTTCAAGTCTAACCATATAGTCTTATCCTTCTTCTTCTTCTGCGTTCATCTGGAGTTTGGTTTTTTTCGGACGTGATTGCATTGTGCCTGTTTACAGCAGAGCTGCGTTCTTGCGCCGTTAGGCCGACACATCCAATTCTGCGGGCATTTGTTGACCGGGTTAACCTTCCCGTGATATAGTCTTATTCTAAAGGTAACTGGCAGAAAACGCTAAAGTCTACACACATTCTTATCCTAAAGACAACTGCGAGGAAACTGCTAAGTCTACACATTTTCTTATCCTATAGAAAACTAGCAGAAACTACTCACCTACACATTTTCTTATCCTAAAGAGAAATGGCAAAACAGCCCAAATCTAGCCATATTGTCTTATCCTAAAGACTACTAGCAGAAACTGCTAAAGCCTACACATTTTCTTATCCTAAAGAGAAATGACCTGAGCACATGACCGTACATAATAAGAAGTTATTTCAATGCTACTGAGCAACAAAGAACCCGCTCTTCAAGTGCGGATGAAAGACTAGACACTGTCGTTCTAGAAGCACTGTCGATCTGCACAGACGGAATGGAGCTTGAAATGCAATGCGGCTAACTTGTTCCACCTTCGAACAGCAACGTCAAATTACTAAGTAATTCACCGACGCCTCAACACAATGTGTTCACTGCGTGTCTTAAATACAGCTTTCTTTGTTATGACTCCTAAGACAAGCGAAATGTAAATGAATAAAACTGGCAAACACACGGCCGCGCGAGAGATAACGTTTGACTTAAAAACGTTACGAATCATTCATTATTAACGTGGTCATGACATACTTGGACAGAAAGCATACGTCAACAGATTGTGTGCGATAAACCAACATTCTGGAAATGAAGTCCTATTTTCGGACAGATGCATATAGAAGGCGACCTCCATCTCGCTAAGGCGCACGATCAATGTCGCGGATCGGCTACTTAGCTCTCCTTGCAACAAGTCCACGCAGTTCGAGCAATCCCGTCCTAGGTGGCATGCTCGAAGGTACTTAACTGAGAATAGACTTCTGCAGGTCAGCATAACCGAAAGGATAAGAGCGTTCGCTCTTAAACTTCCGGTGCGATGATGGCGGAGTAGCGGGTTTAGCCCTTAAACAGGTCAGTTGGGCTAAAATGTTGACGTCTCTTCCTTGACTTGGGGACGTAAATTACAGGTACCTCAGAAGTCGCAGTGGGTTCGCCTGATAGCGAGTGACACTAGTAACAGGGAAAGCGGGTGACATAGGTAACAGGGACAGCTAATCTACACACTGATTAGAGAAATTAGACGTAGACAGTCACAGTTACTTTTGGGACACGTTATGAGAAGAAATAAATTGGAAAGCTTTGTGACAACTCGCAAAACTGAGAGGAAAATAACAAGGAGAAGGCATAGAAGAGAATACCTGGATGGCTTGTCCACGTGGTTTGGTCGAGATAAGAACACAGAGGCTAATCATGATCAACGATTCTGGTGATTGTGTGAAATGGTGAAACATGACCGCCAACGCTTATCGACATGGCACATGATGATGATGAACCCACGCGCAAGCATCCGTCCAGTGCACTTCCCAGTAGTAGCAACTACTACTATAGTCTGTCCAGAAATGAATGCCTTCATTCACGATCAATTATTTTGAAAACCGTTGCATCGTTATGCAATTTTTCCTGCCGTCTTATATTTACCCCCACCCAAGGAATATGTCTTTGATAGGTCCAAAAGCAACTTAAATCATGGAAAGCGGCGACATTGCTTTGATGTTTTGGTGAAAAACTAGTGATTTCCCGCTAACAAACTTGTTTTACAGCAATGCCCCGTTCCACTACGCGAGGCTCTTGTCATAAGGTCAATCCCAATGTCCCACGAGAAAATTAACTATTCAACGCTAATGTTTCCGTGTGAAGATGTAATACATTTAATAATGTGCACTTCATCTCTGACCCGTAAATTATATACCGCATATAAACAAACTTTGAAATCTGCTGTACAATCTCCAGAACAAAAATTTTTTTGTTGGGTGGACATAATGATAAGGTTATATGCTAAATCTCATCATTTTCCCTCAGTTGGTTACTGAGATATAGTATTTTATATTGGGGCAGACAAAAGTAAACAGACTATAGTAGTAGCACATGTATGGACTACGCTCAAGTTCAAAACTTACAAATTACATTTTAATTTTTTTTTAAATCCCACACACAGTTGCAAATCAGATAACCTTATTGGCCCTGGGAGTGGTGCTGTAAAAACCGGTGCACAGCAAAAGCACACGTTTTAAATTGAGCTAACCATGTTCTTGCATTGGTCATGTTCTTGCATTGGTCATGTTCTTGTATTCCCCAACCCCCCCCCACACACACACACACTTTCCTTCCCTCCCTTCTTTCTTAAGCAGAATCGATATCAAACAGTATTATAAAATTGTCCGGTTACCTGTGCACATAGTTTATGTATGCACCCGTGAATGAGTGTGTGCACACCCGCGCGCGCAGAATGTGTGTGTGGATTAGTGCACATGGCGAGAGAAACTGACATATATTGTAACAGATAGAAATATTCACGGATAAGAAGTCCGCAACAACAATACGCAAGCACGCACACACACACACCCACAATACGTTTGTGTGTGTATTGTGTGTGTGTGTGCGTGCG
The DNA here is from genome assembly GCA_014155875.1 of Cepaea nemoralis. Classification (NCBI taxonomy): domain Eukaryota; kingdom Metazoa; phylum Mollusca; class Gastropoda; order Stylommatophora; family Helicidae; genus Cepaea; species Cepaea nemoralis. Next base: position 100,348 of record JACEFZ010005178.1, on the reverse strand, counting down.
CGCGCACGTGTTTTTTTTTTTGTTATTGCGGACTTCTTATCCGTGAATCTTTATATCTGTTTCTGCGAAAGAAGAAACAACCTGAGAGGCGAAAGAAGAAACCACAAGAAAAGGCCAGAGAAGAAACCACATGAGAGGCCAGACAAGAAACCACCCGAGAGACGAGAGAAGAAACCACCTGAGAGGTCAGAGAAGACACCACATGAGAGGCCTGAGAAGAAACCACCTGAAAGGCCAAGGAAAAAAACCACCTGAAAGGCCAAGGAAAAAACCACCCGAGAGACGAGAGAAGAAACCACCTGAGAGGCGAGAGAAAAAAATCACCTGCAAGGCCAGAGAATCCACCTGAAAGGCCAGAGAAGAAACCACCTGCAAGGCCAGAGAAGAAACCACATGAGAGGCCAGAGAAGAAACTACATGAGAGGCCAAAGAAGAATAGTCAAGTAATACTAAAGCGGTGTTGTCAGGAGGGTACTGAGGACGGATCCGAGCACTTTTGCACTGAATGGTTCGATGTGTAGTGAGGATAATCTGACGGCTAACCAACTGACTGACTGACCGACTAACTGACTGACCGACTAACTAACTGACTGACCGACTAACTAACTAACTAAACATGTGCCACCTGAAGGCATGGTGGCAAATAGAAAGACATTTTAAAAAGACCGGTGAATATATTGGATAAAACACCATTATATGATGTGTTCACTGTGTTTGAGGATTCTCATATCTCAACTGACAATGAAACTGTCTGATGTCACAACTGACAATGAAACAGTCTGGTGTCACAACTGACAATGAAACAGTCTGATGTCACAACTAACAATAAAACTAAAACAGTCTGGTGTCACAGCGCCCAATGAAACAGTTTTTTGCCACAACTGACAAGGAAACAGTTTATTGTCACAACTAGCATTGAAATAGCAACCAGAAGCATGATAAGTGTGACAGGGACGAACGGACATTAGTTTCAAAAGGTTAAGAATTGGGTACGCTGACCAGTCTAACATGCTTCCCTTCTTGTATCTCTCCTTTCACAGTTTATTTCACTCGTAGATAACTTACAACAACAACAGCAGCTTCAGCAGCATCAGTAGCAACAACAACAACGTATGTATTAAATAGGCATGGGAAATGTGCAAACACCATGACTACACGGCTAATCAAATATAAGCTGTCGATGTGGCCAAAAGGGTCAGAGCGCTCTAGCTCTTAAAATTCCGGTGCACTGATGGCGAGGCAATGGGTTCATCTCCTATACCAGTCAGTTTGACTTAAACGTCACTTCTCGTAGAAAGCACTGGGAAACTACTGGACATAAAATTGTCCAGAAAATAATATTGAGGTTGATTGCAAATGCATACAATTGTTGTTACAATCAATACTAATTAGAAACACTGTTAAGAAAGCATGTACACAACGTGTAGTGATAGTGAAGAAAGGATGTAAATACTTAGCTTTGGCTAAGAGATTAATCATCAGCAGTACAAAGTTCAGAAGAACAGATAAATATAAGTAACCAGGAAGATGCCCGACAGTTAACATGCAACTAGACTGAGCAACTGCCGCATTTCAGAAAATGAAGAGTATCCTATGCAATAAGTCACCATCAATGAATGTAAGAGAGTGCTGAAATGCTATATAGAACCAGTTTTGCTGTATGGCACTGAATCTTGGAATGTAAATGAACAAATTGGGAAGAACTTAGAAGCAACAGAAATGTGGTTTTTGAGACGAATGTTGCGAATTCCTTGGAGTCAGAGTAACTAACAACGACTGCCTGAAAGAGGCTAATGAAACTAGAACACTATATACAACAATAAGAAAGAGACAAACAGCTTTCTTTGGTCATGTGATGAGAAGAGGCATTGGAGAACATCGTGACAACTGGAAAGATCGAGGGGAAGAGAGGCAGTGGTAGACCAAGAGAAATGATGCTGGATGGATTGAGACGGTAGCATGGAGGAATATCATCAGTAGAGTTTATCCAGAATACCAAAGAACAAGATCTGTGGAGAGCCATGAACGCCTACGCCAGCTGGAGTACTTGATGATGATGATGAGATCGATCACATTACAGAGTACACATTTGTAAGGAATCATGTCCAATTAGTCAGAAGTTTCACAGATCTGGCTGTATCAGTGAAAGCTTTCCTGTGGGTGCGAACATTACATTAACATTACATGGATATATATGTACAGATTAGCGTATATGACCTTGGGGTAGTGAACACAGTGGCACAACCCCGTCATACCGGGTTCAAGGTCAGCAGCAGACGATTTGGGAGCAGATCACTGTTGTGTCGCTGTTCACAATGGTATGAACCTCGGCCATTCAGAAAACAATGGCAAATTACTAAATCTAAAATTGCCTAGAAAATAACTAACAGCCAATAAATACTGGGACTGGTTACAATGCCCTGTAAAGAACATGCAACTAACTTCTATATCTGTATGTAAGCCTGCGCCACTATTCACAATAAAGCCTTAAATGACATCATCCTTACAGTAGACAAGACCCGACCAGCACAAGCAATCAATTAAACAGCAAGCACATCAAGGGGAGATGTTTGGGATTAGTTAACATCAAGCAGACAGATCAATAGTTCATTGGCATCCGTGAAAGGTCTGGCGTCAGGAAAACACCGCTGAGAGACAACTCTACGGCCGAATCCCACAGATGTTGCTACACACTCAAGTTTGACGTTGCAATAAAGCGATAAGAGGATAACTACGGCGGAATCCCACAGATGTTGCTATACACTGAAGTTTGACGTTGTAATCACCCTACCTTTAGGCTGTTTATAATTTACTTGGCAATTTTAAATTCACTAGTTTTACAACTTAAAAAAAAGTTAGTTGCATATCCTTTACAGGACGTCGCAGTCAATCCCAGCATTTTGTGCTGTTTGTGATCTCCTGGCAAGTTTACGTTCAGTATTTTGCCATTGCTTTCTGAACAACTGGCACCCAAACCATTTTGTAAAAAAAAACAAAAAACGCAAGGCGATCCGCTACCGAATCTCGCACAGCTGTGTTTCGAACGCGGTATGCGGGATTACGAGCTGCGTCCATAACTCTTTGGCCACGGAGTCGGTAGTTTTACAACTAGTGATGGTAAAATAGCCTAGAAAGTCACCTTGGGGGCTGATTGCCACGTCCTGCAAATGACATGCAGCATGTTTAGCTTGGCACTGCTTTCTGAAGGAGAAGTCCACACTTTAAGTCTCACTGACCGGCGTTTAGAACTAACCCACTACGCTGCCGCCGTCACAAGAAAATGTTTAAGTACGTTAAGCCCTTCAGCCACGCCGATCTGTACAAACTGATGTACAGGGAAGGAAACAGCAAATATTCAACAGAAACAGAGATCATACAGTCTTATGTACATTTTTCGATGATGAGGTCCACCAGAATAATATGTCAAAATCATCAAGTGCCATCACCACATTCAAAGTCGGCTGGAATGAGTCCTTAACACCCTCAGCCCCGTGCCTTTACGGTGCACTTATATGGGAGTTCTTTCAGCCAATCGGTGCACTATTTTTTTTTTTTTTGGTCGCTCGCTCGCTTTGACCTCAAGCGTAGTCTGTATAAACTACTTCTAGTAGCACTGGACTGATTTAGCTTTCCCTATTACCAGTGTCCCTCGCCATCAGGCGAACCAACTCCGACTTCAAGGGTTCTTTAATTTATGTCCCCAAGTCAAGGAAGAGAAGTCAACATATTAGCTCAACTGTCCAGTGTATGAGTTGAACCCGCTACCTCGACATCAGCACACCGGATGTTTAAGAACGCACATTCTTATCCACTCGGCCAGGTTGGCCTGGTGCACTCATAATAGGAGGCTTCATCTAGCCAATCTCTTGAGGCTGCTCACCCACGCGTAATGTTGCCTTTCTCTTGCACGCTATTCCCCCACTCCCCCCCCCCCCCCCATCCTTCCAGTAAATCCTACAACAGTAGCAGTAGTAACGCAGTACATGCCGACTCAGTGGCCATGCATTCGAATCTCCATCTAGACGGAGATATACATATAATATATATTGAAAATTGACCTGGACTCCTGGGAAAACCCGCATAAAATGGGTGCCAGGGTTGTTCTGGTAAGTAACGATTGCCAGAGTGATAATGACCACTTCACCTATCGAGTTCCAATTGATCTGTACAAATATGGGTCTAGCACCATGCACCCAAAGCGCCGTAAGACATGTAAAAGGCTCCTTTACTTACCACATACTTCAACACATCATCGGCCGAGGCCCTTTACTTACCACATACCCCAACACATCATCGGTCCAGCTCCTTTACTTACCACATACCCCAACACATCATCGGCTGAGGCCCTTACTTACCACATACCCCAACACATCATCGGCCCAGGTCCTGTACTTACCACATACCTCAACACATCATCGGCCGAGGCGCTTTACTTACCGCATACCCCAACACATCATCGGTCCAGGCCCTTTGCTTACCACATACTTACCCAACACATCATCCGTCCAGCTCCTTTACTTACCACATACCCCAACACATCATCGGCTGAGGCCCTTACTTACCACATACCCCAACACATCATCGGCCGAGGCCGTTTACTTACCACATACCCAACACATCATCGGTCCAGGCCCTTTGCTTATCACATACCCACCAAACACACCATCGGTCCAGCCCCTTTACTTACCACATACCCAACACATCATCGGTCCAGGCCCTTTGCTTACCATATACCCACCAAACACATCATCAGCGCAGGTCCTGTACTTACCACATACCAAACACATCATCGGCCGAGGCTCTTTACTTACCACATACCCCAACACATCATCGGCCGAGGCCGTTTACTTACCACATACCCAACACATCATCGGTCCAGGCCATTTGCTTACCACATACCCACCAAACACATCATCGGTCCAGCCCCTTTACTTACCACATACCCATCACATCATCGGTCCAGGCCCTTTACTTACCACATACCCAACACATCATCGGTCCAGGCCCTTTACTTACCACATACCCAATATATCATCGGCCCAGGCCCTTTACTTACCACATACCCCAACTCATCACCGACCCAGGTCGATTTTGTCAAAATCCCCGCCTCGCGGGGGATTCAAACACATGATTACCGGGCCTACAGGCAAGAGTGCCAGCCACAGCGTTAATCCAGCTCCCTGGACATGTGTAAGCTAATAACACAAAATATAGGGGAAACTGGGAGCTTATCAAGCCCAGTTGAAGCTGATTAAGCTCAGTTACAAATCTCCAGGGGGAAAAGTGCTTACAAGAATATTAGGACCTAACAAATAATGTTGCCCCAGTGTATGCGTAATAAGATAAAGCAGAGAACAGATGCAGCTAAATATGCAAGCATCGATGTCTTGAAATCCGAGAGATTACGATGTTCTGCCAACACTGAACGAATAGATCCAGGCGCAGAGGCCAAGAAAGCATATAACAAGCAAATCCAAGACAGAAGACAAAGAAAATTCCCCCGTAAGTCAGGATGTAACCCAGATATAAAACAGCTGACAGGCACTGCAGTAACATATCGGGAAGGATGCATAGACCGGTTATAGTAACACTGGCTGCAAATATGATAGGGTGTGGAACAGGGGACCGTGGGGAAGCGAGAGAGAGAGAGAGAGAGAGAGAGGAGAGAGAGAGAGAGAGAGAGAGAGCACAGACGTATATACGAAGTGTTAGGGCTTCATAGTTTCTACACAACGACATAACGAGATGAGGTGGCCACTACCTATCCTAGTCGTCTTTCCTTCTCAGAGAATTCCCAGACATTCTGGACATTGTCTGGTGTCCATTTGTATGAGGTTAAGTCAACTCCAGAGCCTTTGTGGTAGGAACAAATAATACTCTGATTCTGTTGAAGGTTGAATCCAGACCTGTCGAGGAAAGTCGATGCACTAGCCATTATGTCGCCGCGGCCGCTGCTGCATCTTCATTATCATCATCAGCAACAACACCAACAAAACGCGCACGCGCACACACATACATATAAAGCGAGAGAAAGCGTGGGAGGGAGGGATCGACCGACCAACCGACAGACGGGAAGACAGACAGACAGACAGATGTGAGTGAGTGAGTGAGTGAGTGAGTGAGTGAGTGAGTGAGTGAGGTCTGACGGAACAACAATGTTACAGCGAACTTGGGTAAACGAGTTGACGAGGTAATCCCATCAGCATATCTGAAGTTAATTTACAAAAATACACAACCGCGTTGCCTGTGCCACATTTCTGTACAACACACGCATCTTCATTTCCAAGAATAGTCGGCACGCAGCGGCAGTCAACCTGAGCTGAATGAAATCATTCACAGATACCGCGCACCCACATCTTGGCCGGATGTGGGGATCGGTTCTCGTTCTTGCTCAGTTTTTTGGTTTAAAGTTGGGGTTAAGAACTGCTGGACAATCAATAATGGAGGGGTAAAACCAAAAACAAAAAAAAAAACTGGCGGAAGCGGTTTTTGAGAAGAATATTAAGACATGTCACGGAGATGGAAGAAAAACGCTCTGGCAGTTAGTTGCAGGCGGTACTAAATCACTGCCCAGAACCACAAGGAAAGGGCGGATTTCCGTGCACATAGACCATTGGTTCTCAACCTTTTTGGGCCCATATCCCCCCTTTACCATATGTTCAGAACGTCATAACCCCCCCCCCCCCCACCCTTGAATTTCCTCCCTATAAATCCCCCCACCCTTACACAGTATACATAAAAATGGAAGCTAAATTTAATAACACATACTAGAACAAGTCTAGACATCTACATAAAACGTAATTTGCGGGTCTACATACGTTATAAAACGAATTTCATTAGGGCGAGAAGTACAGAACCGTAGCATTTAGATGGAAAAACAATATCAAGTAACTGGTTCTTGTATTAATGCGATCTTGAAATAATCTTAATCTCCCCCCCCCCCCCCCCGGAAACCCTAAAATTCCCCCGGGGGATTCCCCACCGGTTGAGAACCACTGACATAGACAGAAGCGGAGGGATGGAGAAATTAACTAAGTGTCGGAACATACTAGCCACGAGAAACAGGGTATGGGATACACTGCTTCCTAACACACATAACATAAATATATAATGCATATCAAGAAGAAGACGAGGAGGGAGATAAGAGGAGAAGTCGTAGAGGAGAAGAAGAAGAAAATAAGAAGCCTAAAAGTGACTTCAGTCACAAAGCAATTACTGACTATTGTTGTCAGTTAAAAGTGAGGCGTTCCATTTTATATTTCGCTGCTGGAGTATCTATATACACTAAATGTGCTATAACACATTCGTACACAACTAGACGTACTCTCTATTGTCCCATTAAGTGCACGCAGGAATATAATGGCGTTAAGTTAACCTCTTGCATACGACACAGCTTATTAAAGGGAGAATGGATTACTGTTACATCGTGTGCTTCGATGGACCCATTAAGTGACAGAGCTGTTGGTTTTACTTCATCACACACGGGCTTATATCGATATGCCAGGCAATTTAACCACTGCAAAAATTGTTTGTATTGACACAATTGAGACTGGGGGGAGAGAAGGGGAGGGGTGAGAGATGGGGTAGAAGAGAGGCCATAGCAATATGAAAGGGATGGCTTAGTGTTTGCAAACAGAAAGTGTAAGAGGATATGCAAGTTGAGGAGCAATTTAAATACATACACATTGACAGACGCACGCAGGCATGCGCGCACACACAAACACTGACACACATAGAGAAACACAAACAAAGACATGAATAAACACACATGCATACACATACACACATACATATATAAACATACGTACACGTACGATCGCACACAGACAGGCAGGCAAGCAGACAGACAGACAGACAGAGACAGACAGACAGACACACACACACACACATATATATATATATATATATATATATATATATATATATATATACGCAATCAGACATCAAAACAAAACAAATAGCGGAACCCGTACGACGACATGAAATTAATATATGGTGATGACACGATGTCATTTTAATTGACATGAAATTACGAGGGGAAGTCAATAAGTACGTCACAAATGGCTGTAGAAAAATAACTAAATATGATAACAACTTGACACCAGTTTATTTTTATACATACACTAGCTGACCCGGCCCGGCTTCGCCCAGGTCCTGGCGGGGATCTATCTATCTATCTATCTATCTATCTATCTATCTATCTATCTATCTATCTATCTATCTATCTATCTATCTATCTAGTCTGTCTGCTTGTTTGTCTGTCTGTCTGCTTGTTTGTCTGTCTGTCTGACCCGGCCCGGCTTCGTCCAGCTCCTGGTGGGGAGCATCTCATTTAATTCATATAAGTAGTCATATAATCTCCCGTTCCCGACTATCTGTCTGTCTGACCCGGCCCGGCTTCGCCCAGCTCCTGGTGGGGAGCATCTAATTTAATTCATATAAGTAATCATATAAGCTCCCGTTCCCGACTATCTGTCTGTCTGTGTGACCTGGCCCGGCTTCACCCAGTCCCTGGTGGGGAGCATCTCATTTAATTCATATAAGTAGTCATTTAAGTCATATAAGTTCCCGTTCCCGACTGTCTGTCTGTCGACCCGGCTGTCTGTCTGTCTGGTCTGTCTATATATCTGTCTGTCTGCCCGTCCATCTCTCCTTCCGTCTATCCCACCCTCTCTATCTATCTATCTATCTATCTATCTATCTATCTATCTATCTATCTATCTATCTATCTATCTATCTATCTATCTATCTATCTATCTATCTATCTATAGCTTTTGATTTGATTTGATTTAGCCAGGGGACTTAACCTAAGATATAGCAATGCTACTAAAAGTTATATCCCTTTATAGAATATTTCTTATGTTAAGTCATGTAATTACAAAATGAAATTTTAGTAAGTAAATAGATGATTGCCCCCTAAGAAACTATTACAGTCGGTTGCACAGGAATGAAAGGAAGACGTGTAGAAAATTTCATCTCAATCGGATGGACCGTTCGCGAACGCAGAAAATACATCCCCAACCACAAACATACAGTCTCTTTTATAGATATAGATTGTCCCTTTATTTCTCAACATAATTTCCACCAACACTGATGCACTTATCCCATCGTTTTATCAGTCCGCCCAAACCCGCTGCATAGAACTGCATGCTCTGTTTTCTAAACCACGTTTTCACTTCACATTCAACTTCGGCGTCATTCGCAAAATGCCTCCCGCCAAGGTGTGTTTTCAGTAGACCAAAAAGGTGGAAATTGCTAGAGGCTAAGTCGTGGCTGTAAGGTGGCTTTCCAGAACTTCCCACCTTAGTTGGTTGATTTTCTCCTGAATTAATCAAGCCGTATGTGGTCTGGCATTGTCGTGAAGAAGCAACGCTCCTCTAGTCAGCAGTCCTGGAAATTTCAATTGATCATGCATTATGCTGTATTCTGAACCATATGAGCACCCTATTGCAGATGCAATAGAGCCTATCGTTACTCGCCTGTCACCTGTAATCATCTCCTCCACCCGCTGTATGGATGCTTCTGTTGCAATCTCAATAGGACGACCAGATCGGATTTCATCAACAAGTTTAGAGCGTCCTTGAGAAAATTTTTCTACCCAGCTATGCACCGCTTTACGAGACAAACATCTGTCAGCATAAACAGGAAGCATTTCTTTATAAATGTTCTTTGCAGGCAGTCCTTTTGCCCACAAAAAAAAAAAACGCACAACAGCACATTGCTCTTTGGTTGTACACTCCGTAAGTACAGTCGCCATTTTGTTTATGCGCTGCGCATGCGCATGAGGCACCCAGCGCTACCTGACAACCGGGAATATAAAGTTCGAAGTTGCTGTCACCCAATGACACCTGTAGAAAACACCAACTACATTTACCTGCTATCCAAAAGTACTGTTTGCCTTACTTACTGACTCGCTCTCGTAGTATATGGTGATGACACGATGCCATTTTAATTAACATGAAATTAGTATATGGCGATGACACGATGCCATTTTAATTGACTGCACGATTAGTTAACCCATTAAGTGCCATGGGATGATTAATCGTCTTAAGCGTTGTTCTGTATCCACCATAGGCTTGTATATATCGCCAAAATGTTGTTGCGTTAACTACAACATGGCTGCTACAACATTGACAGCTTCTACGTCATAACTGCGACACACCCGTACTTCCCATTTTCAGCCATCCATTTTTGTTTGGTCCAAACCTGCTGTTTATTTGGCACAGAGTCTGTTAATTACACCATCACATTGAGCATGCTGTGCTTGTGACATTCATTTACACAACATTCCATGTCCGCTGCAAAATGCTGCCATCAACCCCAACCTCCGGTTGATTTTTCTAGGCGAGTTTACGTTCAGTAGTCGGCCGCCGATTTCTGAACATGAAATCAAGGTTGAAATCCAACTGACCGGTGTCGAGAACGATTCCCCCTACCTCGCCACCAGCGTATCGGAAGTTCAAGCGCATTAAGTCTCGAGCCCACGCAGACTGCCGACTTTGCTGTACGTATGACGAACTGCGGTTGTCAAAATGCGTGTGCTCAGCAATTTATCCTTCGCACACAGTAACAGTATTCACAAGACATGCGAAATAGATGTAGACCTAAAACACACGGATACGAGAAGCTGAGTCATGAATAACATGAGTACATGGACGGAGCTGCAAGGGATAACTAACAACAGGACGGCTTGGAATGAGTTGGTTCAAGGTCTAATCCCCAATAGGAGATACAGGAAGAAAGAAAAAGACATAGCAACATTTAAAATTTTGAAAAGGAACATATTTTTTAAGGTGGTTACATGTCCTTTACGGGACGTTGCAATAAGCCCCTGTATTTATTGGCTGTTTGTGATTTACGAGGCAATTTTCGGTTTAGTCCTTTTGTCACTGCTTTCTGAGCGGCCGACTTTGTGATTTACGAGGCAATTTTTGGTTTAGTCCTTTTGTCATTGCTTTCTGAGCGGCCGACACCTCATACCATCGAAATGAACGCAAAGCGGCCTGCATCCAAATCGCCCGCGGCTGATTCGTTTCAGTATGTCGGGGAATTGTGAAATTGCGTTTCAATAGCCCCTAAGCCACAGACCCGACAATATCAATACAGTTTAAGCAAACTAGTCATATGTTTACAGACAGAATGTTTTGGTGATTTCACTTATGACGGAAATTAGTTACATAGTTCACACATTAAGGTAAAAAATTATTACATTATCACCATCTGATATGCTGGTATCTATAACAACACTATGCTCAGCATAGAAGTCTGCATCTGGTCGTTTTTGTGACTTTGAAAACATTTTGAAATCATCTGTTAACTAGGATGAAGTCAATCTGGTTTCTGATCTACTTATCAGGAACATCTCACTTCCATAATCTTGGTGGATATTGCTGATGCCGCCACATATTCTAGGCCATGACATATGAGATTAGGTAGTCAGTTCCCTTCCTCGTCACGTTTCCTTCCCAGGCAATCTGCAGAAAATTATGAAGAAACACTATTTTACCGCGGCTCCCAAGTAAACGAGGAATATAACAATTGTATATAGCACGAGAAGGTCAAGGGGCCCAAACATTCGAGGAGGTGGGACCCCTTCTGTTGAGCAGAAACCTCCTGTAGTGCTAGATCCGCAGAGAAGTTTTTGCCGCCACTAGCAATTCCACAAGTTCGTATCTAACAAGCTTCCAGATTTTCGACACACTCAAATTAGAACACAGAGCACTCATAACGCGCATAATGTAGCTTTCACCCAGTGTACAATCCGCCCCAAATATAGTTCATCTGCTCACTTCCTAATCACAAGCAAGGAAAACAACTTCCTATCTAACAAGCCTTCTCCTGCGACTGACTCTCTTTTCCTTCTTCCATCGTTTGTGTTTGCCTTTCCCTAAACTGACAGCGGTGTTAATCGAATCATTGCTGGATCTTCCCATTTACATTAGCTCATAGAATCAATTTTAGTTCTCCCAAACGCAGTTATCTCAACAGCTCAGCTTGTTACCGCAGGATTTCGCCGTCAACGCGAATTTACAATAAACAAGGCAAGTTTAAAGCAGCCTCTGAATCGCCACTACCACCACCGTCATCACGTTAGTCAGTCCCAAGATTTATATTAACGTTGTCTGATCATGTCACTCCACTTTCCCCTTTTCTCAACAATTTCCCTCTCTTAATCGTAAATCTGAACACCCCCCTCCCCCACCCCCCAGTCGGTGATCTTGCGTGACTGTGTGGTGTGGTTCATTCTTGGATGTCCTCTTTTTCTTGTTGGCTTGAATTCTGACCTCCTATATTTTCAACTGCAAATTTGTATGTCTCATTCGCCTCAATGTCCAACACAATTTCGTTTAAAAAACAAACAAATAATTAAAATTTGGCTGTGTAATCTGGTCTTCTCACTCATCTGTCATTCCAACATCTCAATGTGTGTACTCTACCCGTTCGTTCCTCTGTGGCTATCCCACTCATGTCTTCCCTACGCAGACTGACCTTCCAAAACGCCCCCCCCCCCCCCACTTTATTGTTTTCGCCTTGGTTTACACTTTATGCACTAAGTCGCTTCCTATCAGCTGAACTAGATGGCCCGTTGCAGTTATATTTTTATCAACAGGATTTAGACGTCACCAGGACCTTGGATGTGTGTGTGTGGTGTGTGTGCGTGTGTGTGTGTGTGTAATTGTATCATGTTCTTATTTGGTTTTATATTCTGACGAATGCTTTCAAGCCGCAACGTCCACTACGACACTTAGGATGTTATTTGCTGACTTACTCATCATGTCTCATGTGGTAGCGGTCTACATTTATTCTGCATAGTTTTCAACAGTTTACTGTTTCTCCCAATAAAATTTCTCTGGATAATTTCCTTTAAAACACACACACAAACACACAAACTCACGCTAGTAAGATAACACAAAAGACATGTAGATAAAACACCGTCTTCGCAAAACCAAAATAACGCTAGTGAAACAAAAACACGTTAAGGAACCATAAACACGTTAAGGAACCATAAACCATGTTAAGGAACCATAAACCATGTTAAGGAACCATAAACCATGTTAAGGAACCATAAACCATGTTAAGGAACCATAAACCATGTTAGTTTTCGCGTTCGCTAGCTTTGAACTCAAGCGTAGTCCATATAAGTGATACTACTTATAGTGCAGTAGACATATTTGTGTGTGGATTCGCTTTCCTTATGACCAGTGTCCCTCGCCATCAGGCGAACACAATTCGACTTCTTAGTGAAAAGTTAGTAAAACCAAAAATAAAAATGTTAGTAAAACAAAACAAAAACATGTTGAGACAGCTCGGCTCGCCTCCAGCGACATTCGACTGTTGATGTAATTAGCTAACCTAGCTTTACAGCCAGGTCATTATGGGTTCTCCACCTTTTTTTTGCCCATGCACCCCTTCACCATATGTTCAGAATGTCACCCCCCCCCCTCCTTTTCGTATTTCCTCCCTATAAATCCCCCCCCCCCCCACCCAACCTTGCCCGTACACAGTATACGTAAAAATGGAAGCTAAATTTAATAACACATACTAGAACAAGTCTAGACGAGTACATAAAACGTGATCTGCGGGTCTACTTACGTTATAACACGAATTTTAGAAGGGCTGTAAGTACAGAACCGTAAAGTATAGAGGGAAAAACAATATCAAGTAACTGGTTCTTGTATTAACTCGATCTTGAAATAATCTTAATTCCCCCCCCCCCCCCCCGCAAACCCTAAAATTCCCGCCTGGGGGAGGGGGGGGGAAATTCCCCACCAGTTGAGAACCACTGTATAAGGCAAATGATTCACCGACATGATGCAGGTAGAAATGAATACAACCACTACCAGTGTTTGTACTATTTAGAGGTGGTACAGTGCCTAGACACTACCAACGGTTAGCTTAATGGCCCGTGAAATGGCCCCATGTACATGCAAAGCCTTTTAGTACCCTGGCATTAATGCGCTGAACACTGAAGAAAGCTAGCTGGAGACTCCGGACGTTGCCTGACTTTAGAAGGAAAGCTGTAAAAAACGTGTTCAGATGGTTCTCTGTTAGCGAGATAAGCGAAGACTGTGTGTAACTTAGTCATCATTAGGTGCCATTCCAGCTATCGTAGGCGTTCATGTCTCTCCGCATATTTCGGTGTTTGGTGTTCCGGATCAACTATGCTGATGACATTCCTCAATGCCACTGTCTCAATCCATCCAGCATCACTTCTCTTGGTCGGCCTCTGCCTCTAACTTACATACGGCACACTTCTTGAGCTGCCATGCCGCCGTTTGGACTGAGTAGCTATTGCATTTTTAATTACTTATATGGGAGATTAATTACTTATATGGGAGATTTCACAAAAGGAATATTTTTAATGTGTATGTCCTTTGCAGGACGTTGCCATCAACCCCAACCCCAGGCTGACTTTCTATGCAATTGTAGGTTCATTACTCGTCTAGACTTGTTCTAGTATGTGTTATTAAATTTAGCTTCCATTTTTACGTATACTATGTAGGGGCAGGGTTGGGGGGGGGGGTATTTATAGGGAGGAAATACGAAAAGGGAGCGGGCGACATTCTGAACATATGGTGAAGGGGTGCATGGGGAAAAAAAGGTTGAGAACCACTGGCATAATGACCTTTCAGAAGGAGAAGTCAAAACTGAAGCTCAGTTGGCCGGTAAAGGGACTGATCCCAGAACCAAAACCGTAAGTGCACAGGAAGTTTAAATGCAAGCGCGTGAAGTCGCACAGTCGCGTAGATCTCTATGATTTAATATCAACATTCAAATATTACTTGAAGAGAGAGAGAGAGAGAGAGAGAGAGAGAGAGAGAGAGAGAGAGAGAGAGAGAGAGAGAGAGAGAGAGAGAGAGAGAGAGAGAGAGAGAGAGAGAGAGAGAGAGAGAGAGAGAGAGAGAGCAACACGACCACACAGAGCAATTCACGGTGGTTTTAAAAACAAAAGTTAGTTGCACATCCTTTACAAAACTCGCAGTCAACCCCAGCATTTTTTGGCTGTTTGTGCCTTCTTGGCAAGTTTACGTTCAGTAGTTTGCGACTGCTTTCTGAACGACCGGCACTCATTCCATGTTCATTAAAAAAAAACAACGCAAGGTGGCGTGCTGCCAAATCGCCCTCAGCTGTGTTTCGAACACAGTATGCGAGATTACGAACTGCGTCTGTAGCTTCTTCGCCACGGAGCACCAAGCACCGAGGTAGTTTCGACAAATCACGAAGTTAGGAAGCCAACACAAATCTGATTCAAGACACTGGATCTTCTGATACAGCGAACCATACTTGCCCACGCTTACCGACATTGTAAAGAATGATGACGATATGATGATCAAGATAACGAACCCTACACAGTGACACTGATGATAATAAACTTCCATCATTACAAACACCATAAGTATAATAAAGCGGCTGTACCAACGGCTGGATACCAGTCTTAATTGTTGGCCTGTCCTTGTCCTCTGTTATGTAGAGTGATGGCCTCATTTGTATTCACCACAAACGGCACGCTCACAAACATAACACCAGATGACTTTCGACCATGCCAGGTTCTAGACCAAGGCTTCTCAAATTTTCCATTTATATTCTCATTCGCGACTCATTTTCATCAAACTATACTTTCAAAGATCCACTCTTTCTGTTATAAAATCAATAGATGTATAATAATCATATAACAAGAAACTACCCAAATGTATCCGCAATGATTTCTACCCGATGCCCCAAGGGGGTCGCGAATCATGATTTGAGAAGCCCTGATAAACAAACAGATCGGGTCATCGACTGCCTGCCCCTTCTACTGTGCCTCAACCCAACAAAGCACAGCTGGGCTGTTTTAACCACGCTTTCAAGACGGTCGGGCCAAACCAGCCCCTGACAGTGGGAACATGAACAGATGATGTAAAGGAAATCTAGTCTTTTACAAGTAAATACGTAATATTCTGCTCAATCTTTGTGAGTTATAATTGTGGGTCTTCTTCTTCTTCTTCTTCCTTCTTCTTCTTCTTCGTCGTCGTCTTCGAATAACGAAGTCACAAACAATAGACTGCACGATTTATTGCCTGGCATATTTCGCTGCATCGCGTCAGGTACATACTGCAGAATTAACACAACGTAAATAAAATAACCAGATATATACTTTAAGCTGAAATATACACATGTTCGCACAGTAACGTCAACTAATTAATATTTCAGCTTAAAGGATTTATCTAGTTATTTTACTTTATGTTGTGTGAATTCTGCAGTATGTGCCTGACGAGATGCAGCGAAATATGGTAGGCAATACATCGTGCAATCTGTTGTTTGTGTCTTCTTTATTCAAATTAAATACGGGGAAACATTGTCTTTGTCTTCATCTTCTCCTCCTCCTTCGATCCTCATTCGAGATTAGCGCGTCACATCTAGTTATGCGCCTCAAAGGTAAGTGTGTCCAACTTCAGCACGTATTTGTGTAAGGTTTACGTCCTTTAGACCAGTGGTTCTTAGCCGGTGGGTATCCACCCCTCCCCCACCCCCCCCCACCCCCCGGGAAGGGAGAAATTTCAGGGTTTCCTTTGAGGGTGGGGGGGGGGGGGGAGGGGAGAATTAAGATTATTTCAAGATAGCGCTAATACAAGAACTGACACCTTAATATTGTTTTTCCCCCCATACGTTATGGTTCTGTACTTCTCGCCCTTCTGAATTTCATTTTATAACGTAAGTAGACCCGCAAATCACGTTTTATGTAGACGTCTAGACTTGTTCTAGTATGTGTTATTAAACTTAGCTTCAATTTTTACGTATACTGTGCAGCGGCGGGGATGAGGTGGTGGGTTTATAGGGAGGAAATACGAAAAGGGGGCGGGGTGACATTATAAACATATGGTGAGGGGGTCCATGGGCCAAAAAAGGTTGAGAACCACTGCTTTAGACAGATTCCACCAAAGATAATGGTTTCTATCTACCCGTGGGAAGGTTTTCTTTCCTAACAATTGTACCTGGTCAGCGACCTTACTGTCTACTCTTTCCACTTTCCAATTGCCGTGGGATTTTTAAAAGTTCACAACTTGCACATGGGTCCTCCTGTTTTCCACCCTTATTTAGAAATTTAGGAATTCGATCTCACTACCCAGACAGATCAGGAGGACATTCGAAATCATTAGATACCGGTAGTTCTTGGGAAAATGCCCAGTCCTATTCTAGGATTGAACCCGGTCCCTTTTGACTCTGAGGCAGACATCGTAACATTTCAGCCACGGCTCCCAGTCTCTACCCCAAACAGTTCTCTCTCTCTCTCTCTCTCTCTCTCTCTCTCTCTCTCTCGCGCACACACACACACACACGCGCGCGCGCGCGCACACACTGGGGATTGCGAGGTCCTGTACAGGACATGCAACTAACTTTCAGTCTCTATTATTATTTCAGGTCGTGGATTTACCAAGACTGTGCCCTTAGTATTCTTCTTTATGGCAGTGAAGCCTGGTCAACTTACTCACACCAAGATAAACATTTCAACAGCTTTCATATGCGGTGTCTGCTAAGAATACTTTGTATTAAGTGGAGAGACAAAATCACAAATACTAAAGTATTGGAAAGATCAGGTACGACAGTTTGTTGCATGCTCAGTCTTCGTAGACTTAGATGGATAGGACACGTTAGGAGGATGGATGATGGTAGAATACCACAGGACATTTTTGGTGAATTACAGATTGGTAAGAGATCTCAGGGTTGGCCTCTACCTCGATACAAAGATGTGTGCAAGCGGGACATGATTGATACAGGCATTGATAATGTACACTGGGAGCAAGTAGCCGCTGATCGTGTTTCATGTAGGGCAAAGATCAGAAATGGAATAAAGTCAAAGGATAGGTCACACAATGAGCGTGTGAGACGTAAGATGGTGTGTGATTGTGGAAAGTACCATGATTTTACATGCAACCGTTGTGGACGAAGATTTACAGCACGAATTAGTCTGATTAGTCGCATACGTTACCACTATAGGTACTTATATTATATACAATAGATATTTACCACTTTATAGCTTTTATGCCTTTTTGAAGCACAATGTACAAACTATCGTCTGTCAAGACGGCAAGGTGCCAGGCTTTCGGATTTTTAAGTTTCATTTCTCCATGATCGTATTTTATAACCAATTATGCTAAATAAGCCCCGCAGGTGCGCATTGTGCTATAGCTTTATATTTCTTTCTGCGTAGGTTACCTACGTATTTTATGACTAGATCTCTCTCTCTCTCTCTCTCTCTCTCTCTCTCTCTCTCTCTCTCTCTCTCTCTCTCTCTCTCTCTCTCTCTCTCTCTCTCTCTCTCTCTCTCTCGTGAAATAATAATGAGAGTGATAAAAGATAGATCATGAATTCGCTGCGGGGGTTATTATATAAACAATCTACAATATGCACATGACACAGTATTCACAGCTAAAACACAGCAGATCTGCAACAGCTGTTAAACACTAGTAATAGAGAGTGCAACAGAAAAGGACTCTCCTTGAATATCAAGAAAACAGTAACAACGGTTATATGTTATATCAAAGAGAAAGAATACATCAAAATGTCATATTACAATAGAAGGTATAGCACTTTACGAAGCCAATAAATTTACACATCCAGGGGCTAACGAAATAGCAGATGAAAGACGCGTAACAGAGATAGAGAGCGGAATCTGCCAAGCAAAAACGAAGCTTCGGAACTGATGTAATTAGTCACTCTCTCATTGAATGTCAGAAAGAGAGTAGGGAAACGTTACACATAACCTCTTCTGCTGTGTGGCATCGAATCCTGGAATCCATCCATCCATCATGTGCCATGCCGGTAAGCGTGGGCGGTCATGTTCTGCCATCTCACTCGATCACCAGAGTCGTGGATCAGCTCCGTGTTGGAGTCTCTGTGGCGAAGTGGTCAAGCCGTTTGACTCGTGCTCCGAAGGTTGTGAGTTCGATTCCGGGCCGCGTCCTTCGGTTTACGAGTTAAATGTTTCGGAGACTCCTGTGGGTCGTCGCTAAAAGCTAAGGAGTTCGTGCTTTGTGCGACGCTTTCCGCGCTGCAGAAAGAGACCGAGCCATATGGGATAAAACCCGGTGCAATGAAGTCGACCTCTGTCGACTTTTAAGCGACTTTTTTTCAGCTCCGTGTTTCTGTTTCGACCATGCCACAAGGCCAAGCCATCCAGGTACTTGCTTCTAGGTCTTCCCCTTGGTCTGTTCTCCTCGATCTTACCAGTTGTCACCAAGTTCTCCAAATCATTTCTTGTCATAACATGCCCAAAATTTTTTTACTGTCTACGTCTAATGTCTCTAATCAGTTTACGATCTTCATTTGTTTCTTGAAGGACTTGTTCATTGGTCTTTCTGGCTGTCCATGGTATTCTTTGCATTTTCCTCAGAAACCACATTTCTACAGCCATCAGATGTTTTTCAGCCTGACTGCTCATTGTCCAAGCTTAACATCCATATAAAAGTACATGTTCTATGTAGCATCTCAAGACTCTTTTTCTCGTTTCAATTGACATCTTTTTATTGGTCAGTATGTTTTTCATCTTGCTAAAGGCTACTTTTGCCATGGCGATTCTTGTTCTAATCTCTTCAAGGCATCTCCCATCAGATGTTATTACTGTTCCGAGATAATTGTACCTATTCACTTGTTGAAGAATATTCCCAATTACTTGTATATTACATTGTGATATTTCGTTCTTCCTAGTGACGACCATAATCTGTGTCTGTTTACAATTTAATTCTAACCCTAGTTGTTCACTGTGTGTAAAAACCGCATCTACTAAATTTTGCAGGTCCTGTTCATTGTCTGCAATCAAGACTGTATCATCTGCATATCTAATGTTATTGATGCATCGTCCCCCAATACCAACGAACAAATTAGGAATGTCTTGGAAGCTAAGGTTTCTTAGAATAATGTTGTGAATAAATACCTTGGACTGCTATTACGACAGCCACAGCAACTATCACCGAATGCCCGGTAAAGGCTAATTAAAGTAGGACACAATTAAAAAAAAAAAAAAAACTATAAGAAAGAAACAAAGAGCGATATTTGGTCATGTAAAGAAAAGAGAGGCACTGGAAAATCTTCTGGAATATCAGCTGTTGCAGGGAGAGAGGAAGAGGTCAACCAAGAGACGATGCATGGCCTAAGATGGTGGCATGGAAGGATAACACCAACAGATGCAGAACACCTGGGGTCGAGACCTGCGGGGATACATGAACACCTGCGCCACTTGACCGGCCACACTACGATGATGTGACATATTCTAGCGATTTCGCCTTTCACTCCAATGGCTTAAAAAACTGTCATTTACTGCCAATATAGTACCTTGCGGTGTATGGCAGAGGGGTCTTTGAGCCTGAGGAATTAAGGCCGCCTGGCTAGTGCAGTCGCTGCGAACTGTGCAGGTTAGGATTTTCTTTTTGCTCCCGACAGAAAAAAATCCCACACCTTACCTTACTGGCTTAAAATTACTAGCATTTTCCTTTTCGGTGGTCATCTTTCTATGCAGGGAATTGTTATTCTCGTGTTATGTTATGTTATTTAATATTAATTTGTCCTTCTCTTTCGTTTTATACCTTTAATCTATTTTCCAATGGTTTGTAAAATGTGTGTGACATATTTTACCCCCCCCCCCCCCCCGTCTTTCCAAATCTCCCTTAGCCGCAAGCCATTCATATGCCCATGTTGCCGCCATATTGTAAATTATCTATAATATCTTGAATACATCTACGTTGTGGTCTTCCTCTTCTCTGTCTCCCATGTGCCCCGCCTTCCACTATTATCTTTTTAAGACATTCGTGCGTATTTTCACATATCCAAACCATTCCATTTCTCGCATATTTGCTTCTCCTACTAACCAATCTCCCACAACATTGATTTCTCGTTGAACAGATCTGTTTATTCTCCTTTCCGCCCAATGAATGTTTAATGCTCTTCTGTAGCATTTATATTCCACTTTTTCGGCTGCTTTGTTACATTTGCCTGCTCTGTAGCCAAGGGGTTACGGACACAATTCGTAATCACGAATACCCAGTTCGCAACAAAGCGGTGGACGATTTGGCAGCAGACAGCCTTGTTTGGTTTTTAGGCAGTGGTATAAGTGTCGGTCGTTCAAACAGCAATGGCGAATTACTGAACGTAAACTTGTCAAGAAATCCAAACAGCAAAACAAAACATGTTGGGATTGACTACGACGTCCTGCAAAGGATATGCAACTAACTTTTTTGTTGTAAAACATCTGCGATCTGAATGTTGCATGTCCGTTGTAGGAGGCTGTATTCAACCCCAGGCTGGTTTTCTAGGTGATCTGTAGTACTAGGCTCAATAGTTTTCTAGGCAATCTGTAGTACTAAGCTCAATAGTTTTCTAGGCAATCTGTAGTACTAAGCTCAATAGTTTTCTAGGCAATCTGTAATACTAAGCTCAATAGTTTTCTAGGCAATCTGTAGTACTAGGCTCAATAGTTTTCTAGCAATCTGTAGTACTAGGCTCAATAGTTTTCTAGGCAATCTGTACTACTAAGCTCAATAGTTTTCTAGGCAATCTGTAGTACTAAGCTCAATAGTTTTCTAGGCAATCTGTAGTACTAAGCTCAATAGTTTTCTAGGCAATCTGTAGTACTAGGCTCAATAGTTTTCTAGGCAATCTGTAGTACTAAGCTCAATAGTTTTCTAGCAATCTGTAGTACAAGGCGCGGTAGTCTTTCAATGCTTTCTGAACGAGAAATCAAAAATTCAGTCTGACTGACCGGTGTAAGGAATTAACCCAATACCCCACCGTTAGCCGATAAAGGAAGATTAAACACGAGCACGATATACCCCTCGGTCACGCTTACCTCTTTGTAAAACACACTTAATTATATAATAATAATTACCACTGCTTACATTACATAATAAATACAACTATTACTATCACTACTGTACTACTAATATTATATAGATGCATACAAACTAGACAGTATTAGAGATTGAGGGCCGTCACCATCGTATCATAGCTCAGTGAAAGGAAAACTGAAAGAGTGTGTGGGTGTGTGATTGTGTGGACGTAGGACTGTAATTGTGTATTTGCGAGAGGGGAAAGTGTGTATGTGTTGACTATGTGAGAATTGGAAGGAGTATATGAATGTGCTTTGTTGTATGTATGAATGAGGATATATGGGTGCGCGCGTGTGTGAGAGAGTTGGAGAAAGAGAGAGAGAGGGAGGGAGGGAGAGAGAGAGAGTGTGTTTGTGTGTGTGTGTGTGCGTGTGAGCGCGTGTGTGCGTATGTGTGCGTGTGTGTGTAGAAGTTAACTTTTGTTAGTCAGTTTTTATGTATGTGTTTATACATGTGCTGTATATGTATGTCTGCCTGCCTGTCAGTCTCATAACATGGTAATAGGCACTGTTTATGTTTACAACTTTCATTTGACAATGTTTTTTTTTCCTATGTGAATGTAACATGTGAAATAGTCAACTGATGTAAGAAATATGAGTGATTGGAAAGGCCGAGAGAGAGAGAGAGAGAGAGAGAGAGAGAGAGAGAGAGAGAGAGAGAGAGAGAATGTGTGTGTGTGCACGTGCGTGCGCGCCGCGCAAACACACACACCCCCCCCCCCCCCCCCACCCCCCGACAAAGTGACATAAATGTTGACTTCTAGTTCAGTATGGAGGGCCAACTTTAAATAAATGTATGTTCTTTGCAGGACCTTGCAGTCGCACACAGCCCCGATTGGGTATTTACAAGACAATCTGACGTTCGGTAGTTGCTGATGCTTTCAACATTTAATTAAGTCCAACTGATCACCAAGCGTAAAATTGCTTTGTAAATCACAAACAGCCAATGGGGACTAGGGATGACTACAACGTCCTGAAAAGAAAACATAATATACGCAAGTATATGTAATATGTATGTATACAATGTAGATCCATGGCATAGACATAAACACATACACACAAGCGAAGAAGATAATTAGAGATGTGTGAAAAGTCATCTTCAAATGTTCCGCTTCTTAGCACCCATGCATAGGAAAGGAAAGGCTAAGATATTTGATTTCAACATAGGGCTAGGTAGTTTTTAAAGAACCGCTGGTACCTAATGATATCACACGTCTTCCTGATCTCTTGGCTAGTGAGATCGGATACCTAGCCTGTTCAGATACCGGCGAAAACAGGAGGTTCCGTTTTTGTAAACGTAAAAAATCCCAGGCATGTGGAAATCGCAAAGAGTAGGCTGTAAATCCGCTGCTGTGGCAAAATTACTACGAAAGAAAACCTACCCACGAGCAGATGGAGCCCGTTACCTTGGAATTAATCTATCTAGATGAAGCAAACCTTACAGAAACGCATGCCAACGTCGGCCACATTGACCTTTGAGGTATAACGCACATCCCACGAAAGTGGCACGAAGAAGAAAAACGCATGTGAGTTTCTGCAACACACGGCATCTGAGCACACTTGTAGCCGAAAAATCAAGCACAGATATCACGCGTTTCTAAAATAACGTAGATCTGCTCACTCTAAAGGTCAGGCCGTGTTTGCACCGTGAAATATACTCTAGGATAACCATCATAAAACTAGGTTTTTGCTACTGGCTATCAAATGTATTTGGTTTTATATCAGGTAGTATGTTTAAACTCTGTGTTGAAAGATCGTGGCTGCTTACCGAGGGGAAGATAACCCACTCGTGCTGAATAACCATGAGTATTTTTATCCGACTTGTGAAAAGAGAAAAAAAAAAAATAGCATTTATGGTGTGTACTTACAGGGCGGCTGGCGTGCGGTTGCTGATTTGATAGTACCACAAGTAACTGTGATGTGTGTGTTGAAGGTGGCTGGGATTGGTGTTGGTTTAGGGGAGAGAGGGAGATATAAAGGAAACCAGACAGACAGACAGACAGGCAGGCAGACAGACAGACAGACAGACAGACAGACAGAGATAAGTGATGTAATCCAAAGCCAGACCCCTGGAGATGATGTAGGATACAACTCAATCTCGAAATGGATAGAACAAAGAGGAACAGAAGAGCTAGATAGACACCACATAAATAAACACTGTTCTTTCGAAAGAAAGACGAGGGAACAAAAGAATCCTAAAGTTAAAAGGTCCAGTGGACATGAAACCCTGAAAAGCAAGCACCTCTATTAATGATAACCAGAGATTAGTGGTCGAGAAACTAACGACCACACAAGCCAGAGATCTTCAACCTTTGTGCACAAGGGAGCAAAACGAAACGGGGCACTGAGAACATTGTAAGCAAGTGAACAATCTTTTAAAACGTCGTCAAGCGTATTGGTTATACCTTGTTAGACCAGTATTTGTATAGACCAAACGGCGCAAGATAAATTGAGAATCATGTCTTTACTTCTCATGAAACTTCCTGGTTCCCACTTTTTATTGGGTGGATTTTGGCGTCAACTGCAGATCCGGTGGTCAGGGGTTCGAATCCGCATCGGGACAATATTTATTTTTTTTAAAACTGACATGGGTTAACAGTTCGACCCAACCCACAATAGGTACCAAGAAATGTTTTGGGAAGTCCATGCGGACAATATGACACTGACCATAGCATCTGCCGTGTGCCGATTAGTCTACGACATGAGTCTAGCACCATATACCCAATGTGCGGGAGGTGTGTAAAATGGTCCTTTACGTTACCTTTACGACATGGAAGTCCAGATAGTTTTTGTTGAAAACCCGCCTCGATGGCTAGAAGCAACAGATGAAGAACGATATCGCTCACCACCAAGATCGGACTGGCGAACACCGAGAGGATTCGAGGGAACCCAAGACGGGGAAATAGGAGGAACACCAGGAGAGACGACAAATGGTAAAACTCCCTGAAGAAAACAACACCATAAGACGGGGTGGGTACACAACTCCAAGCCTCAACAAGTGCGCGACTCTGTCCAGACATGAAAAATCTAATGAGAAAGGAATTAACACAATCAACCCATCAGAAGCCGGAAGGTGACAACAAGCAGCCCAATGTACGAAAGACAAACTACAAGCTACACCATAAATACCCCAATTATAGCCAGGTCGAAAACTCGAAGGCTGAAAGGGGGTATTCGTACCAAAAATTGGATTGGATTGGATATTCACACATGACCAGGCAAACGTGTTAGCCATAGTCCTATCCCGACTCCATAGAAAAGATTGGCATTCCGGAATGTAACAAATGGTTTACTTTTTGTAATGTTAACAATAATGCGACGATTATTTCGGTTTTGGTATTATTTTACAAGGTCATGTAAACAAAACATGATCGGCTATTGAAAAAAAAGAAGACATTTTAATGTTAACGAGATAGCTGTAATTGAGTTGTCTAGGCGGGCCTAACAATATCTTCTCACAAAGTGGTTACAGAAATCCTCGAAATGTGTTGGAGATGTTGGGTTATGGCTAGACACAGGTTTGGTTGTGACTAACTTTGTCTCTAAACATATTTGCTCGTACATTTAGTATTACTGCTGACAGGAAACATGTCATTGGCTAGTATGCAGCTGTTAGTTAAGTGTTCTTTAACTGTTCCCGAGGGCTGCATTCAACTACTTAGAAAAAAGAAATTGCGTTCACTCGCTTTGAACTCAAGCGTTGTCCATACACGTGCTACTATTTCTAGTGCACAGGACTGATTTTTGCGTGTGGATTAGGGATTAGCTTTCCCTATTACCAGTGTACTTCGCCATCAGGCGAACCTACTCCGACAACTGATGTACCTGTAATTGATGTCTCCAAGTCAAGCACGAGAAGTCAACATTTCAGTCAAGCTGTCAGGTGTAATGGTTGAACCTACTACCTAGCCATCAGCACACAGGAAGATTAAGAGCAAGCGCTCTTGTCCATTCCGCCAGTTTGACATCCCGTTAATCTGATGTTATCTAGGTGCCCAGATATTTGTAATTCTACACCAAATTAAAGCCATTTGTCTTAACTGTACATTTAGGCAAGATCCATTTCTTTGATATCACCTTTACGTCTATCTTCCTATTATTCAAGCCCGGCATATAAATAAACACACATAGTATTGTTTGGCGCTCATAGAAAGAGAAGAAGAAAGTAGAGATTAGAGAACGCACTAGACAACATAAAATTTGAAAGCTATAGTTACCGACCGGGATTCGAACTTTATCACCTCCAAATGACGACAGCGCCTCGCTGCAGGAACAAGTATACTTCAATGCATGACCAACTAATCCAAGCTGAGGGGTATTTTTCTAACTTTCTACAACCCCGTATCTATCATTTGCTTTATTTCTCAGGCAGCAGTAGCACATCCTTTCTATGTTCTTTTCTTATTTCCTTGTACTGCTTTCATCGCATGTCAACAGGATGTGTTTTACGCCAGTGGCTGTGTGGCGGGCTTTCTGGTCTGTCAGGTATTTCTGTATATTCTATGTCATCTGCGTTATAACTGACTTTCTATTCGGAACAATATGCTAGCAAAATTAGGCAATAAACGTGTTTGGTTCAAGTTTTAATACTCCATCTGCACGATATATATAGTTTGGGAGGGGGATGTCCCAGGACGAGGCAGTAGCAATATGACACAAGTACGCTTATTATCGACAAGCTAGGAAATTAAACCACTTCCACACAGTCTGCCTTCGGAAGCTGTGTTACTGTTGTTTGTCCATCAAGAATGATGATGACCATTCATTTCATCCAGTGGGGTTGAAAGTATGGAGCCGTGAGTTCTAAGATGGCTGATAAGGCCTATTTTGGCTCGAAATGTTCTTTGACAATGTGGACAAAGAATGCTTTACGTTTCTGGAGGAGGATTTTCTGCTTCGAAAGCTATTGAAGGTTAAATGGCAAGACAAGATCCCAGACACTGAAGTCCTACAAGGAGCGTCCATGCACAGTATCCAGACTCTACTAATGAAGAATCAGTTTCGCTGGGCTGGTCACTTAACTCGCATGCCAGATCACAGGCTCCCTAAACACATTTTTTACGGTGAGCTGCGTTGTAGTAAACGCTCCCAAGGCGGCCAGAGGAAACGCTTTAAAGACACTGAAGATCTCACTAAAAGCTTTTGGAATTCATCATGACACATGGGAGACTGCTGCCAAAGACCGAAATTCATGGCGTACATCACTACACAAGGGTGCAGTCATTTGTGAAGCAACCAGGACAGCAAGAGCTGTGAAGAAAAGGCTGGACATAAAAGCCACTGCAGGAGATCCTCCTCCTGGAACGTCAAGCATTCTTTGCCTACATTGTCAAAGAATATTTCGAGCCAGAATAGGTCTTATCGGCCATCTTAGAACTCACGGCTATATACTTTCAACCCCACTGGACGAAATGAATGGTCATCATTATTCTGGATGGACAAACAGCAACAACGCCCTTAATATCTGCAGGAAGAACGAAGTCGCAGATGAAACAGCATATAAGTCTATTGTTATTATGATCAGTAACATTATTACTATTATTATTATTATTATCATCATCATCATCATCATCATCATGGAAAGTCAGCTATTTAGCAAGCATTTTATTGGCGCAACTGTCACGGAAAAAACTGCAGTTTAGTGATTCCTTGATAACACACATATTAAAATACAAGGAAGAAGGAGGGTTAACCATTGTGTACTTCATTCTGAGATGAGGACGAATAAAAGATAATTGACCGACAAATATGAAAATAGGATACAGGTGTTCGTAAAGTTCATTGCTTGACGATCTGACCGGACACGGGAAACGGTACGATCGCGCTGGGGGAAACTTCGACACCGGACAAACACAGCGGGAGACGGTGATCAAAGAAATAAGAACTCTTTGATGGGCGACGAATGATGAGCGTAGGGGAATAGCGGAGAAGACGAAGGAGACACGACACGGAGCGCAATTAACACTACGTGATTTCACCGCTTTTTGATGGGCAGGATACGGCAAATTTGATTGTAGATCAAACAATCAACGGCGGATTGGACACTTGTTATAAATAGTAGCAACTGGGGTTGCTAGTTAGTGTGTGTTCCAAACTGGGCTGAATGATCTATGCCTCCTGAGTGGGGAAAGAAATACACGTCCCTAATGGTTTAAAGAAGATGGGATATTAGTGTGTTATTCGCTAGTGTATTTCGATTCCAGGAGGATAAGTGCATATATAAGGTATTAATACTTTAGAGTAATAGTTAGCATAGGCAAATAGATGTGTGAGCATTGCGTTTACCATTGCTTTCTATTAGTGAATAGTTTAGACTAGTCAGAGTAGTCTTTCGGAAGCTTTTCATTACGGCTGGAGAAAGACAATCACATAAACAGTAATATGAAGCAGACTTAAATCACCTGATCTAATGTTTATTACCCAGGTTCCACTACACAGCCAGACATATCAAAGAAGATAAACCAGTACATCTCTTGTACAGAGAAAGCAGTGTGATAATAAAGGAAAGAACATTCACTTTAATCAGTCACTTCACAGGTGCAGTGAAAATATGTCACTATAGCAAAGTCAACCTAAACAGTCAATAAGAGTGGGTGACATAACGAATGCCAAGAAATATGTTTTGGTGAACTTCAGTGAAAGACCTTTATTCAAGCAGAACAAATAGGCTAACATATAATGCAATTAGGTAATCACCTAAAATAAACATTGAAGAACACGAGAACATTTAACATAGAAATAGACATTTATATACAGTGATGATGTGTATTCAGTGGTGGACTATACTACCTTCCAAAACAGGACATATCTGAACTTCAGTGACTTACCTTTATTGGATTATGTTTCTGATGATAAGACATTGACAATTGTTTTCAATAATTGGATTACGTCCAGACTCAAGCCGGAAAGGAATATCCAGGGTGAGATCGTTCCACTTCTATGTGTGATGTCTGATGTTTTGGCTGTTTGAAAACGCTAGAGAAACTACGAAGACTAACGTCTAAATGTCCTATCTTGCACTCACATTAGCAGACACTAACAACTACATCTACACATTCAATACGTACAACTGACATAGTTTTCAACAATAAACAGGTTATTAATTGTTGGAGGAAACTCTTGTCAGGGTATGTTATGAAGGCTTGTGAGGGAGATAGAGAGAGAGAGAGAGATATAGTGTATGGAAGACAGAAGGGAGGAGTGTAGACAAAAGTCATTCAATAGCTCCAATAGTAGAAAGATATTAAAAGTGTACTTGTCGAATCCACTTTCCTCCAGGGACGACGAGTGACAGCAACCCACATGAAAAGAGGCTCACTTATTACAAGAGGATATCACAACGCATGACTGGGAAAGGCGGGGGGGGGGGGAAGAGAAGAGAAAGAGAGAGCGAGAGAGACAGCGAGAGAGAGAGAGAGAGAGAGAGAGAGAGAGAGAGAGAGAGAGAGAGAGAGAGAGAGAGAGAGTAGAGCGTTTTGGTATTCTTCTTCTTCTTCTTCTTCTTCATTCGTCGGGAAAGTTTTTTCGGACATGATTGCGTTGTGCCTGTTTACAGCAGAGCTGCGTTCTTGCGCCATTAGGCCGACACATCCGACTTCTACGGGCATTTCTTGACCGGGCTAACCCGGGCTTTGGTATTCATATAACTGTATGATGCTTCCCATCTGCAGTAACAGTCGCCAGTGTACGTGGTTAGCAACACAGATGTCCTGGGTAAACAGTTATGGTGCCATAACCGGCTGTAAACTT
This sequence comes from Cepaea nemoralis, assembly GCA_014155875.1. NCBI lineage: Eukaryota > Metazoa > Mollusca > Gastropoda > Stylommatophora > Helicidae > Cepaea > Cepaea nemoralis. The sequence goes on along the minus strand of JACEFZ010005178.1, from coordinate 70,740 downwards.
GGTTAACGATAAGGATGGCCTGGATCCAATCCCCATTAGTAGTAGGTTTGGAATTTTCTCTATTAATATAACACCGGAGTACACCTAATCTTGTCACATGAGTACCATGTTTCAGATTTATCTGGAAAACAGTCGGAGAACTGATCACTCGCACCTTGTTATGCTGTGACCTAGCTAATACTTCAATGCCATAAAATTGCCTTTTATCTTTGACAACACTCCAAAGTCGTCAAAACAGTCGCTTAAAAGTCGACACGGTCGACTTCATTGCTACCGGGTTGTTATCCCATATGGCTCAGTCTCTTTCCGCAGCGGGGAAAGCGTCGCACAAAGCACGAACTCCGTAGCTTTAGCGACGACCCGCAGGACTATCCGAAATAAATGCACTCGTGAACAGAAGGACACGGCCCGGATTCGAACCCACAACCTTCGGAGCCCGAGGCAGACGGCTTGACCACTTCGCCACGGAAACTCCCGCCCCAAAGTGGTCATCAAGTGCATAATAGTGTATATATACTCTCGAAACAATACACACTGCATTCCTGACGCGAGCACTAGTTCACGCGTTATTTCAACAACAAAGCCCGGTTAGTGTCACAGCCGATTCCTTCTATAATGAGCGTTAATTAAGAAACAAGTCGTTTGCAGAGCGCCACTTTCATCACTGCCTGCTGGAAAGATTAGTTTCTCCAGCATTCGCTAGTTCCCATGTCTAGTGCATTTTCATGTCCAAAATAGTAGGAGCATTTCTTCTGCAAAATCACATTACTGTGGTGTTGGTGATTTAAAAGAAAAATTAATGCTTGTTTACTAAATGTCCATGATTCACAGCCATATGTTAACATTAATTCTACGTATCATTCGGGAATTCTAACTTTTAGTGACAGAGAATAAGTTAGATCGACATCCATTAAATCCAGGATTTTCCGTGGTATGGTCACGTCTGCCCACTCAAGTACAAGATAAGGAAAGCGGCTGTTATACATACGAGGCGCATCAATAAAATGCTTACGACCGTCACCAGTTACACGACATATCTTCACAGCCGCAAGTTTTGTTCCACTAACACACACGCTTGAACACGCAAGGAATGTTGATCAGCAAGCACATTTAGCTTTAATTATGCCGTGACTAATAAAAGTTAGTTGCACGTTAATCACAGGACAGCGCAATCATCTCCAGCATTCTGTGATTTTCTAGGTAACGTTACGTTTAGTAGTTTGCAATGTCTTTCTTAAATACCAAAGCTCATCATCATCAAGTGCCCTGCCAGCTGGCTTAGGCGTTCATAGCTCTCCACCTCTGCTGATGATATTCCTCTTTGCCACCGTCTCAATCCATCCAGCATCATTTCTCTTGGTCTGCCTCTCTTCCCCTCGATCTTTCCAGTTGTCACGATGTTCTCCAATGTCTCTCTTCTCATCACATGACGAAAGAAAGCTATCTGTCTCTTTCTTATTGTTGTGCATAATGTTCTAATTAGCTCATATGGTAGCTCATGCCATTGTAAAAATCAACACAAGGCAGTCTGCCCGCGGATGACTTCGAACCCCGGATTGTGAAAATATACACTGCTTCTAGGCCACAGCCTTGACACTGACCTCAGCTGTAAGGCATGCATGTCCTCTGAGTGAGCAAATAACGGTTTGCAGAGAGAATGATCACGTGAGCTGGTATAACCCTTGAGCAATTATTAAGGGAATATACCCTAATGACGCGTCTAAAAATTTCAAATTGTATAATTACACAAACTGGTTACGTTAATTGGATGAATAAATGTTGCCTTGCATGGCACACTGCCCTGTGTAGAATACACTACAGCGTGCTTCCGTGCACTAACAAATGCTGGAACGTTTCAGGTGGGGGAAAGAATTCTAGATATCTGTTAGGCTTAGTGCACACATGTCTGAAAAGGTATTTTCATTATCGGCAAGATAAAATGTAACGCTCTCGTACAGATACGATATATTTTAAAAGTTACTTGCGTGTCCTTTACATGACATTGCAATAAACCCAAGTATATATTAGCTGCTTGTGGTTTTCCAGGTAATTTTACGTTCCGTAGTTTGCCATTGCGTTCTGATGGACCGATGCTTAAACCACTGAAATCAACGCACATCGGTCTGCACTGAAACCGCTTTCAAATTGCCTGCAGCTGACTTGGAACCCTTGAACCCGGTATGTCGAGCTTATGAAACTGCGTTCATTACCCCCTAAGGCACAGAATCCGACACAGATGAGAATAGCAACGCCATATTTCTGACATCTTCACAACACCCATCACAAGAAAAAGCATACGCATTGCAGGCTTATAACAACTTTTCCTCCTAACCTTTAGTGTGATTACAAGAAACTCCCAGACCTGAATGATAAGTTTCCCCCCCCCCCCCCCCCCCTAGCAAAACACCTAATGTCTTAAACAGCGGCGATAAGAATCTGTCTACCTGTGACATTCAGAGCGTGCGAGGGAGTCGTTAATTCTTAACTAGCTCAATTCTAAAACACAGTTTGAATCAGGCAGTTCGTTCATTTCAATTTGTCTACCCGAGAGACTATTTGCAGCAACAGAAAACACAATGCCCTCTGGTCTAACGACTTACTTCGATACTGAACAAACATCACACACAGAATGAAGTCCCGGAATGCCGTTTGCAATGATCTTGTCTGTATCAAGCAAAAATGCTGTCCGGTAATGTATTAATTTGTCCCGTAGCGGTTTTCTGTCTTGCATCTGTGATGTGACAGCGGCATCACATGTTGTAGGTCTGAAAACACGGAGAAGTCACTTTCGTAGGCAACGAGTCCGGGCTTCGACCCTGCGTTCAAATGTCTATTAGGTGGGTGTAATTCTTAGCCTTAAAACAAAGGCCATCTTGCATCTGTGATGTGACAGCGGCATCACATGTTGTAGGTCTGAAAGCACGGAGAAGTCACTTTCGTAGGCGACGAGTCCGGGCTTCGACCTGCGTTCAAATTTCTATTAGGTGGGTGTAATTCTGGTGTAATACAACATTCAAAATGGTAAAAAAAAATTCGCTAAATAAATGCATATGTATGTGCGCGCGCGCGCCTGTCTGTGTGGTGGGGGGTACACGCAAACGCGAATAAAACATAAAAAGAGGACATTCAAGAAACAACTGCAGCACACAGGCGCGTAAGACTTTCTGGAAGCTAAAGAGAATGATTGAACATTTTGGACAATGATATCGCGTGAACAGGCAGCATGAACGTCATTTTTGGAACCCCCCAACATCATCATCATAAACGTCCACTGTCTCTTCTGTGTTGTTACATTGTGGTGGCAATTGGGTTTACATGTCCAAACGACCACGAGAGGCCGACGATGGTCTCGATATTATAGTCTTTAAAGTAAGGGGGGGGGGGGCGGTCGATTAAATTGAAAAGGGGAAGAGCCGCAAGAACAGTCCACCTCACAGGTAGACTGGAGACGGTCAGTCAAAGGCTAAGGAAGGCAAACCCCAAGTTGACTGTCGAAATCCAGCGTGCTGCGCCACGTGCTTGACGACACAGCACAGCGTTATAGTGTCACTGCATACGTTTTGATTCTATATGAGCGGCGGGATAACAACGTCGCAAAGAGCATGAACTTCCTAGCTCCAGCGACGACTCCCAAGAGGTTTGCGACAAACTGCACTCGGGAACCGAAGGTCGGAGTCTGAAAACGAACACGCGACCTTCAGAGCTCGAGGCAGGTTGCTTGGCCGCTTCGCGACTGATACTCCCAACTGATTAACTTAGTGAAGCATTGCACACATTCTCGGCTGAATCTATCAACCATGATAACTCACATAAGAAATGCAACGTAGCCACGTCGATAGTAGGGTCTGGAGTTGGTCTGCAAGCTTCACAATTAACTATACTGTACTATTATTCAACTGGTAAGATATTGTTTCTTCTTTTCCCTCTGGGTCGGTGGTTTGGCGATGTACTGTGGAAGAGGGGAAAGACAGGAACAAGACTGACACTTCGTATGCTAGTTATAAAACTGATAAGGTCAGTATCACCCAATACATAAGAGCGCTGGTTCTTAAACATCCGGTATGCTGATGCCAAGATAGCGGGTTCAAACCCTACACCGGTCAGTTGGGACTAAAATTTTGACATCTCGCCCTTGACTTGGGGACGTAATTTAAAGTACCTCTGAAGTTGGAGTTTGTTCACCTGATGGCGAGGGACATTGGTAATAGGGAAAGCTAATCCACACGCACAAATCCGCCCAGTGCACTATTAGTAGCACGTGTACAAAGCGAGCCAACGTTACAATTACTAAAACAAAACCAAAAAAAAGGCCAGGAAAGTAACTGTTCAACTATGTCCGAAAGCTAAGAACTAGAACACGTGTGACGCCTCAAACACACGTGTGACGCCTCAAACACACGTGTGACGTCCTCAAACACACGGGACCACCATGGCAATAAATGTTATTTTATGTCCATCTTTTTGTTTACATAAACAAAACCTCGCAGTGGTGCTGATAGTGTATTTTCGCAGAGCAGTTATGAAACCAAACACATGAAATGAATAATGGGAATTAGACAAGTCATACCTTCCTGCCCCGCTGTCGGGTATGTCCTTCTGAAGAAAATAGCGCAAAGTTGTCGTCAACCTGCGTATACACCCACACACCAGGCGCAGCAATCACACAAACCCCAGCTACACCATTATATCAGCCAGGGATTCCCAATCTGTGCTATCAGAGAACAGGTATGTTTTACAAAAGCTTAGAATTTATTTTTAAAAAGGGGGCTTAAGTGGTCTCGAGGTATGGTGTCCGCCTCGAGTGCTGGAGGTCCCGGGTTCAGGCCCCGGTGAGGACCGGGATTTATTTAAAAAATCCACGTGGACTTCCAGTAATTTCCCCTGGTCTCTGGGTAGTGAGATCGGACGCTCGTGTGTATTGTTGCGCACGTAAAAAATCCCTTGGCAGTTGGAAATCGAAAAAGAGTAGCCTAACGGCGCTGCCCGGGCAAAATTTCGAGTTAAAAATTTACCCAAAGTATTTCAGGATCCTCGCCGTTGCTAACGAGTTCGTGCATTGAGCTGAGTTTCTCCAGACTCAGGTTTGAGTTAGGAGGAAAACGGAGCACTTATGGGGTTAAACCCGTGTGCCGTGATGTTGATCCTACGACTAAAACTAAACTAAAACTAATTATTTTTAAAAAAGCATAGTTACAAAGACAGTATAACATAAACACCAGGTATACAATCGCACGAGACAGGATTCCCAACTTGTGCTACTGGGGAACAGGTATGTTTTACAGCGGCATAGAATTGATAAAAATAGCTATATAGGTGGTGTAATATAAACACAGGCACGTCGCATGCATGAGCCATGGAATATAAACTTGTGCTATTAGGGAACAGGTATGTTTTACGACGGCTTAAAATTGATAAAAATATCATAGCTTATACGAACGGTGTAATATACACACAGATGCATTCGCCGGGGATTCCTAGTCTGTGCTATTAGGGAACAAAGAACGTTTTATTTTATTTTATTTTTTAAACAAATGCTTTGAATTAATAATGATTTTAAAATGCATTCTTATAAGGACGGCGTTGTCAATGACGGGAACGTAATTAAAAGTACCTCAGAAGTCGGAGAAGGTTCGCTAATGGCGAGGACACTGATAACAGGGACATCTAACACGCATGCAAAAATACGCTAACTACTGGCAGCAAATGTGTAGACTTACGATGGAGTTCAAAGCGAGGAAATGGAGACATGGGGACGGTGAAACATAAAGGCCGATGCATAAGCCAGGGATTCCCAATCTGTGCTATTAGGTAACACAAGTTTTTTTTTTTTTTTTAAACGTCTCATACTTATAATGCTAGTGTTATTTAAATACAGTGTGGGGATTTACAGAAGGATACTAAGAATACCACGGAGGAGCCCATAAGAGTAAATTTAATTGTTTATAAAGATAGCAATTCACAGAATAAACTTATAGGCATCAGCGGGAGAGAGTCATTAATTCAGGAATAAATTTCAGAATTTCCAGGGAAAAGAAAGAACGGCGATGAGTAAGGGATCTCATTATGCCGTGCACCTAGAATATGTGAAGCCCAACACTTCACACCCCAATTGCTAATGTACGACCATAGCCATTTAACAACCCACACGAGAGTGATGTGGTAACAGACACCGGTTTATCGGTTAGACATCTGGGTAAAATCTCATTGCAAGAATGATTTTATTTTCTTTCTTATCGCTGGATCAACCCAGGCTCGCAAAATAGGTGCTGTGGGTTTCGAGGAAGGTTACTGATCACCTCATCTAATAAAATGACGTCCCATGCTAAAGGTGAAGTCATCATCGTTATTTCACACCCAAACTACCATCTGCCACCGGGTTGTCATTTCACGCATATTGAAGTCTTACAAGCAGAGGTTGATTCCCCCTTCCCAAAAAAAAAATAAAAAAAAATAATAATAATACATAATAATAATAATAATAATAATAATAATAATAATAATAATAATAATAATAACGAAGAATATGGAGAAACGAAAACGTATAAGAAACATTCGGCGTATAGCCCAGGCATAGATAAACATGCTGGACCCTGAGTTATTCAATTCTGATGAAAAGAACGCAGTTTACTGACCTGCCAGACATTAACCGTAAACTATGGTTCACATAAGAACGGGTATTTAAATCAATTAAATGTAATGTGTACTTTTATAATAACACACACATACGCGCGCGCGCTCACTCTGTCTTCTAAAGAAACTAGCAGATATTTTGCCGTCATACTCAACAAACCAGTCTATCGATTTTCTCTTTGTGATAACTCTCTCTTTAAAGCCCGATCAGAAAAGACCCATGCTTCCTCTGCTTCAATGTTCACCTCAGGGTGCGCTGATGGTTGTCGCCCCCGACTGTGTTACTGGAGATCCCATTCCAAGATGTACATACTAACATACCAACACGGCGTTGGGATCCGCGGTGGCTAGCCCATCTAACTGCTGTCCCAGCTGTGATGGGTTCGAATTCTCATCGACGCAGATTTGTAAAATGACCTGGGCTCCGACCCAGCTGCTTTTACCTTTTATCCGGGAAAGTACAAATCACGTAGCATCGATTACATTAACACTGGCAAGCCGTTCGATCAGCTAAAATATAAACCTCACACCATATTCCAAATAGACCATATGGCGCAAGGGTGGCCTTACTTTAGTTTACGTATAAAAGCTTTTTTGGCATATGTATATGTATTGGTATTCGTTTAGGGTGTATGGGTTGTGACAACAGTCACCCTTTTATGAGACATGTATCCTATTCCATGTCTTCTAATAATGACGACTTTCCTTTTATTTTTCTTCCCATATAAGTACTTACATGAGCCGTGGTAAAGGTGTTACGAACCCAGTTCGTAATCCCGCATACAGCGTTCGAAACACAGCTGCGAGCGATTTGCAAGCAGACCGCCTTATGCTGATATTCATACAATGGTGTGAGTGTTTGCGGTTCAGAAAGTAATGGCAAACTACTGAACGTAAACTTGACATGAAATTAAAAACAGCCAAGCAAAAAATGCTTGGGTTGACTGCGGCGTCGTGTAAATGATATGCAGCTAGTTAGTTAGTCGCGGTTGCAACTCCACGGCAAAGGGTCGCCCCATAATGCTTCCCATATATGCAACTAACTTAAACGTACTTACTTGAAATACAGCATCGATTCTGTGTATAAAGTTAGACAGCTATTTAAGAACACCCCCACCCCAACTATCAGTATTTCTGCATCCTTTTCTAAACCAGCCCGGCCAAACTTATAGAACATAGTAGTGGAAATACAAACACAAGAACACAAACGCCATGTTCCATGAACGCTCGCTCTCTCTCTCTCTCTCTTCTCTCTCTCTCTCTCTCTCTCTCTCACACACACACAAATGTCAATCGTTAACACTGCTCCTTATATGTTGACACATTGCTGGTACAACTGCACAGGGTTAATGGATAAAGTACATTATATTCAGAGTCTGTATATAAGAGTAACCCCCCCCCCCCCCGGCCTCTTATGCAAAGATGTTATACGGACGTGAATTCTTTATATTTAACACATGTTAACAAAGCAGTCCACCGTGCGTTTTAAGCTCCCCGTCATTCCCTTTGCAGAGCGCCACTCTCATCCAAATCCCCCGCGGCTGATTTCGAACGGTCGACTATGTTTGTCGGGGAAGCTGCGTCACTATCCCCAAAGTCACTGCGCCGTTTTCAGCTCTGGTAGTTGCATAATATTAAATTATAAGGGTCGGTGTTATTCAAAATTGGTGCCAGGTTGGCCACGATAATAACATAAAAGGCAATTTATTTAAACAATTAAAACCCGGACAAAACGAAATGTTCGGTACAGTTACCGGTTGGGAATAACCGTTTCCCGTATGCTTACAGCTTAATGGTAAGTGTGAGGCCACAAAACCCACCATGGCAGACTGCGCCTGTCTGACAAAGAGAATCGTTAACTTTTCACACACACAAAACGATGACAAGGAAAGGTGTTAGCATGCTCACATATGCTTTTGTTGTTTCATTTACATAGCGGTCATGACATAACTCTATAAAGTGCTTGTTTTTCGAGAATGTAATTTCACGCAACGATCGGTGGAAAAGTAAAGTGTTGAAAAGATTGCTCCTTGGTGTAAATAAATAGCTGATTTGGTGTCAAACACAGTGACAGCGTGTCATGCAAGGAAACAATTATGCATATTACCCTGGGGTAATATAAAGCATTAGGTGTAGAAAACAGCGGATGTGGGTCACCAGTTGACTGTGTTCATACATCATATACACACATCGCAAATCGAGGATGTGAAGCACTGGAACCAATAACTGTAACAACTGTATACAGTTGCAGTTGAGCACGTCCAGGAAGAAGTAAAACCCGACCAGGAGAAAAATCGAGCAGGAAGTTGTACAGCTGGCGGAAATGACAGTGAGGGTGCAACCCATATTGAAGCAAAGTCAAGAAGAAAAATTGCAACTTGAACCGGAGAAGAAATAAAGACAGAATCAGTAATGTCAAACCGACAGCGACTCATACTGGTAGTGGCCCAGCAGTCTAGTATTGTTGTGGGGACGATTAAACGAAGATTACAGAAATTAATCAACGAGAACAGAGTGTAAAAAAACCTGTCGAAAAAAAAAAAAGAGGAGACAAACACAAAAGCTGAACGTTCGGAATACGACAGGGAAAAAAGGACAACAGAAGAAGGAAGCGGTTACACGCCACCGAGAACAAGTAAAGAAAAGAAGACACCATAGACACATCAGAAGGCAAGCACTAAGGGTCAAGCTGGGATACGGGGGAGATAAACGGATCAGAGACTCGTGAGTTGGGCTAAAGACGAGTCCTCTGGACCACCAACCAGACCTCACGACACCAATGACAACAGATCAACAATACGACGAAGTAAGAACCATCCCAAAATACAAAGAAGCCGTCAAAGCATGTCAGACTAAAATGACAAGAAGAAAACGCCAGTAACTTGACAGAAACCCATACAAATCAGGGGAACCACATAAAACAAACGAAGCATATCTGGCAACCCCTATTTCAAAAAACCAAAGTGAAAAATATGCACCATAAAGACTCCGATATAACACGGGCAGCGACAGTTGAGCGGCGCCAAAACATATTCTCGGTTAAGGGAAAACAACTTACATCAACATGTCAGTATGCACGATTCAATCACACAACATTCCAGCGTGCACTCTTTGTCCGTGGTGAATAGCTGGTTAATATACAGTACGTTTCCCTAAGCAATCACATTTAATTTGATATATAATACGTGTCTGCAACCATATTATAACAACGTTTAAGATATAAGTGTAACACCCCTACTTCCAATGTTTCACCATGAATTCTTGTTTGGTCCACACCTACTTTCTTTTGGCGTCTGCCTCATGCTCAGAAGGTCGTGGGTTCGTTTCCTGACCTCGTCATTCAATTCACAAGGGGAAAAGGCTTAAAGCCAACACGCCAAAATTTTCGGGGGGTCTAAAAATGCATTAAAAGTAGTAGCACATGTATGGACTACGCTTGAGTTCAAAGGTAGCAAATGAAAAAAAAAATGATCTAACTGTTGTGAGTTCCCATAAATGTGTTCAGTTTATCTTGCACCTGATTTCACAAGGCTGACCATCAGCAAAGTCCAGAGCATCAAAGAGTCCAGTGAGCTCTATTTCTGGTGGTAGCTATTTTTTTGTCTTCACAATCCAGTTCATAGTCAGTCAATAATAAAGGTGACAAAAAGCATCCCATCCCAGCAGCATTCCTGGTCTTTTTCAAATAAGCGAACGTGTTTATGTAATGGTTACAACATTTTGCTGACCATGGCGTGAGCGCAGCAGACAAAGTTTTGGTGTCATCTTTCATCATTCGCAACTGGAGGGAAAGACTGATTACCTATTCCTCCGTGCACTCAGGCCTACAAAATGTGAATGTCCTAACACTTCACATAACCACAGCATATTTCTGCTATAGAACTAATCTGTCTGTGAAAAGTTGCTATCACGAAGTTCTAGATGATATTTGCGTGATATTGGTCGTTGTCTAGGTAATGATGCTCCTTGTATGTCATTACAGAGTGTAAGTTGAGCTAGCCTCCTGTCTCTTAATCCAACTCACCCTTGCAGTGCACATCCACCAGTCATGAAACAAGATTGAGTTGGCGCACATAATCTTTTAATCCAGAAACAACACGGACAAACGGAACATGTTTATACATCCAGAAACACAATGTAAATCCACCGACTAAGTATATCCTCACACTTAATCCGCACACATCACTGCCTTCTCAAGGCCTCCTTACTCTCGAATGTACACGACAGGTATCCAGCTACTAGCCCCAGCTGGACCTCACACACGACAACCCACACAATGGGTATAGGCCTACACTAACTATCCACCCCACTCTGGGTTTTAGGCCTGCATTCAAACTCGGAGAACAACACAATCCAGGACGGAGCTCTATCCGTCCTACCTCCGCTTCGGAGTCAAAACATCAACTGTCCTTCAGCGACCGACTCTTCAGTCGGTCCCAGCTTCCACTGACTAGTCACAGTTTTCCACTGTCTTTTAACCCTGCTGTGTAGCCCCTCCCTGGGCTCCCCACAACATTACACCCCAGCCTAAAACTGTCTCTCTCCCCCATCCGCCCTGGGGTCTCTATTCTCCCTCATCATTATTTCTCATGGCTGGTTGTTTTTCTCGTAGCCGGGTCACTCACCTCAATGTCAATGACCCAGGCATATGTCAGTTGCCTTTGTCCTTCCCATCATCTCCATTTCTACATTCGGTACTAACAGAAAGCAGGTAGCACCATCTACTGTCATAAGGTAGCTCAGTCATATCTGACTAAGACATGGCATTTTGTCTTTGATTAGCCTCTTTTAAAACATTTACATTACTACAGAACATTGGCCTCAAGGGATTGTCAAATCTCTGAGTGCTTAAATTAATGACGTTGTGTTAAGTATTTCTGTACAAAATAACGCACCATACATACATTAATTGAAAGTCCAGAGAAAGTCACTGGCAGTTATAATGTTTTTTCATTCTATACAAATTGTCAGTTCATGGTCCATATTATAATTGTTAGTATTCTTTTAATCACCTTCATTAAAAGTCAAAAAGGGAGTACTGAAATGTCATACTGAACCCGTCCTGCTGTTTGAATCTTGAAATGTGAACAAACAAAGAGCTTTGAGGCAGCAGAAGTATGGTTTCTAAGATGAATATTGTGAATAAATTGGGTTTAAGAGTAACATACAATGATTGCCTGGAAGAGACTAATGAAAGTAGGACATTATCTACAACTATAAGAAAGAAAGCAATAAGCTATTTGACCATATAATGAGATGAGAGGCTTGGAGAACGTTATGATGCCTGGAAAGATCAGCATTAGAAGCAACAGAGGATGACCAAGAGAAATGATACTTGACGGTCTAAGTCAATGGAGGAATATCAACAGAAGATATTCAGAGCAGGTAAGCAGGGCCGAATGGATAAGAACGTGTGTTCTTAAACATCCAGTGTGCTGATACCGAGGTAAGGCGGTTCAACCCCTACACTGGACAGCTGGACTAAAATGTTGACCTGTCGTCCTTGACTTGGGGACGTAAATTACAAGTACCTCTGAAGTCAGAGTGGGTTCGCCTGATGGTGAGGGACACTGTTAATAGGGAAAAGCTAATCCACATGCAAAATTCAGTCCAGCACTACTAGAAGTAGTGTGTATGGACTACGCTTGGGTTCAAAGTGAGGGAGCGCCAAAAACAACAAAAAAAGATCCAGAACACCAAAGAGCAGTCCCATCGTGTTAGTCGAAAGACAGCTATGCTAATAATGTTGTTAGTGCCACCGTATGAGGCTTCGGCAAATGCATTCATCGTAGGCTGACAGAAAAAAAAACTGGCCACCAACACCTCCGTGCATTCAGGCCTACAAAATGTGATGATCCAATCACATCATAACACCAAGGACTGAGATAAACAAGTGATATGAACGCCTACACCACTGTTGAAGGCACATGATGATGATTATTTTAACCCCACCGGGCCCACATATTGATGGCTTTTAGAACATAATTCCCCAAGACAGGCAGTTAATGTATACACTGCCTAGATCTGAGAGAGTTAACACTAACAGCAGGGCAAGACATGTATTTATTGCAATGTTTTTATGGCTGCTCAAGATTTGCAGCTGCATGGCTGTGAGACCTTTATCTGACCAGCTTAAAACCCTTTTGACAGTAAAATCGACCACCACTAAAAGGGTATTGAACATGCGACAACGCAAGAGCCTCATTGATCAGAACACCATAAAACTTGCACCAGGTGTTGCTCAAAATTGAAATACTTTAAAACTACGTACACTAATTAGATTAACATAGGACGAGAAGGTTGTGCCACACACACAAAACACCCATACAAGATGTGTATGTATATTTCAGCATCTTATAGTGCAACAGTTTCAGGCTTTCATTTTTGTGGCAATAGTAATGTGTTTGAAACAGAGAGAGAGAGAGAGAGAGAGAGAGAGAGAGAGAGAGAGAGAGAGAGAGAGAGAGAGAGAGAGAGAGAGAGAGAGAGAGAGAGAGAGAGGAGACAGACAGAGAGAGGGAGGGAGGAGGGAGAGAGAGAAGGGGAGAGAGAGGAAGAGGGGGAAAGAGAGACTGGGGTGAAGAGAGGAGGTGGGGGGGGGGGGGGGCAGCTATGGCTGCACAGTTACAGTGTCCTTCTCAGGCTCAGAAGGTACCACAGAAGCATACAGCTGGCATTTTTTCCAAGATCCACACATCTCCCAGAAATCTTGGGTAGTGAGATCCGATACCTAGCATTCTTAGATAAAGGCAAAGAAGAAAAAACACACCAGGAGGTCCTGGGTGCAAGTTTAAAATCCCACGGCAGTTGAAATTCCAAAGCGTAAGGCCGCGGCTGGCAAAACTGTGAGGACGAAAGCCTAACCATGGGTAAATAGAGCTAGTTACATTGGCTGGAATTTGCCTAGAGGAAGGAAACCTTACAGAAATGCATGCCAACGTTGGACACACTGACCCGTGAAAGAAAACTGAATAAGAATTGTTTGAAACAAAGCTGATGCCATTTTTATTTCATGAATTTTTATTTTCATGTGTGGCAGGACAAGCTAGAAAAGGCATGGTGGACTAAGTGAAAAACAGTACAGGAAGGCCTCGGTGAACGTCGGGGTTAAGTTCTTGGAAAATACGACTTTAAGTAAAACAATGTATAGCGAAACACTATTTCCCATAGAATTAAATGAAATACAGTATATTATGTAATGTTTATTTTGATGGTTGTTGATATTTATTGGCTAAATAGAGGTGGGTTGGAGGGCGAGTGGTAGAATTATTGGGACGTAGAGGCATTAAAACCATGACTGTTCCAAAACTATCATCAGCACTATTAGTACTGCTCTCTCTTAGCTAGATCTTCATAGAGAGACTTTGCTTTCTCTTGGATAGGCATCTTGCTCACAGGCATATTTTGTTGGTTCTGGTCTTAATCCAGACAGCCAATAGTGCTTCCATGTGCTCTATAAGAATACTTCTGGTGTGAGTGATCTTGGAAGCAATCAAAGGGGTTACAATTTTAGCACCCTCTTTTATTTTTTCAGCACCTGCACGAATTGTCCTTACTGTGGTTGGAAGTAAACCATGGACTTTACCGATATCAACTACCCGATCGTCAGCCTCAAAACGATGTAACATACCTAACATCACCTCAAGAGTAACACTTTTCCTGGTTCTCTTACAACCAGACACACTATCAGCACATGTTAAAATCCTGGAAAAACACACTGCACAAAATGTAAAATTGCGACATTAATGCAGCATAGCAACACAGGTGACGACATTATAGCGGAACGTAGCAACGTAAAGTGAAGTTATGCCCCACTGTGACAACGACATTATAGTGAAACGACATAAACCGAAGTGACGTATAGCTGGGCCTTCCTGTACAGCAGTGGTAAAATGTGAGACAGACACATAAAGTACAATTCAAAAGTCTTATCAATCTAGAGAACAGAACACAACTGATGCAGTAAACTTCTTTAAGATCTTGGAGAAGAGGTGAAAGCAGAGATGGTTTGATAATTTGGTGGGAGTCTGTAAATATGAGGCCACTTGAGTTATTCTGGCTTCTGCATCAATATATATGAATGGCACATCAAGACCATGAGTTATTCCTGATTTTCAAGGTATTTTTCAGTGATCTGACAAGGAGAAAGAAAAAAGCATTTCTTACAAGGTGTCTGGAACTGACAGATCAAAGGGATGTGGCCTGTAGATTATGCACTAAAAAAACTATTTCACGAACATGTGCAAGGGGTGAACTGAGTGATGATTTCTACGTTACAGCAGAGGATATTAAGGCCATGCTTTCTGAGTTTAAGGAATACAGCTCCAGATCCAGTATGTAGACATAGGAAGAATATCATCATTATCAAGTGCCATGCCAGCTGGCATAGGTGTTCATGACTCTCCACAGATCTCAGTCTTTGGTTTTCTGAATCAACTCTACTATTGATATTCCTCCATGCTACTGTCTCAATCCGACCAGCATCATTTCTCTTGGTCTGCCTCTGCCTCTCTTCCGCTCGATCTTTCCAGTTGTCACGGTGTTCTCCAATGCCTATCTTCTCATCACATGATCAAATAAAGCTGTTGTATATCATCTCATCTCATCAGGTTCCTCTTGTACCTTGCGGTGTCGAGGTGAAGCATAAACAGCGGGAGAGTGCCTGTTTATGGGCTTCATATATCGAGATTCCTATGGACTGTAATTCCCTCCATCCATTGTTTACGTGGCCGGCCTCTTTCCCTGCTTCCATTTGTCCTGTACATCAATACTTGTGATATATCGTTAGTTGGTAATCTAGTTATATGGCCAAACCATTTAACTTGCTGTTTTCAGATGAAATCTATCACTGCTATAACCCCCACTTTAGTCCTGATTTCTTCATTTCTGATTTTCTCTCTTCTTGATACACTGAGTATTGTATATAATGGGGAGAATATCAGATGAAGAAATGAAAATGCTAACCAAGGAGCTCAACTACAGCATTCACAGTGGCAAGATTAACAAAGACTGGATGCATGGTTTGCCAGTATGTTACCGGAGCTCAGAAGGGAGGACAGCACAGTAATGCTGTAACTGACCATGCATGCCTTAAAAGGTGACTAAGGAGGGTTGGCATGAAACTGGCTATCTCACCTTGTAGAAAACTTCAACAGCAAAATCTGAACAACTATGCACTTGTCCACAGTGCAATGCTAATAAACCATTTGGATAGTTTGTCAATACCAGCTCTGTGATGAAAGGGTTACGGAAGCAGTTTGTAATCCTGCATACCAGTGTTCGAAACACAACTGCAGGCGATCTGGCAGCAGACTGTCTTGTGTTGGAATTTTATGAAATGGTATGGGTGCCGGTTGTTTAGAAAGCAATGGCAAGAGATCACAACAAGAAAAAATGCTGGTGTTGACTCTGATGACCTATAAAGAATATGCAACTAACTATAACTATAGTTTGTCAATAGCTGACTGAGGACTGGCCCAGAAAGTCTAGCATCCACACAAAGTTTCAACAAGCTCTCAATCAGCACAACATAATTTTAAAAACCAGACTTCTTGTGTAGACATTACTAGAATAGTGAATGAGAAGGAGGTGAAGGAGAGAAGGAGGTGAAGGAGAGGAGGAGGTGAAGGAGAAGAGCGAGAAGCAGAAGAAGATTATGATAATGAAAGCCTAATAAAACACTAGTATACATCAAACTATATAATATTCTGCAGAATCTGCAAGAAACAGTGCAGCTTATGCTAGAAATAAAACCGCAGATGCAATGCCAAGGGTATTTGTCAACACTCTTATTTGTCACACTGCTTAAGTAGAATATCGGGGGGGTGGGGGGTGGGGGGGGGGGGGGGGGGGGGCTGAGTGTTAGTTAGTTAGTTATCAGTTGGGGTATCTTCGTTGCACTCCGGACATGTCCATAGGTGCTCAGATCCTCCCCCCAGCATATGCATCAGCGTCTGGTGGCTAATAGTGCCAGTTCTGTGCTGGTTGACGAGGCGCTTTGTTTTCCCGATGTACCTCTCGCGTCTGGCTGTGCCGATTCTTACTCCCAGGTCTTTCATCCTGGAGAGCGATGTGGAATCACTGGCGTCAAAATCCTCTGTTCTCGCCATATCTTTAAGGGCGTTAATAACATCCGCACGATCCATGGGCTGGCCATCTACAGGGGGTGCAGAGCCAGCCAATTTATCAGCTCGTTCATTTCCCTCGACTCCCGCATGTCCCGGGACGAAGATGAAGATGACTTTGCGGACAACAGACTTCCGCAGCGACTCAGTCCACTGTCTACGTGGCTGAGTGGTCTCGAGGTATGGTGTCCTGCCTCGAGTGCTGGAGGTCCCGGGTTCAGGCCCCGGTGAGGACCGGGATTTATTTAAAAAATCCACCTGGACTTCCAGTAATAAAATTTCCCCTAGTCTCTGGGTAGTGAGATCGGACAGCCCGTGTGTATTGTTGCGCACAGTAAAAAATCCCTTGGCAGTTGGAAATCGAAAAAGAGTAGCCTAACGGCGCTGCCCGGGCAAAATTTCGAGTTAAAAATCTACCCAAAGTATTTCAGGATCCTCGCCGATGCAACGAAGTTCGTGCATTGAGCTGAGTTTCTCCAGACTCAGGTTTGAGTTAGGAGGAAAACGGAGCACTTATGGGTTAAACCGTGTGCCATGATGTTGATCCAACGACTAAACTAAAAAAAAAAAAAAAAAGTAGAATAATGTAAAAGTCCACAACTTTCTAACATTACAACTTCAATTCCTAATAAAATGCAACAGTTTTGACTATTTCCTTCGAGAAACATGAATGACAAAACTGAAAACCTTCACAGATGTAGTAGAAAGAACCCAGTTACAACAACCTAGAAACTGAAACAATCTATTTCTACAGCATCAGAAATGAGTGTGTCTTTACTTACAAGTGTCTTTCACAACAAGGCTGTTTGCGCTACAAGGCTGTTTTACAGCGAACTGCGTTGTGGTAAACGCTCCCAAGGTGGCCAGAGGAAACGCTTTAAAGACACTCTGAAAATCTCACTGAATGCTTTTGGAATTCATCATGACACCTGGGAGGCTGCAGCCAAAGACCAAAATTCGTGGCGTGCATCATTACGCAAGGGTGCAGTCATATGTGAGGCAACCAGGACTGCAAGAGCTGTGAAGAAAAGGCAGGACAGAAAAACCACTGCAGGAAATCCTCCTCCAGAAACGTCGAGCATTCTTTGCCCACATTGTCAAAGAACATTTCGAGCCAAAATAGGCCTTATCAGCCATCTTAGAACCCACGGCTCCATACCTTCAACCCCACTTGATGAAATGAATGGTCATCATCATTCTTGATGGACAAACAACAACATTGTTTGCTCTAATAATTCTGCATGGGCAATGTCTTAACAACCTATTCTTTGCCATTGATAACTGCTGTGGCATCATTAACATGGGTGATTTATACACATAATATCTTCTTTTTTGTCCTTAATTAAGGTCATGCATCCATCCACCCAAGATATCAATTGAATGAGTGATATGATTAGAAACCAATGGTTTTTGTAGAAATTCTCAGTGATATATGGGAATTGGGTAATTTATGAACTCCAGATGGATATCACAACCTGTCAGGACATATCTCCCCACAATTATGTTAATTGGAAACATTAAAAAGTCACAAATATTTTCACCCTGGAATCGAACTGGGTAGAAAAGAAATCCAATGCTACTAGTACTGGAGATCAAACTCTGGACCACTGTGACTTGGTTAATTAAGTTAGTTATAGTACAGGAAGGCCCCAGTTAACGCCGGGGTTATGTTCTTGGAAAACGAGACTTTAAGTGAAACGAAGTATAGCGAAACATTATTTCTCATAGAATTAAATGAAATACAGTGTATTATGTAATGTTTATTTTGATGGTTGTTGATATTTATTGGCTAAATAGGTGGGTTTGAGTGGTAGAAATATTGGGACGTAGAGGCATTAAAACCACGACTCGCTCCAAAACTATCATCAGTACTGCTTGTACTGCTCTCACCCGCTTTCTTAGCTAGATCTTCATAGAGAGACTTTGCTTTCTCTTGAATAGCCATCTTGCTCACAGGCATATTCCATTGGTTCTGGTCTCCAATACAGAGGGCCAATATTGCTTCCATCTTCTCCATAAGAGTACTTCTGGTACGAGTGATTTTGGAAGCACTCAAAGGGGTTATGTTTTTAGCACCCTCTTTGATTATGTCAGCACCTGCACGAATTGTCCATACCATGGTTGGAGGTAATCCATGGACTTTACCGATATCAACAGCCCGATCTCCAGCCTCAAAATGACTTAACACATCTAACTTCACCTCAAGAGTAACACTTTTTCTGGTTCTCTTACAACTAGACACACTATCAGAACTTACTGTGCGCTTTGAACTCATAATTATGGGTGATTACACGATAAAATCCTGGAAAAACACACTGCACAAAATGTAAAATGGCAACGTTAACGCAGCATAGCAACACAGATGACAACGTTATAGAGGAATGTAGCGACATAAAGTGAAGTTATGTGCCATTGTGACGACGCTATAGTGAAACGACATTATAGCGAAGCGACGTATAGCGTAGCCTTCCAGTAGTATGCACCGCAGCTCCTATTTTATAAATGACAAACATTCTGATCATTTATAGGCAGCACTTCTCGATAATTGCTCTGTCTTAATCATTTTCAGCCTTCAGTGGGTGCCTGACAAATAATATAAATAAACGACAGTAAAACTAAGTATAAGAGTAAGAGTGTCAGATGTTATTTTTCATTCTCCTAACTTAGGAGAAAGTACTTAGGACCTAAGTAAGTCACAAATGAAGAGACAGAAACAAAAGGTAACAGAAGAAGGAAGTGGGACTATACTCATGCAAGCAATAATAAAACAGCCAGTTGTTTCATACTAATACTCTTTCTTTCTTTAGGATGATCTTCAGATATCATATAAATAGTGGATGCTTATTAAGAAAAATAATATAACAAAGAAATTCCAGTTCCAGATTTTGTTTTTTGCACAACTACAATTACAATGTCAATTGCAACCTGAGGTTTAGGGTGGCCGCAAGTACATATTAATATTTAAGATCTTTCGAGTTTTCCATTCCCTTATATGGATACAAAATCAGACAAACTTAAGTTTAAGCCGACTAGTTATATACGAGTCGCTTTGTAAACAGTAACGCAGTCATTTTCTTTTATTTGTGTCTAGGCTAGGGATAGTTTCTTCACTGTCAGTTCACATTTTATTATTATTATTTATTATCATCGTCCATTTTGTCAGGGAAATTATGCGTGAAAGAACGAATCAAATACCAATAAATTGATTCCAAATAAATATAACTCAAATACAAATGGTGTTTTACCTGTCTGGGTATGTATTCCAGCAGAACTTGTGTCTTGACTGGAATCACCAGTTGCCATATTTCTCTACATCTGCCTCCTCCTTACGAGTCCAAGAGATTAACTTTCCAACAGGAAGTTGCCACACTCTTGTCTTTTTCTTATCGCCTTCGCAATTGACAATTATAAACATGGTTTCATTTCACAGCGTATGTTCGTTGTTAGGTTAAACAAACAATGCAACTAACATTACAGTACTGTGTACTATTACTATTGCTCATAAATGTCTGGGAGGTTGTTTAAAGGTCGGAACATATGAATACCATCATCATCATCCATTGGCTTATGCTTGTCAATAGGAGAACTTTGCTTGTGACGAACGCAGAAGAATAGTACTTTGCTTTTAGTTTGTAGTCCGATAAAATTGATTTAATAAATAATAACACTAACATTTATATTGAGCCAATCCTTAGGCCTATGTACGGAAGCGAATCATGAACATTTAGCGGGCAGACGGGACATTATGTGGAAGCTGCGTTTCATAGAAGAATGGTAAGAACACCGTGGACGGGAAGGATGAAGATGTCTTGAAAGAAGTTAACTCACAAAGCGGACTGGTTACTAGCATCAGAAGTAGAAAATCCACATTATTTGGGCATGTCATGAGAAGAGGAAAGCTGGAGTATGTTGTTACAACGGAAATGTTGGAGGGGAAGGAAGACAAGGGAAAGCCAAGAGAGGGTGCTGTACGGTTTGACATTATGGCATGGAGGACTGTCGGTATCACTATCAATCAGCAACTATCCGACATGATTAGCAGTACATGAGACAGAAGGCTGTGGGCAGACGTGATCACCAACGCACACGGATATTGACTATAAGATGAAGTAAAATAAAGTTACAGTATTGTGTGCTATAGCACTAGGAAATTTGTAGTGGAAGTCAAAGAAAGTTAAACTTAGCACCAAACTTAAAATGTTTAACTCCAAAGTCAAATCGGTACTACTATATCTGTCAGGGTGCTGGCGGTGGATGAAGTTGAAGAGCGGCCAACAGATAGTTGTAGGTTATGGTCTCCAGCTTTACGACGGTAGGCAGAGGATGCCTCTTTTTTGGGAGACAATGGCTACGGTCATCGACCAGTATGGTCACTGCTAGGAAGGAAAGCAATGGCAAACTACCTTCTTTACAAATTCCAAGAATATCATGTACTGCAGTCTTATCGATAATCAGAGAAACGGCGTAAATGGGTGCTCCACAGGAGCAGCCTCTCCCGGTAGGGGTAGTCATGTGCACAAGGTGACTCCAGGCTGTCAGCAGGCGACTGAGTGCATCAACCTTGAAAGTAGGAACTTGGAATGTAAGAACTATGAAAGGGGATGGAAATTTGATAACATTAAGAATGAAATGAGAAGATTAAATATCAACCTGTTAGGTATATGTGAGACCAGATGGACAGGAATTGGCATTATAACATCTGAGGAATATAGAATAATCTATTCTGGTGGAGAGAAACAACAGCGAGGAGTAGCAATATGATGGATTCAGAGAGATCAAAATCGATCAAAAGATATTGGACTGTTTCAGATAGAGTGTTACTGGTGAAGTTGAGTGGAAGACCTTTAGATGTAAACGTCATACAAGTTTATGCACCAACAGCAGACAATAGTGATGACAGCATTGAGGAATTTTATAATGATTTAGAGAAGGCCTTCAAGAAATGCAAGAATTCTGAAGTAAATGTCATAATGGGTGACTTGAATGCCAAAGTTGGAAATCAACAGGACGGAGGCAAAGTAGGCAAGTATGGACTAGGGGAACAGACTGAAAGAGGTTGCAGACTTGTACAGTGGGCAAAAGAGCAGGATTTTATTATTGGAAACACCTGGTATAAACAGCACCCAAGGAGATTATGGACATGGAGAAGTCCTGATCATAAGATCAGAAATCAGATTCATTACATTCTCATCAACAGAAGATTTAGAAATGCCTTAAAAGTCGCAAAAACTATACCAAGCGCAGACTGCAACAGTGACCATAGATTAATCTTAAGCAATTTACATATAAAATTAAAGAAAGTCAAATATTCACCAAGAAGCACACAATTTGATCTACATGCACTGAAGAGTGAGGAGATAAAAGATAAATTCAGCGTAGAGGTAAAGAACAGATTCGATGCATTGTCCGATATCTTCTTCTTCTTCAGCGTTCCGAGCCATTGAGGTTCTTTGCTGCAGATACAATCCGTCTCCATTCGTCTCTCTGGTGGACCTTCTGGCCAGTCCTTGATTCCAAGTTCTTGTAGATCTGTATATGTATTATCTCTCCACCGCCTTCTTGGTCTACCTCGGGGTCTACGGTCGATTCGATGCATTGTCCGATATGGAAATATTATTTCAAGACGTCAGTGACCAATGGGAAATGTTAAAGAAATCAGTCAACCATCCCAAAAATAAAGATAATAGGACGCAAGAAATGGATGACGGAAGACATCTTAAAACTCATGGAAATAAGAAGAAATAACAAGGAAAAATATGAAGAGATTCACAGAAAAATTAGAAAGCATTGCAAAGAGGCAAAAAAAAACATGGCTTGATGAAAATTGCAAGGAAATTGAAATTAACACAACACCAAGAATATCAAATGAATGCACAAAAGAATTAATGACATCACTAACAAAAGAACACACACATCAACGGGTTGCCTAAAAACCAAAGATGGCAAAATCATAATAGAAAAAGATCAGATTTTACATGCGTGGTCAGATTATGTGAAATATCTTTTTGATGATAAAAGAGAAGAACAATATGATCTTCGGAATAATAATGAAGGACCATCAATTCTGAAGATGGAAGTTCAGAATGCCCTTAACCATATGAAAACTGGCAAGAACCCGGGTACAGATAACATCACAATAGAAATGATCAATGCTTTAGAAGAATATGGAATAGATCCAGAAGTCACCAGACTGCTGAAGCACTATACGATACTGGAGATATACCTCCTTGAATTCATGTAATTCTATATTTATTGCAATCCCGAAGAAATAAGGGAGCCTGGAGTGTGATCATCTCGAACAATTAGTAAATGAGCCACATCACGAAGATTTTGCTGAGAAGTATCATGAAAAGAGTTGAAGAAAAATCACCCCGAAATAGGAGAAGAAACAATGTGGGTTTATATAAGGCGGGGTACAGTAATGCTGTGGTATATACTTAGAAACAATAATTGAACGTTATATAGAGTAAACAAAGATCTATATCTTTGCTTTATTGACGACACAAAGGACTTTCGATAAAGTGAGACAGTGTGCGACATGATAAGGATGCTTGAAGATCTACAAATTGATGGAAAAGTACTTAGACTTGTAAAAAACATATATTGGAAACAACAAGCTGCCATCAGAATTGAGAACGATGTAGGCCAATATCAGCCTATTAAAAGAGGTGTGAGACAGGGATGTGTAATGATAATGTCTCCAGAGCTTTTTTTCCCTGTACAGTGAGAATATTTTCAGAAATATAGAAGATATGGAAGGAATCAATATTGGGGGACGATACATCAATAACATTAGGTATGCAGATTATGCAGTCTTGATTGCAGACAATGAACAGGACCTGCAACATTTAGTAGATGCGGTTGTTGCACACAGTGAACTACTAGGGTTAGAACTGAATAGTAAGAAGACACAGATTATGGTCGTCACTGGGAAGAAGGAAATACCACAATGTGATATACGAGTAAATGGGCATATTCTTAAGCAAGTGAATCGATACAGTTATCTCGGAACAGTCATAACATCTGATGGGAGATGCCTCGAAGAGATTAGAACAAGAATTGCCATTGCGAAGGTAGCTTTTTGCAAGATGGAAAACATACTGACCAATAAAATTATATCAATTGAAACGAGAAAAAGAGTGTTGAAGTGCTACATGGAACCTATACTTTTGTATGGATGTGAAGCGTGGACAATGAGCAGCCAAGCTGAAAAACATCCGATGGCTGTGGAAATGTGATTTCTGAGGAAAATGCAAAGAATACCATGGACAGACAGAAAAACCAATGAACAAGTCCTTCAAGAAATAAATGAAGATCGTAAACTGATTAGAGTCATTGGGCGTAGACAGTCAAAATTTTTTGACATGTTATGAGAAGAAATGATTTGGAGAACTTGGTGACAACTGGCAAGATCGAAGGGAAGAGACCAAGGGGAAGACCGAGAAGTAAATACCTGAATGGCTTGGCCGCATGGCATGGTCGAGACAGGAACACGGAGCTGATCCACGACTCTGGTGATCGAGTGAGATTTCAGAACATGACCGCCCACGTCATCGGCATGGCACATGATGGGTGGATATTTCGCTGTGTATCTCGGCAGGTGCTTACTACATAAAAAGTTCAACATATATTGACGTATTATAATGAATCCTT
This sequence comes from Cepaea nemoralis, assembly GCA_014155875.1. NCBI lineage: Eukaryota > Metazoa > Mollusca > Gastropoda > Stylommatophora > Helicidae > Cepaea > Cepaea nemoralis. The sequence continues at coordinate 46,333 of JACEFZ010005178.1, read as the reverse complement.
TCAACCGAAATAGGCAAAACACATTGTCATATATTTAAATGCAACCACGGCATTTATTTTCATTATTCTTTATTTTCCCGTGGTGTGTAATCTGGTCAATCGATGCCAGTTGTTAGTGGTTATTTATGAGTCTCTCTCTCCCTCCCCTTCCCAATCCCCATTTTTCTTTGTGTAAATGTCGATTTCAACAATGATATAACCTTAATGAAACGTTCAAACATTAATTATATCAGCGGAAAGAAAATACTACAAGAAATAAGACAAATGAGTGTTTGTAGAAGGCAACGGTACAATAAATGTGTATTTGCTGTGAGCATTAATAGAACGTTCGATAACAGTTAACAAAGACCAACATCTTTGGTTTAATTACTAGACAAATGATTTCAATATAGCAAGGCATGGCAACATGATACGCATGCTAGCAGATGTTCAAATGGAGAGGACAGATCTTAAACTTGTAAAGAACATACATTGAAAACAACATTCTTCCATAAAAATTGATAACGAAAGTAGGTCAATACCAACCTATCAAGAGAAGGATAGGTAGTCTCCAGTCCTGTTTTTCTCTATATATTATGAGAGAGAGAGAGAGAGAGAGAGAGAGAGAGAGAGAGAGAGAGAGAGAGAGAGAGAGAGAGAGAGAGAGAGAGAGAGAGAGATATGACCGGAATAGCCATTGGAGGATATAAAATATCAGTGGTTTAGTTTCTAAAGAAACACAATTATTGCACTCGGATAATATCAAAAGTACTGCAGTCTCTTCTCATAAACCACACGGATATTCCCACCACAGTGCACTATTAGCACCGGCATCATGCATTATAAATCGATATAATAAAATAAGTTTAATAAGAATTACCATGGTTAAGGTAGCCTTTTGAAAGACGAAAAACATACTGATTAATAAGAAGCTGTCAATTGCAACGAGGAAAAGGGTGTTTAGGTGCTACATAGAACCTGTATTTTTATAAGGATGTGAAGCGTAGGCAATGAGCAGTCAAGCTGAAAAACGTCTGATGGCTGTGGAAATGTAGTTTCTGAGGAAAATACAAAGAATACCATGGACAAATAGAAAAATCAATGACAAAGTCCTACAAGAAACAAACGAAAATCGCAAGCTGATTAGAGAAATTAGACGTAGACAGTCATAATTATTTGGGCATGTTATGAGAAGAAATAAATTGGAAGAGATCATGGGGGAAGACAGAGAAGTAAATACTTGAATGGCTTGGTATGGTCACACTCCACATTGTAAAAACGGCTTCGGGTGGGGGAGCGCAATTGGAAGGATACAAGCCTTACCCTAATGCGAGGAAATACAACATAAAGACATCATGGCAGGGCAGCCCACGCCCTAAGCCTTGGTCGACAACTAGTCTAGGATGGAAGTTCCAACAGGCGGACAGTTAGAGCATTGTTTTTCTGATCCGGTATCTTCTGCAGTTGTCTTGTTCCATACGCATTGGTGTTGCCTTTCCTCTGGAGTAAACTAGGCAGGCCGAGAAAGGGAGCATGGGCAACACATGGTCTCTAGTTTCAAATTTCAACTCAGGCTCTGTGCTATGGAGAGGTATAAAAGTATAACTCCATTTTAAAAACTATCGTCTGTCAAGACGACAAGGTGCCAATTATAACCTACGAGGGTTAAACAGTATATTGAAAAATAAATAAGTAAGCTTATGGGCATGATATATGATGGTGATGATGAGCTGAATACGAAGTTAACAATTTGCTTGGCAGGAAATGTGACAATGTAACATTTGAAATAGGATACTTTTGGTATTTTGAATTTCTACGACAGATTGTGTCGAAATTAATGTCCTTATCATGTTTATCGCTACAAACATACAAAAGAAAGGAACCAACACAGCTTGTCAATGTTAGATCCTACACTATATACCTTTACCCAGCTTACTTCCTATTAAATGTAACACCGTTTTTATCACTCCTTTTGTCCGCGATCCCCTTTTGGGGCAATTTCTCTGTGACATGGAGGGCAAAAGAACTAGCGAGAGATCTACAAACACACGGAGTAGAGAACTGGAGACAGCCATGAATAATTGAAGAATAATATGGAGAGGAGATGAGGGGGGGGGGCTGAAAGCGATGAAAACAGATAGAAGGGCTTGACGTGAAGTTTTTTTAGGAGCCTTTGCTTTATTGGATAATGATAATAATAATAATAATAATAATAATAATAATAATAATAATAATAATAATAATAATAATAATAATAATAATAACAACAACTCGGTCAGCTGGACTGAAATGAATTCTCGTCTTTGACTTGGGGAAGTAAATTAGAAGTACCTCAAAAGTCGCAGAGGGTTCGCCTTATGGCAAGGGACATTGGTAACAGAGAAAGCTAATCCACATGTAAACAGCAGTCCAATGCACTCCCCATTAATAGCAACAATATAAAATGACACAGAGTAGTGCAGCTTTACATAACAGAATTACGACACATACAGGACGTTGCGGCGATTAACCTTCATCAGCAAACAAACACAATCACAAAACACAACATATAGACAAGAAGATCTCCTGTGACTACATCAAAACGTGACGACAGGACGGGAAGAACAAAAAGATGAAAAAATGAAAGCAATGAAGAGAAAATGAAAATTGGAAAAAAAAATGTTCATACTTACCTCAGAATTCCGAGCTGTGTATAACCACGAATATCCCCTATGTCTTCTTTTTATACCCAACTGAGGGATGTAGCATGATGACGGGGTGGTGGATGTAACGGTTCAATTAGCACATTGAAAGAAGGGGGGGGGGGAGACAGGAAGATAAGACGGCAACCTGTGATAGTAACTGATCCTAAAATACGTGGTATAACAATCAACCTTACTGACCCTATTTCACAGGAAACAGTTTGAGTGAAGCCTCGTATTTGTAGACCGACCTACCCCGCATTCCCCATGTGGCATATCACAGTAACTATACCTCTCTCTCTCTCTCTCTCTCTCTCTCTCTCTCTCTCTCTCTCTCTCTCTCTCTCTCTCCTCTCTTCTCATATATACCTTGCACATGTCCATGTACACTATTGTATGCGGACGCAGAGGTGTTTCCAAGACACCAGGGCTGGGTTATATACAGGCCAAGACCTAATGACGCGTCCTCGCCGAGCGTCCTGGGCAACAGGTCCCTTTGGGGTCCTGGCTGAAGTCAGTAGGATCGTTGATTCCTCCGAAGTCGGAGAGTGTCTGCCTGCACGGCGAGGAACCACCAGTCTGCACACCAATAAGTCAGACATGGGACAACGGATACTCACGCAAACCTCAGGTCCTGTATGACATCACACTGATGTTGTCAACAGGATGTCTTCATCCGACATACAGGACTTCACGCTGGAGTTCACAGCCAGCGAACACAAGCAAGCAGCACTATTGTATGAATGTCTGTTGAGCGGTGTTGATGTTTGCATGTGCGCTCATGCATATCAGTCCACCCAGTTTAGTTGAGTTGAGTTGAGTCAAGAACCGACATCACTGCACTCAGGACATTCCCATACGTGCTCCGTCCCCTCGTTCGACAGCCAGCGAAGAGTAATACTAATAATCGTTCCCATCGCCATCTGATTAAAAGTTCTCCTGGTCTTCCCTCTCAGTTTTGAGATTCTTCCAGAACCCCTGCCGATCCCCCGCAATCTCATTCTTTCCACATATGGGTTCTCAATCTGTTCCTCTGCCTTCTCCACCTGGTCCCACAAGCGCACGACCACCTCCCCCTTGTACATAGGCAAAATTCCACCAAGAGGTGCATTCCCTGCTAGCCTATCAGCCTATTCATTCCCCCGTACACCCGCATGGCCAAGGCAAAATATCCATACCATTCTCACGATCACGATCAGTCTCTGAAGCGACGAAACATTCCTTTCTCCACCTTGCTAAGCATACTGTTTGAATCCGTAATGAATACAACGTGTGTTGCAGTAGTTTCCTCTAGCCACCAGAATGCCGCTGTTACTGCCTCCACCTCCATTCTCATGCTGGAGGTCGTAGTCTCATATGCCAGACTCTCCTTTTTCAAGACTCGCCCATTAGCCTTTGCATTAAAACCCCAGCCACTACGTCTGTTTCTCACCACTGACCCATCAGTGTAGATGACTATGTCACCTTGATGTGTGTTGCTCTGGATCAGCTGTTGCACTTCAAACTCAGTGTGGCCCGCTGCCCATTCTCTGCACTCACGACCCAGTGTTATTATTACATTGTGCCAGTCCGTCATGTCTTCCGGAACTTCAACCCACTCTCTTTCACGATTGATGGTCTCTAGATCACACACCTGACTTATAGAAAGTTCTGCCTGTGTCATCCAGGACCTGCCTCGTCTTAGTCTATGACCCTTTACCATATCCATTGCTGCATGCAGCGGGTGATCCCTGTCTGCGGCAACTCTCAGGTACCATTTGGCCTGAAGGACCCTATGCCTATCCGTCATTGTTGGTAGCGCCAGGATATGCCTCATGCATATAATTGGTGTGTCCTTTGTGCACCCCAGTATTAACCGCATGGCAGCATTCTGTATGCGCTCCAACCTTTCAAGCTGGCTCTTTGATACTGTCAGCAGCCCCAAACCATACTCAATGACAGAAATTATTAACTGCTGAAAGAGCCTGTACAGCATCCTCTGATCTACCCCAGTTGCTGCCATAGCCCTCAATGCATTAAGTCCCCTACCAGCCTTCACCACCAAAGCCTTCACATGATCCTTAAAAGACAAACACTTGTCAAAGGTGATACCCAAGTACGTCAATTTACTCTCTCGACTAAGAGGACATCCATTCAACATAATACCTGAGACGTCTGCCTTCACGATCCGGTTATCCAAAGAGTACCACACAACCGAAGCCTTGTCTGGGTTTATAATGGCCCCTGCGTCCCTGCACCACTCCGCCACCCTGTTTACCGCCACCTGTAAGTCTTTCCCCAGACTGCTGTCTCTGCCTTGTTTGTACACCAGCACATCATCTGCAAATGTCAAGATTCTACCCACACATGGTGTCTCAATAGCTGCGATTTTGCTTGTGTAGGCATTAAAGAGCACTGGAGACAAGGCAGATCCCTGCGGCAACCCAGGTGTAGTAGTACAGGGGTCAGAAGTCTAGGAACCCATGCGCACTGCAACCTTACGCTCATAAAGGACTGCCGCAACCCATCTAACAAGGCAAAGGCAGACCTCCATGAACAATAGTGTGTGTATTAACCGATCATACTTCACCCTGTTATACGCATCCTCCAGGTCAAGAGCTACCGCCACTGTCTCCTGTTTATCCTGGAAGCCCTCGTAGACATCAAATGCAAACGTTGCAGCATTGGCCCAGGTGTCCTTTCCCCGCCGGTAGCTCCCGAGTCCATGGGGAAGCAGATTTGCGACTTTCCAAATGTTGCTGGAGCCTGCGTGCTACTATTTTTTCGAGGACTTTGCCATACGTGTTTTGCAGGGTTATGATTCGGTATCCATTAAGTCTGGAGTGATCCTTACCTGGCTGTGGGAGGGGTACCAGGTAGCTATGCAGTCAATCGTGGGGTATTTCCGCCGTATTGATGCTTAGGTTGAAACAAAGAGCCATCTCCTCCAAGTCCTCATCATTTATGTTCCTCATATGGGAGTACCTCACCCCATCCGGACCTGGCGCTGTGTCTTTTGCCCGCTTCAGTACCCGTCTAATGTCCTCCACTTTAATTTCACAGTCCTCCTTCCTAGTGACCCGTGACAAGGCTTCTCTGGCGTTATCTCTAATAGCCCTATCTTGCTGATCCGTCTGTTTTAAAAATCGCGCAAGAAAAGCCTCCCCTTTGTCCTTGTCAGTTGTCATAGGTCGGTTGTTATCATAAACGGTACCATGTGTACCAGGCATCGTCTGTCTCTTCATCTGCCGGTGCAGCCTCCAGAATTTTCCCAATGTCCCATCCCCACCGACTTCATTGATAAACTGTTCCCACTTAATCCTCTTTGCCTCAGCTGCCTGGAGTTTAAAATCCTGCACCTTTACTTTTTTATACCTTCCAGTCTCTCCCAATTCTGTGTCAACTGAATTGGTTGCTCTCCGCACCCTCTGCCAATTCCTTATGGCCGCCCTCTTTTCCCTCCATGAATTCTCGACCTCTGGTGTCCACCATGGTGGTTGGGTAAAGATTCTTCTTGTTGGTTTAGATCTTCCCTGTGATCTAAGACGCCCCAAAGAGCGAAAAGTGGTCGCGATCATAACTGAATGCCCTGCGAGCTCTTATGGTCCTAACTGTGCTAGACTTAGGTATCAGCACAGAACAGGGGAGGTAGTCACTTCCATGGTCTCCAAGGATGCTCCATTTTATCTGATGCCGCCTCTTGGGATACAAGCGCCAGGTCCCAAGAAGAAGAAGAAGAAGAAGAAGAAGAAGAAGAAGAAGAAGAAGAAGAAGAAGTCTACCTCTGTAACTACTGTCATAGGTTTTCTCGGTTGTTGCAACTTTGACTAAAACCACCTCAACTCACAACGTGATCAAGAATGCTGCTGTATACTAATTACTATTTTCAACTGCAAACATACACTCCTGTATTTCAACAGATCACTATTCAGTATTCTGGTGTTTTCCTTTTTGTTCGAACGGAAATCTGGACAATTAAACTTCACAAATATACGGTAGTTAATTTCATTTAATTTGTTTATTATCACGGCAATTCAGAAAATGAAAAGTGACTTTTGGAATAAGTCGCTATCACTGAAGGGCCTTAAAATTTGTACGGAAATTGTACACAGAACCTGTGTTACTGTTACCGTGGAATGTGAACGAACAAATTAGGAAGACGTTGAAGGCAATGGGGATGTGGTTACTAACAGTAAGACACGCGTTGCCAATACTTACCTTGGACTGCCAGAGTAACTATTATCTGGAAGAGGCTACTGAAAGTAAAACAGTATATACAACTATAAGAAAGAGATAAACACCACTCTTTGGTCATATAATGACAATAGTAGAGGCGATAGAAAACACCGCCACGACAGGAAAAATCGGTGATAGAAGAGGAAGGCCGAGAGAAATGATGATGTTGGGACTGAAACAGTGGAATGGTGGACTGTCATCTAAATTATTGATCCACAACACAAAAGACTGAGATTTGTGGATGTGTATGAACGTCTACGTAGATGTCAGGACACATGATGATGATGATGACCATGAGCACACTTTTATCCCCGTTGATGGATGATCTCTATTCATCATTACGCGTCAGTCCACCCAGAATCATTGTTTGTGACTCCCATGGAAGCTTGAGTTTTATCCCGAGTCCGATGCATTAATATTAAGATCGTCTGTGTCCTGAAAAGGGATGCAACTTCGAAATGAGACTGGTGTAGAGACTTCTCCACTGCGTTAACTGTGATAACTGTTGATAACTGTATTATCTGCAAAATTAGGTACAGGACAGTTAATAACACAGTAAACATTGCCTTATTAGTGAAAACCATTTTAATGTCCTGAGTTTGCAATATTCTTTTTTTAAAACTACAAACTGGCAAGTTCTTGTGAGGGCGAGTGAAAACACCAAAGACATGCTATGTACTTATGAGCGATTGATCATTAAAAATTAACAGCAATAATAATAATAATAATAAGCTACAGAGTTAGCTGCTTGATTGAGATATTGCAAAATTATATCTGGATTTATCATAGAAATGGCTGATTCGGAGTTTAATGTTCAATTGCGAATTCCCAAGAGGGTTTTTGTACGAACTTTCTTACTGCTGAAAACTGGCGAACAACTAATGTGACTGACGTTTTGGCAGTATACAGGTGGCTTTACAAACATACACACAAACATCAACAAGGGTTTGCAAGTTTGTTTACTGTTGGCATCATATGTGACAGTGCTCACTGCACTCTGTACAAACCTGTACGTTTTTATTAATTACTAGTAAGTATATATTGAAAGACATTGATAACTATATAATAATTAATATTGTGTGTTTAGTTTAGTTTAGTTTACTGTTTAGTCGAGGGATCAACATCCATCACGTAGCGAGAACTATCACGATTTTAAATTTGAGAATTTACTAATGAGATCACCACAGTAGATAGGCCTTGAAATTCAAAATCTAATGGTACCTCAATGATGCCTGTATGTCACTTCTAAGTGAAGATATTCACATTTTTGTGAAGGTGAGTGAGACGCGTTACGATTTCTCTTTCTCATCCTATTCACCCGATATTGTCGCTCTCCAGTGTGTCCGATTACCTTCACCAGCGGGTGTGCGTGTCTGTGCGTGCGAGATTGTCTCTCAAACGGTTGTATGAAAACTGACTTCAAAAATATGTTCTGTCATGTTAAATGATTACAAAATAGTGCAAATATACAAATAAATTACGAAGTGTCTATTCATAGCGCACTATGTATAAAGTATTCCTTTACACATAGTTGAACTGTCCCGACTGGTCATGAGAGTTGCCAAGTCACGTGACTTAACGTACATGACGTCATCGGGGCATGTGTGTGGCTATATTATACATTTTCGTTGTTTCGAAAAGTGTCGTCAGTAGCATAGTAGTTGATAGTATCTTTGCCTGATGGGCGGGAGCTCAATGTTCGTGTCCTTGCCGGACAATTTTTTAAAATTTAAATTGTTCAGCAATTAATTGGGTGAAAGTCAATCCTTTATCTCTTTGGGTTTGTGGGGTTATATGCAAACTTTTTATATTTATAATTGTGTTGTTTAAAGTGAGTGTAAGTTAGTTAGTTAGTCATTCCTCTTGAGCCCTGACTGTACTGGACTTAGGACTTAGGTATCAGTACAGAGCAGGGTAGGTGGTCACTTCTATAATCACCAAGGACACTCCATATTATGTCTGATGCCACCTCTTTTGATACAAGTGCCAGGTCGATGGCAGTGTCAGTGTGCCCCGGTCTCATTGCCTGTCTAGTTGGTGTCCCATCATTTAGACAGACAACATCCGTCTCAAGCGAGGCCTCAGCAAGAGCAGTGCCCTGCGTGTTCTCTCCCGACCTGTCCCACTCTTTGGAGCGTGCACTGAAGTAACCACATAACATATCAGATAGGTAAATGAAGAACTTGCTTTAATTAAAGCAAGTTTAGCGATGAAACTTTCCAAATTTCTGACAAATTTGATGCAGAATTTGAAGATCCATCTACAATTGATGGTTTTCTATTGAAAGTGCCAGAAAAAAGAAATTAATTACGGTTCAGTGTGCCATTTCCATTTTTCTCCACGAGCGAGGTTGCCTCAACCAAACGGGTCATAGGCGGATTATGAAAACTGACTTCAAAAATATGTTCCGTCATGTTAATTGATTAAAACAATAGTACAAGTATACAAATAAATTATTAATAATCTTTAAACTTGTGTTCTCTTTAACTTTAGTAGGTCAAATTGCATGTTTTGAGTGTTGAAAAGCGAAAGTGTACATGCCATGCCGATCGGTATGCGCAGTCGCCATGGCACATGGCCTTGCGTTTCCCCATTCACAAAGACACGCTTCGCAGAAAATGTTGTTTTTCATACACATCGGAAGCAATTACAGCGATGAAACTTTCCAGATATATTTAAAATTGTATGCAGAATTCAAAAATACATATATAATTGAGGTAGTTCTATCGACAGCGCCAGAATAGTGTTACAAAGTGCACATGCCAATCCGATCAATATGCGCAAAGAACAAAAACACATCTTCGCAGAAAATGTTGTTTTCATACACATCGGAAGCAATTACAGCGATGAAACTTTCCAGATATATTTAAAATTGTATGCAGAATTTAAAAATACATATATAATTGAGGTAGTTCTATCGACAGCGCCAAAAAAAAAATTAATTACGGTAAGTATGAAATATATTCTTATTTATATAAAAGGTTACGATGATTTCAACCAATCGCTGTGCACGGAATATTAGGCAAACCATTCCTGGAAAACCCAGGATGACATGTGTTATTGTCACGTGAGATTTGAATGAATGAATGACGTTGAAAGAATGCATGGCCTGTAGAAAGGATTTCTGGAGACGCAGTGAAAAATCGGGTGGTGACTCCGTATTATCACTTTTTTTTTCATTTCCGGTAACAGCACGATGGGACTCGCTACATCACGCACGGCACATGGGTGTAACTAACCAACCCTAACACGTGCCCATAGTATAGTATAGTCCATAAGTGCACCGTTCTACTTCTAACTCAAGCCTGAATCTGGAGAATCTCAGCTCAGTGCACAAACTCCATAGCACCGCCGAGGATCCTGAAATACTTTTGGGTAGATTTTTAACTCAAAATTTTGCCAGTGCAGCGCCGTTAGGCTACTCTACTCTTTTTTGATTTCCAACTGCCAAGGTATGTTTTACGTGCGCAGAAATACACGGGCATCCGATCATTCTACTCAGAGACCAGGGGAAATTTTGTTACTAGAAGTCCGCGTGACAAAATCCTGGGCCCTCAGCGGGGCTTGAACCCAGGACCTCCAGCACTCGAGGTGGACACCATACCTCGAGAACACTTAGCGTGTGTGAATGAGTTAGATTTAGAATCAGTTAGATTTCAATTTTAAAAGGATGCTAGAGAAGGGAAAGACAAAGATGAGATAAATAATAATAGTATTAATAATCACCCGGGAAGGTTAACCCGGTCAACAAATACCCACAAAAGTTGGATGTGTCGGCCTAAAGGCTCAAGTAAACAGACAACGCAATTATATCTGAAAAAACACTCTGGTTGATCGCAGAAGAAGAAGTATTAATAATCAGTTAAACTAGAGAGAGATGGCCTGGACGCATGGACTTGATTCAAAACGGGTAGGCCACACAATGATGATGATAGTATTTTTTCGTAATATTAAATACTTAATTTTTTTTCATATTAAAAAAATTTAATGGTTCGTAGAGCTGACAAAATAAAATCCAACATTTATAATTATATTATAATTAAAATCTCTACCAAGTATTAATTATTAACAGAAATATAAATTTTTATGTTTGTGAATTACTAATACTTGTCCATTTAGTTTCATTAATTGTCAATGAACAAAAAATTTTTGCCACATTGTGTCTGTTGACATATGACATACCCAACAACATGCCACCTGTGTACTTATGTTTAACGATTACCATAATTTATCAACTTATTACCATAATTTATCAACCATATATGTGCTTACAAATTAGGAATAACCTAGAAGCAACAGAAATGGGTTCTGAGATGAATGTTGCAAATTCCTTGGACTGCCAGAGTAAGTAATGATTGCCTGAAAGGGGCTAATGAAACTAGATCACTATATGCAACAATAAGAAAGATACAAACAGCTTCTTTGGTCATGTGATGAGAAGAGAGACATTGGAGAACATTGTGACAACTGGAAAGATCAAGGAGATGAGAGGCAGACCAGGAGAAATGATGCTGGACGGATTGAGATGGTGGCATGGAGGAAAATCATCAGCAGAGTTGATCCAGAACACCAAAGAACGAGATCTATGGAGAGCCATGAACGCCTACGCCAGCTGGCAGGGCACTTGATGATATGTGCTTGCTGCAAACATAAATGTAAATATAACACTATCTGCTGAAATAACCCAATTAAAAATATGAATTTGATTATTAAGAATTGAATATTATCTTAAACCAATACAGTAACAACGTATAATAAACTTGACCACTTGAGGTTATTATGTCACCGTAATTTTCAGTCTTTGTTTTTTTTTTAAGCATCACTCATTGGGAGAAAACACGTTGGAAACTCATGAGACATTATCTAGATGGTGTTGCAGTATTAATATGAGTGTGATTTTAAGAATCAACATCATTGAATTCTCACCATAAGCTCCGTATCTATTCAGTAGCCAGCAGCAAGTTCTTAGGCTAATTTTACTAGGCAAATCTAATTAAGTCCAGCTACATTTCCCCCTAGGCACAGACCTTCTGCTATGATTAGGTTTTGTCTTGTATTTTCTCTATTTTTCAAAAATTATGAAAAAATATGTTGGAATATTGCTGACAAAATGAAATCCAATAGTGCTTTCAATCAGAGGTACTTGTAAATTACGTTCCCAAGTCAAGGATGAGAAGTCAAAATTTTTGTCCAACTGACAGGTGTAGGTGTTGAACCAGCTACCTTGGCATCAGGTGTTTTAGAACAAGCGCTTCTATCCATTTGGCCATGCTAACTCCCTATTACTGTAGTGACTTGCCTTCTATTAATTACCGACATATTTGATGAAGCCGATATTGCGTTTGAAACACAGCTGTAGGAAATTTGGAAGTCGACCACCTAGTACAGGTTTTCATACAATGGTATGAGTGCCGGTCATTCAGAAAGCAATGGCAAACTACTGAGCAGAATCTTGTCTAGAAATGACAAACAGCCAAAAAATGCTTGGGTTGACAGTGACGTTCTGTAAAGAATATGCAACTAACTTTTTAACTATTTGAAGAAAAAATATTTAAATATAGACATAAATAATACTACAATGGCTGGGGCATATAGAAAGAATGGAAGATAATAGGGAAACAAAACTCGCTTACACTCAGGAAATAAATGACCGTAGACCCCGAGGTAGACCAAGAAGGCGGTGGAGAGATAATATACATACAGACCTACAAGCACTTGGAATCAACGACTGGCAAGAGAAGGTCCACCAGAGAGACGAATGGAGACAGATTGTATTTGCAGCAAAGAACCTCAATGGCTCGGAACGCTGAAGAAGAAGAAGAAGACATAAATAATAAATTAAACCATTATATTGTAAGTCTATGCTTGCATAAAGGTGGGTTTTTAAGAATTTTGTTTACTCCAATGCTTAGAGACCTTTTTGTAGATGCAGTAATTGAGGTCTTTGTGTTTCCTTAAAGTTCATGTGTTGCCTTTTTCTGTATCACTTGTCAAGGGTACAGTCCTTGAACACTGTAGATATATGTGTTAATTGCTGCTGTGTGCTATTGTAGGTAATACATATTAGAACAGATGATTTTCAAATAACGAAGATTTTTTCTTTGACTGCCTTTGCAAATTGTTGACATTTTAATGCATATAGTTAAATAAGAGGTAAGAAAATAACAAAAGCCTCCCTAAAACAAACTTTTAATTCAGAGAATAACCAATATTAAACACCTCCCAGGTTAGTTAGTTGGCAGATCATCCACTTTGCATGACAAACTGTTCAGTCATAAGTGCACAGATGCCCTTCTCAGTATCTCCTTCAACATTTAGCAACTAATGATATCAGTTTTGTATTGACTGACTATTCTTTTTTTTTTTTTTTGGCTCCTTATATCTAGTTTCACCCCATTTTACCTGATGTTTTTGCAATCTGGTCATTGTTTTGGAATCAAGTCCATCATTTGCATCATTTGCTTGTCCTGCCTCTCTGAGGGCATCCATGATGTTGGCCTGATCCATTACTTATCCACTCCATGCAATAGCCAAACCAGAAAGCATATCTGCTCATTCATTACCTATTACACTCGCCTGGTCTAGCACAAAAATTAAACTGGTGTTAGATAGTCTTCACCTCCTAAGGGATTCTAGCCATTGAGTCAGAGCCCAGCCTGTCTTGATCTTCCTGAACATGCTCATGGAGCCATTGAGAAAACAAACATGGGTGACAGTCAAACTTTTGCTCTTGTTACTGCTATAGCCCCCTTGGTTATGGTTAGACTACTCATTATCAGGGCAAAGGCTCTGCTGTCTTCCCTAACCCTTTACAGGGCAGACGTTTGACTGTTTTGTAGCCCTGAACGGGCAAGAAGAATTTTGAGGTTCGGTAACATTTCGGGATACGTTAGTAAAATCATCGCATAAAAAGTGTTAGTCAACCGATTTTACTTAAATAAAAAACAAAATGAAGTAAAAAGCATGCAGAGTATTTTACTCCATGAATGTTCCCGGTAATGCACACATGAACACAAATATTTACAAAATACAACATATTGTTTGTGATTGTCAGTCATTTATACAGCAATTTACAAACACATTTTCAGAATCAGAATCACTTTCTTTAAAGTCCGACTCACAACTGCTAACGCAAAGTTACACTGATCACTGATATCTAGCTCTGATTCAGTCAAATTCGTGCACTTAAATTGAACCCAACGAAATCTCCACTATCACTTGAAGAATCGTGAAAATCCATTTTGAAATACAAAGCGTAAAACCCCCAAAAACTTTTTAAAAAATCTGTTAAAATTCAAAGTACACGCTTGTGAATGGCGGCCATGTTGTCAAGTTATCGGCGAAACTGAAAGTAGACAATCGGAAGTCTCAGAAAGCCGAGAGATCACGTTTTTACAATGCATAATAGTCACGGACGCTTTCGGATGGTTTGCCCGATCAGGGGTAAAAATGTTCCCAAGCGTTTTGCCCGGTAAAGGGTTAGTAGTTATTCCTTCATCTTGAGTATATGTATCACACAACTGATCTGTCAGTGTAAATGATTACATCTGTCTTGAAAGAGTTCCCCAAAAATTGAAACCATTTAAGAATGTTCACTATTTAATACATAACTTAGTCTTTTTCCTCCTTTTTCTCCCCCTCCTCGCCATTCTGCTTTACTTCTTTCTTCTTCTTCTATCTCAAATAGCCACATCAATCACACAGGTGGCAATTGTTTGTCAAGTTTCTCTCATCCCCATATAGTTTTCCCCCTTGATGAGATTTGAGTAAAATGTCATGTTGCAATAGCTCCTCTTATGTAGCCGAGTCTTGCAGGACTTGTATTCCACCATGTGTTGTCCTTTTGTTTTAGTTAAGACTAAATGATGCTGTAAAATGACTCAAAGAAAGAAAGCAAAGAACACTCCAGAGTATATATTAATAGATAGAGAAATATGTCACACGTGCAGAGTTGCCAAGAAGAGTGGTTGCAGAAACAATGCAAAGAAATAGAGGATATGGAAATAAAACACAACTTGAAAGAATTACATGAACATATAAAAAGATTTACAAAGACGAAAAATAATATAACAGGAAACGGTTGTATCAGAGGAAAAAAATTGAGAAATTATAATTAATAACACTGACATAATAAAAAGATGGACAGAGTCCACAGAAGATTTATTCTGGGACAACAAGACAACAGGGTCAATAGACCAACTTTGTATAATACTCAAGATGGACCAAAAATATTAAAGGCTGAAGTAGAAAAGGCTATTACTACTCAAGGTCATTCAAGAAAGAATTCAACATAAAATAGATGAGGAAGTAGCTGAAGAACAATTTGGGTTCTGCAAAAACAGCAGCACCAGAGAAGCAATTATCTGTTTGAAGGTGTTAATTGAAAAATATATAGAAGTTCAAAAAAGTATATATGTTTGTTTTATAGACTACAAGAAAGCTTTTGATAGAGTACAACATGAACGACTAATTACGTGCCTTTTAGATATAGGAGTAGACAGAAAGGACATCAGTCTTATTAGTAACTTGTACTGGGAACAAGTGGCGTCTATTAGATGCGGAAATAACTACTCATCGCCTAAGGAGATAAAAAGAGGAGTACAGCAGGGATGTGTACTGTCCCCAAGCCTCTTCAACATATACACGGAAAGAATTTTTAAACAAGTTGAAATGCCTGAACATTAATGGAAGAATCATAAACAATCTGATGCTGACGATACCATGTTACTAGCAGAAAGTGAGCAAGAGTTACAAGACCTAATGGAACAAGTAAATAGGCACAGTGCAGAATATGGCTTCAATATTAACATCCAAAAAACAAAAACTATGATAATTAGCTGTGAAAAGGAAAGGTCATCAATGAACATCACAGTAAACGGGCAGATACTAGAACAAGTAACAAGTTTCTCCTATCTTGGACATATAATAACAGATGATAGCATTAGTGAAATAGAAATCAAAAAGAGAATAGGAATGACCAAAAATGCTTTCAACAGCATGAAATCAGTATTAACATCTGGAGAGATTTAATAACGCATTAAAAATGAGAATTGTCAAATGCTACGTATATTCAACGCTACTGTATGGTGTGGAAGCCTGGACATTGAACAAATAACTAGAAAGTCGCATAGAAGCACTGGAGATGTGGATATACATACAAATATGTTGTATTTCATGGAAACAAAAACAGTTGAATGCAGAGGTTCTAGAAAAATGGGAATGAAGAGAGAGTTGATGAAAGAAATAAAGAGGAGGCAAGTGAAATATTTCGGCCACGTTAAAAGACATGATACTCTTATAAAAACCATACTTGAGGGCAAGCGAGCAAGAGGTAGACAATGATACAAGTGAGAAGATAACATCAAGAGATGGACGTACATCAATCAGCCTGACAGAATGTACAGTCAAGGCGAGAGACAGACAGTGTTGGAGATCACTGCAGCCAACCTTCATTGTGGAGACTGCGCCTGATTGATTGATTGATTGAAATGATGCTGCGCCATTGTTTGCCATACAGCTTGGTTGCATTACATGTAGCTTTCAGGTCAGTACACATGTGAGTACCTGTGAGTATCACAGTGCGGCTTGTATCATATCCACTACCTGACCTTCTAGAACATTTTCTGGTACCCATTTGTGTGATGCTGAGCGGATCCTGCAGTCATGTGTCATGAACAATCCTGCCTAAGGAGATTGAAACCTTATATCACCTGTGTTATCACCAACAGATTTATTAACTCATTTACTACATAATTACTTATAAATCAGGGTAACATTTTGTCTTGAGATCCTCAAAATTTACATCATTATGATTGAGCTTCTTCCTTATTCTATGACAAAAAAGTAATTATTACTTACTCGGTAAGTCTAATTTTCTAAAGAATATCATACACTAGATTGCATAATTGAAAGTTGTTTTAAAAAAGTTAAATGTACACACATGATAGACTAAACATATTTAAAAGATACCGCTAACTGAATAATCAATTTCAATTCCCCCTTTTTCAATTGTAAGCTGATTTTGATACTCGCTAGTCATAGTGCCAGTTTCTTGTATATGTTTGTGCAATTGCTCTTTAATGTGTCATCAGAGAGAGAAAGAGAAAGATATGGTTGTGTAGTATTTATATAAAATTGGTACCAGAGACATAGGAGGATGGCTAGCCCAATACTGACCATATTATCTCTTGTACGCTGTCCAGTCACTGAAAATATGGGCCTAGACCATATCCTTTATTTGCTTAGGGAGTCTCCATGGCAAAGTGGTCAAGCTGCCTGTATCGGGCTCTGAAGGTTGTGGGTTCGATTCTGAGCCGCATCCTTTGGTTCGCAGGTGCATTTTTTCTGAGACTCCTGAGGGTCATCGCTGGAGCTACAGAGTTCATGCTTCGTGCGATGCTTTCCGCACTGCAGAAAGAGACTGAGCTGTATGGGATTAAAAACCCGGTGCAATGAAGTCGACACTGTCGACTTTTAAGTGACTTTTTTTTCATGCTTAAAAGATACACTAAGTAAAATTACTTTACTTTGTTACATTTATATTTGTGAATTACATAACTTTTTTGTTTTATTAAGAGATGTAATGCAACTTGTTCTTGATTTATCCTAGAAAAAGATCAATGTAAATCTCCCCTCCAGCAATGGAGAATTATACAAAAGGAGAATCAAGAACTGTTTATGACCCACCAAAGCTGCAAATGGATGGGGCTGTTGAAATGAAAGTGACAAATGGTAGCAAAATCCGCAACATTATGGGATTTGCTCTCTCATCCATGACTGTAAGAGTTTTCAACAAATATTTTGTATATGTTTATTTTTCTGCATTACTTCTTTTGTGTAAGACTTATTGATAACGCTATTTGTGTAGACCTGTCACAAGAATGCCGGCGCCGTGGTGAAGGGTTTACGGACACAGGGACGTAGTTCATAATCCCGCATAACAAGGTCAAAATACAGCTGTGGATGAGTTGGCAGCAGACCGTCTTGCATTGGTGTTTATGAAAATGATATGAGTGCCGGTCATCCAGAAAGCAATGGCAAACTACTGAGCGTAAACTTGCCAAGAAATCACGAACAGCCAAAAATGCTGGGTTTGACTGCGACATCCTGTAAAGGATATGCAACTAACTTCTTTGTCGCCAGAATAAAGTCTGCCATAGGCATGTTAGTGTTGTCCCTAGGCGGATATGCTGATAATGTCATGAGTGCAGTCGGACAAGGATTCGCAGCCTGTGTTCATTGATCACTTGTGTTAGAGAAAGATTGGCTGGCTATTTATTCTTCTGTACAGTCAGGCCTGTAAAATGTGATGATCTTGGCACATCACGGACCAAAACAGGTTCCTGCTTCTGGGCTTTAAAACAAGATGTTCCGGTGTTCCATACTTTCTGCTCCAAATTGACAAGCTATTGCTATATCATCATCATCATCATCATCCAGTGCCTTGCCAACTGGTGTGGGTGATCATGCTTCTCCACAAATTGCGATCTCTGACAGCATGGATCAATTCATGTGTCCGTGCAATGACACAAGACTATTGCAAATTGCAATGTAGATTACAGTAATGCCATATAGACTAACTGATCTACCTGGGTCTTATCTGGACCCAGTGGGGAAGCAGGGAATAATAACACTGTCAACTACCGTGGATATCATAAGAGGTGACTAAGTTATATTGGCATGGGACTGGCTACCTCACTCCATAGAAAACTGTATCTGCCAATCATGAACAAGTATGCAAAGGTATTGATATGAATTAGTTGAGGGCCTATGATGCATTGGAAGAAGAAAGGCAGAATAAGAACATAAGAAGAAGGCCTAACTGATCACATTTGAAATTTCTGCTCTTAAAGTCAATTCTGCTTGATTTCCAATATTTTGAAACATTCTTTTCAGAAATTTGAAAGATTGAATGAAGACTGCTATTATAACGTTTTTAATAATTAGGTATATTTATATTATGAATACATTTGATAAAGACTTAATCAGTTAGTGTCATATCATGTCACTATCATTGATGATGTCTTGCCAACTGGTATGGGTGGTATTGTGGTCTCCAAAAGCTTGTATCAGTTCATGAGCTGACACCTTTCAGTGCCATGACAAACAGCTGCAAGAATCTTATTTTGTTGTTTTTTGCTATCTTTCTTTCCATAAACCTGTTAAGTTATTACATGTTCCAGTGTTTTCTCTTTTTGAGACGTGACAAAAAATTATGACTGTCTTTGTCTGATGTGTGTGGTAAGTTGTCTTTGTGTCTTAGTTTCCTTCAGAACATTTAGTATTACCTATTTCAGCTTTCCAAGGAATTTTTAGTATTTTTCTGTAAAAAAATTCTGAGGCCTTTAAGTATTTGATTGCTTGTTTATTAATTGTCTTGTTATTCAGTCCAAAGACTGATATGTAGAATCTAAACATATCACTCCTTCATTCCACATTTGTGACCCTCTCATAAACATATTCTTGACAGTTTCCCATTGCCTCCCACATCCACTTATTCCAGTGAAAAACTCCATTGAACTGTTCATCCTAACACTTGTGAATCACTATGCTTTACCTCTAGCATGTATAATTAGGAGTTTCCCTTTATAGAGCTTATACCAACAATGACATTTTACATACTGTCCAGTACTGTAGAGGACATTCTCTTCTACTGCTGCTCCTTATCTTCCATTGCAGCATAGGCCCAAGGTCACTCATGCCTAGCTGTCCTAATGTTTACTTTTTCCTGGAGCACCTTCCATGTCCTACCCATACCAATTTCAATCTCAAATTCTCTCCGTGTTTTTCTTGGCCTCCCTCTATTTTGCTTACCTGTGGGTTTCAGAAAAAGAAATTCCTAGTTCAAATATTATCAGGTTTTCTTAAAATGTGTTCTATCTGGCAGCCACATACTTTCCTCACCTCTTCGATTCATGTAATCTATAGTTCTCTTAACTAAGCTACTCGTTAGGTAATTATGTCACATGATTTTAGTCTTTCTATTCTGCATGGGCACTGGTTAATTAATTTTTGTAGTTTATTAGTATTGATTTAGTTGTTCTACTTTAGAGGACATACTGACATGTAATAATGCTAATTCAGATAAATTTAATGCATTTAAAAACTCCTGTATGTGGTAAAATGTATTATGTATCTTAAACATGTGTTTATAATTTTAAATAAGACTTCATATATTTTAGAACAATAATGTCCGTCACATGACCTGGAATGGAACTGGAAATGCGATCAGCAAAACTATTTCTTGTGTGGAGATAATGAAGAGAAAAATTAAGGTAATTGTATTTTGCAAGCATTTTAATTGTTAAGATAATGTTGTTCATTCTGCTATGGAAATCTGCGTTCCTCTGTCTGAAATTATTGTTTATTCTAGATATGAATGTGTGTTTGTCATTAAGGTTAGCTTTTAGATTTATGTATTGACATGTATCCTGTACAGGAGGAATGCGAGCCACTTTAACGCAGCAGTTAGCTTGTTTGTCTGCCAGCCCATGGTCATACCCCACCACCCCCACTCACACAATATTAGCTCACTTTAAACTCGAGCGTGGTCCATGCTGAACTGATTTTTGCGTGTGGGTTAGCTTTCCCGACTACCAGTGTCCCTCGCCGTCATACTTCTGTGGTACTTGTAATTTTTGTCCCCAAGTCAAGGGAGAGAAGTCGACATTTTAGTCCCATCTAACCAGTGTAGCAGTTAAACTCACTACCAGGGACGCAGAGGTGTTTCCAAGGCACCAGGGCCGGGTTATATACTGGCCAAGACCTATTGACGCGTCCTCGTCGAGCGTCCTGGGCAACAGGTCCCTTCGGGATCCTGGCTAAAGTCAATAGGATCGCCGATTCCTCTGAAGTCGGAGAGTGTCTGCCTGTACGGCGAGGAACCACCAGTCTGCACACCAATAAGCCAGACATGGGACAATGGATACTCACGCAAACCTCAGGTCCTGTATGACATCACACTGATGTTGGACAACAGGATGCCTTCATCCGACATACAGGACCTCGCGTTGGAGCTCAAGCCAACGAACACAAGCAAGCAAGCAAGCAAACTCACTACCAGGACATCGGAAGTTTAAGAGCAAGTGCTCTTATCCATTCAGCCATGCTGACCTCCTGGTCATGTGTGGAAATCCTCATTGAGCCTGATTTTTTTTTTTAAACAAAAGTGACTTTGGCTCCCAGGTCCTTTGTTATGGAAGAGGAAGATACCATTAAATGTAGGTACACATCATCCAGAGATTCAGTTGAAAGTAGCGTGTTTGAGTGCTCCATGAAGATGCGGGACAGAAATTGTCAGAGACTCATTGGCAGTCTTCAATAAGGAGATGATGGTTACTTCATGAAGATGATGCCGTTCATGTTTTAGTCATTAGTGCTATCAGAGGAGCATTTCACCAAGAGGTTCAGATACCAGCCTCTCAAGAATGTGTTCAAAACGAGAGGATCGAATTCATTGCCCTGGGTTTGATCCCATATGGCTGAGTCTCTTTCTGCAGGGTGTAGCATGAACTCAGTAGCTCCAGCGATGACCCCCAGAAATCTAGGAGAAAATTGCACCCGTGAACTGAATAATGCAGTTTGGAATCATGCCCACAACCTTCGAAGTGCAAGACAGATGGCGTAACCATGGAGACTGCCTGAGAATTTGTTTAAATCAGAAGGTTGTTTGGTGACTGCCTGGGCTAACTGTCTATATCCCTCATCAAAAGTCCCGTCATAGACAAGACAGTGTTGCATACTTGATTGATCGGCCTAAGAATCAACATAGCCTTCTGGCCAAACCTATAGATCTTTCCATCTCTTGCAGCAAATGTTGCAAGATGTAGATGCTAATCATTTCACTGAAAAACTAGTTGGAAGATTGTCTATTTGTCTTCTTGCTATATTGTTCCTGACTCCTTTCTTTCTTTCCTTTTCTCCTCGCTTCCTCTCCTTTATGCACTCATATTTAACAGTGTCAATGCATGATCCATGTAGCAAAATGCTGTAACAATAGTTGTATTTTTACTCATCAATGCACATTTTCTGTGAACAGTTGTATCAAACTAATTTTGTGAAAATTGCAGGGCTTACACCAAATTACACAGATTGGTTTCCTCAGAGTAGAAGACTTATGGGAGCCAATATTGGAAGGCCTTGATACGTAAGTTTGCTTGTGAACCTGCTATTCCATCTCTTGTTTAAAAAAATTAAAGTCATACCGCAACATTTTAGTTATCATTCGTGAATACGCAACATACTTAGTTTATGGCCAGGCTGTACTTTAGGAGGGTTTGAAATTTGAAATATTGGTGATTTGATATATTTGATCTGAATAATATAGTCTTGAAAAACTGGTGGCCAAGGGGTCAGGGTGGCTGCCTAACACATCATGTAATTTTCGGTAAGGCTTTAAATTTTTAGGACAGATCACACACATATGTCATGATTGTGATGGATTCACAGAGCATGCTGAGAATGGTGAAGACATGAATGCTGCAAAGTGGCATGCTTCAATTTAAAAATTGAAGATAGGGAACATCCATTGAATCTTTTCCCTGGCACAGGCTGGTGTGGTTGGGAAATGAGCTGGGAGACAGACTGGCTGGGTCTGAACCGCAAGTGGGATATTGCACAATAAGGCAGATGTGGTCAGGGCCCTTTCAGATCATGTGTATAGTTTGGAAGAACAGTTAAATCATCATGACCTGGATATTGCACAATAAGGCAGATGTGGTCAGGGCCCTTTCAGATCATGTGTATAGTTTGGAAGAACAGTTAAATCATCATGATCTGGAGAGAATATTGTGGCAGGGAGTGATCAGAGGATCTAGCTGACACTCAGTACTCTGAAGAAAGTCCAGATGGACATATAATCAGACAAAAACTAGTATCATAAGTATTGGGACTCTTCACTGGCTGTTGAGTGTGAAGACAGAATGTATGGGAATGACCTGAGTGCTTTGATGTCATGTCTTGACTCAACTATATTACAACATTTGATCAAATACAACCAAGAAAGGTCTGGCCTATACAGGATGAAACAGCCCTAAATAGTAAACTTTAAAGAAGCCTGCAAGATGTACAGAAGACAGTGCAGTCCATACAGGAACCAAAACTGCAATCATAGGCTGATTCCCAGTGAGTGATAAAAAGAAAATAATATACTCATCTCATCTCAACTCATCTCATTGTTTACATGATTGGCCTCTTCTTTTGGTTCTGTTTGGTCTGTACATCTGTTATGTGGCCAGACATTTAACTTGCTGTTTTCTAATGACATCTAGCGCAGCTGTAACCCCTATTTTTGTCCTGATTTCTTCATTTTTGATTTTCTCTTTTCTTGATACATTGAGTAATCATCTTAGGAATCTCATTTCTGTTGTGATTTTTCTTTTCTCTTTTTCTGTCATTGTCCAGGTTTGGCATTAGTAACAGAGCTGGTAGGAAGATTGTGTTGTAGAGTGCTTTTTAGTATCTTGATAAGTGATTGTTCTTTAGTATTGGTGCCATTTGTCCAATGAGTTGGTTTGCCTTATTGCATCTATTTTCGATCTCGTCTTCTGATTTGCCATTTGATGATATTATACTTCCTAAATACTTGAAGCTCTATACTTGCTTGAGGGCGTGTTCTTTTAGATGCTTCTTTGTTGTTTGTTTTTTTCTTCGTTGGTTATAGTCATTACCTGTTTTACTGATGCTAATTTCTATTATTATTTCTTACACACTTCGATTAGGCTATTTATGTGGAAGAAATATACATTTATTATTAACTGTTTGTCGGTCTCCGTGGCGAAGGGTTACAGACGAGATTCATAATCCTGCATACCCGGGTTCGAAACACAGCAGTACTGGTTTTTTTTCGAAAAAGGTATAGGTGCCGGTCGTTCAGAAAGCAATGGCAAATTACTGAACATAAAACTTGCCCAGGAATCACGAATAACCAAAATGCTGGGGTTGACTGCTACGTCCTGTGAAGGAAATGCAACTAAATTTTAAAATTAACAGTTTGATGTGCATTTTAAACTATAGTCATTATCAAGTGCTTTGCCATCTGGTGTGAGTGATCATTTTTTTCCTCATCTCGCAATCTTAAACAGAATGTATCCATTCATTTGCTGTTTTTCTATACCGTAATGAAAAGCACAATTCTTATCTTGATTTCTTTCTCCATCTCTTTTTTTCCAGAAACATTTCTAGTTATTACAATATGTCCCAGGGCAGGGGTGGGCAAACTTTTTGTGCGGAGGGCCGCATTGACAAACGTGAAGCTATTGGCGGGCTGCATATATATATATATATATATATATATATATATATATATATATATATATATATATATATATATATATATATATATATATGTATATATATATATCCATTTTGTTTACAGCAACCTATCGCAATAAGTAATTATTAATTATTTATAGGTTATTAAGCAGTATAAATAACTAATTATTGCAATTTTATTTTACTTATACACTTATACATTATATTTGACAATATGGACAACAACGTTTATAATTTTTTAACACGATTGTACAACTCGTTATTATAACAAATATTCTTTATTATCTATTAATGGCTTTAATTTAAACACACAGCGACTACATTGTCACTACAGTTGTTGATTTCTAATGAGATGTATGTAACTGCTTGCAATTTTTGACAATATTCTTGAAATCTGGAGCAAGTTTACTTGTTGAAATTCCCATGACAGCATGCAAGTTGCAGTCTGACAATAAAGACCTATTCTTAGATTTGTTGATCTTCAAGCAAGAGAATGCTTGTTTGCAAATGTATGTTGATCCAAATAATGATAAAAGTTTAACTGCAAAGTTTTCCAAGTTGGGAAATGATTCTTGTGATAAAGATCCATAGAAATCCAGCAAACCATCTATTTTGAATTTCTCTTTCATGTCATGATCTGCTTGTAAGTCAAGCAGCTCCAACTGTATGTCCTCTGTGGCTGTATCAGCTTCTGCACTCAAAGGTGAACTGAGAATATTGAACTATGGCTCTAATTTCTTGAAATCTTGGAATCTCCATCCACATTTTTCAATCAATGCATCTAATTAGGCGTTGTATTTTTCAGTCATTAAGAATTGTTTCTTGTTTCAGCAAAGGGAAGTGACAAAATCTGTTTTCACTTGCTTGTCTGGAGAACAGAGAGTTTTGCCTGAAATGATTTTACATATACATACAATTCATGTGCAAACACGCCATTTCCCTGAAGTTTGACATTCAGTTCATTTAACTTTTCCATAATGTCAATGGCAAACATAAAGTCTAACTTCCACTCTTTATTGACAACGTTAGTATTAAAGTCACATGCAATGCCCTTCATCTCCAGGAACATCACTATTTCTTCTCTGAGTTCCCACACTCCTCAACACCTTGCCGAGACTCAGCCATCGAACACTGGTGTGGTTCAGGGCATCAGAATGTTCAGTGTCCAAATCGTCAAGTAATGCCTTGAACTGTCTGTGATTAAGTCCTCTTGATCTGATGAGATTGATGACACTGACAACTAGGTCAATAACATGCTTGATATTCAAAACAGTTTTACAGAGACTTTCTTGATGAATCACACAGTGAAGTGGTAATAATGTGTGGTCTGGATATTCTGCTTTAATCTTATCACTTATCAACTTTACCAGACCTACATTTTTTCCAGTCAAAGCACGAACTCCGCCAGTTGTAACACTTGCCATCTTGTTCCAAACCAACCCAGTTCTTTCAATACAGATAGTAACAGCAGTGAATATATCATGGCCTGTGGTTGTGTCTTTGAGTGACTCAACACTCAGTAACTCTTCAGTGAGTTTGAAAGAAGTGTTTATTCCACGTATAAATATCAATAATTGGGCAGTATCATGTACATCGGTACTCTCATCCAATGCAAGAGAGTACCACAAAAATTGTTTACTTGCATCTTGAAGTTTATGCATCAAATTGTCACTGATCTTGTCAACACGTCTGACCACAGTTCTCCTTGATAAAGTAATGTTATCAAATCTGTTTTTTGTTTGTTCTGGACACATAATGTTTGCTGCTTCTAGCAAACATTCCTTGATGAACTCGCCATCAGAAAATGGCTTGTTCTGTTTTATAATTCTGTGTGACAGCACAAGACTAGCTTCAGTTGCAGCATCTTGAATTGAAGACTGTTTAGTGAAAACAGTTTACTTTTTCTCCAAATTTTTCACCAACTCAAGGCATTTCCTTTCCTTCTCTTCGGTCGTTAAATTGTACTCCTTGAAGACAGCCACTGACTCAAGACACAATAAGCAAACTGATTTGCTACCAACTTTTATAAAACAGTACTTAGTTGTCCATTCATCATTAAAAACACGGCATTCATCTTCAATCTTACGTTTGTTATTGACACTCATCATAACGGTACATGAAATTCTGTAAAATTCAACAAAATAACTTAAAAACGAAATAAAATGTATTATTTCTAAATGTCCTCACGGGCCACATAAAATCACTTGGCGGGCAGCATGCGGCCCGCGGGCCGTAGTTTGCCCACCCCTGTCCCAGGGGTTACGGATGCAGTTCGTAATCCCGCATACTCGCGTTCGATACACAGCGGTGGGTGATTTGGCAGCAGACCCCTTGCGTTGGTTATTTATGAAATGGTATGGGTGCCGGTCGTTCAGACAACAATAGCAAACTACTGAACGTAAACTTGTCAAGAGATCACAACAGCAGAAAATGCTGGTGTTGACTGTGACATCCTGTAAAGGATAAGCAACTTACTTTTTTTTAAAAAATTTGTCCCAGTTTTTTCTTTTCATAGCATGTTCTAAACTATTGACAACCTCTATTTTTTTATTTATCATCATCATAGAGTGCCCTGCCAGCTGACGTAGGCGTTCATGGCTCTCCACAGATCTCAGTCTTTGGTGTTCTGGATCACCTCTGAGGATGATATTCCTCCATGCCACCATCTCAATCCGTCAAGCATCATTTCTCTTGGTCTGCCTCTGCCTCTCTTCTCATCACATGACCAAAGAAAGCTGTTTGTCTCATTCTTATTGTTGTATATAATGTTCTAGTTTCATTAGCCTGTCTCAGACAGTCGTTGTTAGTTACTCTGGCAGTCCAAGGAATTGACAACATGCGTCTCAAGAACCACATCTCTGTTGCTTCTAAGTTCTTCCTAATTTGTTCATTTACATTCCAAGATTCACTGCCATACAGCAAAACTGGTTCTATATAGCATTTCAGCACTCTTTCTTACATTCATTGATAGTGACTTATTACGTAAGATACTCTTCATTTTCTGAAATGCAGCTTTTGCCTACCCTATTATGTTCTTAATCTCTGTTGTACATCTTCCATCTGATGTTATAAATGCCCTTAAGTATTTAAAATTATTTAAGAATTATCCCTTCTATTTCTATGTCACATTTTGGTGTCACAATTTTCTTTGATATCACCATTGTTACTGTTTTCTTGAAATTCAAGGTGAGTCCTTTCTTTGCACTCTCTGTTACTACAATGTCCAACAATTGTTGTAGGTTTGTTGCATTATCTGCCACTAATGCTGTGACATCTGCATAGCATATATTGTTTATATTATAACCTCCGATTAGTATTCCTGACTTCTTTCACTTCACTAAAGAGTAAGAGGAGATCTGGTGGCAAGACACACCCCTGTCGTACTCCTAGCTTTATCTGTCCATAACTGCCCTCTATAATTCCTATTTTAATTGCTGCTACATGGTTCCAGTAAATATTCTTTATTATTCTTAAATCTTTCCCATCAATGTTGATATCTTCCAACAGTTTAATCCGTTCATCATGTTTTACTTTATCAAATACCTAAGTATAATCTATGAAGCACAAATATATTTATACATTTATGATTAAAATGTGTGTTAATGTGGAAATATTTCATGGTTTACCCAGGTTGAAGGTGAACACAAACATTCCAGCCATATCTATTCTTCTGTCCAAAGATCCATTAGATTCAACTAATCCAAGGTAAGGGAGTTAATTATTGAAGAAAATTGAATTTGTATTTCCTGTCTGAAGTTGACATCTGCAGTAGTCAGAAACTCATATGAGAATGTACATGAATTATCAAAGTACACACCACCTTACATTTATGAGGGAGAGTAGAATATAGATTATAAGCAACAAATTTACTATTGTTGCTAACAAAAGGGTAGTAGAAAAACACTTTGTGGTAAGACATTAGCACACCATTGGAATAATATAATATAAAATATAATATAATATAATATAGTATAATATAATATAATATAATATAATATTAGATAAATATTTAAGTATCTAGGCTATACAGTGACATCTGACAAAAATGTGACAGGTTTAGACAGAAAAGAATCACCATATCCAAACATTGTTTTGCAAGAATGAGCATCGTGATGAAGAACATAAATATGACAAGTAAAAAGAAAATATGTCTACTGAGAAGTTGGATATGGTCTGTTCTTCAATATGGATGTGAGTGCTTCAGTATGGATGTGAATGCTGGACAGTGAGTAATGAAGTGGTGAACAAAGCTGGAGGTAGAGGAAATGTAGTTCTTAAGAAGAATGTTGAGAATATTGTGGGCATACAAATAAACAAATGCTGAAGTGTTGAGTGCTGTAGGTAGGTATTACAAGATCACTCACCACAAACATAAAGAAAAGACAAATGACATTTATGGGGCATATTCCCAGAAGAGGTAGACTAGAGAAATTAGTCTTTTTTGGGAAAATACTAGACAAGAGAAGAAGACAGAGAAAGATGTGAATGGATAGTTTAAACAGCTGGGTCACAAATAATGTAAGCAACATCAAATTCATCAAAATTCACTCCCTGACTACTTTAACCAGTGTGTAAGGACTATGCTTAGAGTTTAAGCGAGCGAACAAAAAATAAAACAGGTGAGTCTCTAGCCACTATGCTACCACAGCTCCCCCTGGTGAAATGGGTACAGAATCATTTTCAGAATTGTTGGGGAAATTGGGGAGGAATGCTGGCATTGACTGGGGCCCATAAGGAAAACAAAGACTAGTAACATTGTAACCTCCCATGTGTCACTGGGGTCCATAAAGAAAGCAAAGAATAGTAACATTGTAACCTCCCTTGTGTGTCCATAGACATGACCTAGGAGGGCTGGCATTAGGATGGATACCTCACCCCATAAAACAATTTAGCTACAAAATCCCATCAATAGTGAAGAAATCTAAACAGGTCTTGGTGTGAATTGGTTGACAGCTTGTGCTTCATTGGTAGAAGAAGAGGAAGTTTGTTTGTATGTGTGTGTGTGTGCGCTCGCTTGCTCACTTTGAACTCAAGCGTAGTCCATACACACTACATCTAGTAGTGCTGGACTGAATTTTGCAAGTGGATTGGCTTTCCCTGTTAAAAGTGCCCCTCACCATCAGGGGAACCCACTCTGACTTCAGAGGTATTTAAGTCAAAGATGAGAGGTAAAGATTTTAGCCCAACTGTCCGGTGTAGGGGTTGAACTCCTTGCTTAGGCATCGGCACACCGGTTGTTTTAAGAACACATGTTCTTAAACCTTACCTTACTTGGCATCAGCACACTGGATGTTTTAAGAACATGCGTTCTTATCCATTCAGCCACGCTGACCTCCAGAGAGGAGGAAATGACAAGGAAGGAACCTGACTATCATACCTAATACCATGTATCTGTCATGTACATGACCTTTCCCATTGCCTGTAAGCAATGAAATCTAAGCTTGTATTTCAATCTTCTTCAATAGTTATCAAGCGCCAGGAATTACAGCTGTTGTATGGACTGGTGTTGCAGAGCACAGCAGACAGACTGGCTCCAAGAGAAAATCTGCAGCAATGAAGGATGTCAAAACAGCAGCCTCTAAACCAAAGTGGAACACCAGAGATAAACGGGATGGCAGCAAGGCGTCAAGAAAACAAACAAGCAGTAAAAAATCAGAAGCAGCGACCTGAAATAATACATTTTAATAATTTAATAATAATTAGAATAAACTAATGATTCATTGTTCAAGGCTGATGTTATGCTTCACATTTTTGTGACAGTTTAATATTGAGATAAATTAAAATATGGTTGTACAAAGTGAAACAGGTGATCTTAGCTGGAATAACTATGAAGACGGAAGTAATTCTAATTTCAAAGACAGGTAATCTTTTATTGCAGAATTAAAGTCAATGGTATTATTTTGGGGCAGAAATCTATGTATTTGTGTACATAGATAATATTAGTTGGAAGATAAATAAAGAACAGAATAATACAAGGAAAAACTGCATTTATACAGTGAACAACATCTTATGCAGTAAGTCCCTTGCATGTTATATAGAACAAATTTTGACTTATGGCCAATTGCAAACAAGTAAAGTAAATCTCTTGAACTAACAGGAATGTGGATTTACTGAAGAACGTTAAAAATATATTTGACAGACAAAATGAGTCATCTAAATGTATTGAAAGATGCTAAAACACGAAGACAATTTAGGACAAATATCAGCAGGACTCGGTCACCATTGTTTGGCCACATCACGGCCACATAAGAAGAGAAAAACTGGAACATACTGTAACAGCTAAACAGATATATGTAACGAGAGTTGGAAGGCTGCAGGGAGAGAAAACTCTTAACCGTCTTTCATTGTGGACTTGAGAAATGAGTCGAGTCAAGAACCGAGGTAATTGAACCCGGGGCATTCCCATAAACACTCAGCCATCCTCTTCAAAACCCAGTGAAGAGTTTCAATACTAATGGTGCCCATTGCAATCTGATTATATGTTTATCTTGCTTTACCTCTGACTGACAACTGTTGACCAGGTCCTCTGACCACCCTTGATTTAGGAACCAACATCACAGCATTCGGGGCATTCCCATAAGCGCTCCGTCCCCATCCTCAGCAGCCAGTGAAGAGTTCCAACACCAATAGTACCAGTAGCAATCTGATTATATGTCCGTCTCGCCTTTCCTCAGAGCGTCGAGCGTCGGCCAGATCCCCTCGTCACTTTTCGCTGTCTTTCTTGCCAGACCATGGTGATCCATTTGCTCCTCCGAGGTGTACACGTGCTGCCACAAAGCCGCAACCATGTCTGCCTTGTCATGCATCAATACTCCACCAAGTTTTGCAGAGCCAGCCAATCTGTCCACCTGTTCATTCCCCAGCACACCGGCATGCCCCGAAGAAAAGATCCAGGCGATGCTTGCCATCCGTGACCTCCGAAGTGAAGCAAGCCACTCTGCCTGAAGCTTGGCTGTCTTCACCTTCCTCAGCATGCTTTCTGAGTCAGTTACAATCACGATGTGTGTGTTTGTCGTATTTTCCATTCAGCGGAAAGCTGCACTGACCGCCTCCACCTCCATTCTTGCACCAAATGTCGACCATTAGCTTTTGCTAAGAACCCCCAGGCACTTCTCCTACCTCTCAACAACCACCCTTCTGTGTTGATAATCACATCACCCGAACAAGCATTATCCTGAATTAGTTGCTGGATTTCCACTTCCGTGGCCCCTGCTGGCCACTCTCTGCACTCCCGGCTCAATGTGATTATAACTGCACAAGTCTGACTGCTCCGCTGGCACTCTGACCCACTCCTCTCCTCGCCTAATGTTCTCCAAGGGGCACACCTGTCTGATCGTATGCTCCGCCTGAGCCATCCATGATTTCTCTCTTATCAGTCGCTGACCCTTAACTGCGCCCAGCGCCTCATGCAGTGGGTGGTCTGTGTCTGCAGCTACTCTGAGGTATGCCTTCGCCTGCATCACCTTGAGCCTACCAGCAACAGACAGCAAACCAAGGATGTAACGCATACACACTACTGGGGTGTCTCTGGTGCATCCCAGAATGACCTGTATAGCTTCATTCTGTATGCGCTCTCATTTCACCAGCTTACTCTTTGAGACAGTGAGCAGTCCTAGTCCAAAATCAATCACTGAAAGGATCAATCACCCCTTTGCTGCTGCATTCTCTCTAGACCATAATAGTCCATCTGTTCTTCCGTACTATTCACACACCTCCAAAGAGCCCTCACCACATCTGCCTTATCATGCATCAAATCACCACTTAATGATGCACCAGCCAATCTGCCTGCCTGTTTATTTCCAACCACACCAGAGTGTCCTGGAAAAAAGATCCAGTGAATGCTCACAAAAGTGACATCTGAAACAATGCATGCCATTCTGTATAAAGCATGCCAGTCTTTACCTTTGTCAGCTTGCTTTGTGAATCAGTACAATCACAAAATGCGCATAAAGTTTGTTCTCTAACCAGCGGAAAGCTGTAGTAACTGCCTCCACCTACATTCTCAGACATGAAGCTCTCCTTTACTAAAACATGTGCCATTTATTTTTGCTATGAATCCCCAGGTACTTGTTTTGCCTCTTAACATAGAACCAATAGTATAGTCACATTGCCAAGAGAAATGTCTGCACTGGAATTCATACATTCTGTAGATCACAAGACATGGAGAACCACTATAACTTATGCCTGTAAGGCACATGATGATGGTGCATGTAGCATCATATACACACAATATCCATAATGCCTTTAAAATATTTTAGTATCATTGTTGGCATATGCAAAGAGTTTGAATAAGGACTTGATCAGGCTGTCACCAAGTTAATTTTGAATTTTACCTTTGATGAATAAAACAACCTGTTACCTGAAACGTGAGACCAAAGTAAAAACTTCTCGGTTAGTTGTTTCTTGATTTTGACTGTGTAAGCTTTAAATATATTAATGTTACACATTTACAATGAAAATCATTTCAAAGCTGAACTATTTACGTCTTATACTATTCTCCTCTTAATAGAAATAGACTTTCTTCTAAGTTATGAGTGTAGTTGAGCTAGCAACAAGCTGGCTGACAGATTAGCTGGGTCTACACAGGTGGGTGGGGTAGTGGTGCATGATACAGCAGACGTGGTCAAGGATCTTTGGGATCATGTGTGTAGTGTAGAAAAACCTACAAAAAATGTTTTGGTAGGGAGTGACCAGCGGATCTGGCCGAACACTCAGTTCTCTGAGGAACAGACAGACAGATATATACATAACTAGTACCATTAGCATTGGAACTCTTCATTGGCTGTTGAAGATGGGGACGGGCACGCATGGGAATGTCCCTAGTGCTGTGATGTCAGTTCTTAGCTCAAGCACTATGTGGTAATATATTCAGTAATGTAATGTTATTTGTTCCATTAAAATCAGTGTTATGTGTATTGAAATTTGTAAGGCCAGACACATTTCTGGTTGTGTCACCTTGGATTGCCATATTTTTTAATATGGCAAAAATTTCTGTTTTTTCCATCAACTCTCTTCTCTTTTCTCTCCCACCCCCCCCCCCCCCCACCCCAGCTAAAAATAACGATCATTACATTGTAAATATTAAGTGATTCAGTTTTCATTGTTCATTATAAGTTTGTAACATGTATACAAGCTGTGGATATTTAATTTAGCACTCTATATGCAGCTGTTTCTGAATGTTTAGTTTCACTTTCAACACAAAATATATCAGGTATATGAGATTTGTCCACTTAAACTACCCAGTTTGATGCCTTGTTCATTCTAGTGTTGTATCTTAATTTGTCTCGCCTCTGCTATTTTATCTACCTTTTGTCTCATTGATCTTCTCACACAAGATACCAACTGAAGCATGTATAATTGCATTTCAAATGTCTATATATTAATAGAGCCTAATTCGTGGCTTAGAGGTTAAGACTGTTCTCTGTAATCTCGTATACTCTCGTCGGTTAACGTGATGACGGTAAGAATCAGCAGTGGTTCGAATCGCATTGGTGACTTGCGGGGTATGTGAGCCGGCCGCTCAGAAAGCAATGGCAAACTACTGAGCGTAATCTTGCCAAGAAATCGACATACAGCTGAAAGATGCTGGTGTTGACAGCGATGTCCTGTAAAGGATATGCTAAAAAAAAAAAAAAAATAAAAGATATATGCTATTATTGTGCTTGAAAAGGGCCAATAACAAAATTTGCAGGTATTGATTAATGTTAATAGAAGTTGATGAAAGAAGTAGAGAACACTAGAAAACTTAAAAATGGAAAGCAATAGTAACCATAAGGGCTAATTCAACACCTGAAAAATTGTCATCGTTATTAACTAGCCTACCTGAGTCACAACTAGGGATTGTGGACAGAATGTATCTATTGTTAATTTTCTGATATGTCAGATAACAGTATAATAAAATGATGGTTACATATATAAATAAAATAGGTTTAACTGCAGTAAAACCGGAAATATGAATGAATGGAAAACACTAACTGTAGATAAGCATTAGAAACTTTCGTTTTCCAATGCAGTGAAAGAATTTGGAAGTAGTTTTTTAACATATAAGTAGATTGTATTTGTTATTGTGTGTTGTAAGTGATACTGATGGTAATTTCAATATTGCACTACAGCTGCTGTCTTGATTTGAGGTTTCTGTTTGTTTCTTCATTACATGACATAAGAAATTATCACACCTGTGAGTAAATGCTTTATAAAATGTTTGCTCACAACATGATGTAGTTTGGACAGTCATGACAAAGTATGTTTTGAGTTTAAGTCTTTCACAGCCTGCAAGTACAAAGTAAGGAGGAAAAATCTGAAATCTTACTAGTGCAGAAGCTGTGTCACTTAATGCTTATAATTTCTGGTATAGGCATCTCTTTCTGTCATGACCTGTTTTCTTCACTTGTGCAAGTGGCTGTCTTAATTATTTTGAGGACTGTGATAACATAGTGGCTAGCTTGTTTGTTTGTCTACCTGGCGGTCATGGGGTCAAATTCACACCACCCCGGGAAGGTTAACCCGGTCAACAAATGCCCGCACAAGTCGGATGTGTCGGCCTAATGGCGCAAGAACGCAGCTCTGCTTTAAACAGGCACAACGCAATCACGTCCAAAAAAAAAACAACTCCAGATGAACGCAGAAGAAGAATAAGAAATTCACACCAAGGCAAAGTTTAAAAATTGACCTGCTTCTGTCAAGTATAAAATGGGAGGTAAAGACTGACGATATAATACCCATATCACCCCTCAAGTGCTGATTCATTCATTCAGTGAGTAGCATGTATTTGCAGAACTTAGCTCCCATAACAACCTGCACCCATCTTTTCTTTGGCCTTCCTCTTCCCGGGCATTTAACCCTCCATTATTGTTCTCTCCAAACTTTTGTGATGTTTCAAGTCTATAAAATATGGGGCTAGCACCAAATGCCCAATGCATCTCTAGGTGTGTAACAAGGGTCTGCTACTTGTATTTATCTCTGTGTGTTTGCCAATTCTTTTTGGTGATTTGTGAACTCTTTAACCATGCTGATTTATTAGTGCACTCATATTGAAACCTAAATGCAACGTAAGTCTAAATTAAATATAATAGCAGGGCAAATCAGGCTCTAAGCTTTGTTGCAGATGTATTGGTATTCCTATGGAGAAACTAGGCAGCCTAGAGAGGGATCATGCTACATGGACAACTCATGGTCTCTGCAATTCAGCCTAA
Organism: Cepaea nemoralis; assembly: GCA_014155875.1. Taxonomy (NCBI): domain Eukaryota; kingdom Metazoa; phylum Mollusca; class Gastropoda; order Stylommatophora; family Helicidae; genus Cepaea; species Cepaea nemoralis. Next base: position 10,995 of record JACEFZ010005178.1, on the reverse strand, counting down.
GGCTTTGTGCTGCCCTGCATTACCGCGATGGGTTGTAGTTATGCCATTTTTTAAGCACAATGTAACAGTCTATTGTCTGTCAAGATGGCAAGGTGCCACTGAGTGTCTTCTTAGTCTTCTTACTAATTGTTTTCATTGCACATAAGCAATGTGAATCCTTTCTGGAGTGCGTCCCTGGCTCTGCATATTTATGATTTAACCAGGGAACTTTAGCTGTTGTGCATTTGTTTGTTATTTTATACTTTTATTTACTTTATAATATTCCTGATTTGTTTCTTCTTTTATCTGCATTTTCATTTGTCCTCTGTATTATCTTCTTCTTTGTTTGTTTGCATATCTTTGTTGCAGATCTTAGCATTTACCAAGAATTAAAATAAAAACGATATAAACATCAGTTTGCAATTTATTTTGCTGCATCTTGTCCAATGCATACTGCAGAATTCACACAACAGAAACTAAAGCATTGGGATAAATCCTTCAAGCAGAAATGTACAACACACATATTCACACAGTAATTTGAATTGTCTACCATGGAAATTTTTATCTGACTATCATGTCTTTATTTTTTGCACAAAGTTGGCTTTTCTATATGAATAGCAATGGCTTTCGCAATCTTTAATATTTCTCTATTTTGTGTTGCACAACACACCAGGCGCATTGTCATTGTCAATCACATAACTGGTTTCCAGAAGGTAATTTTACATCGACGATGAGGATGATTTCCTGTGTGGAGGTTTTACTGGATTACCAGTCTTCTTTGTTTATTATTCTGTCTATCCAATTGGGTGTTTGTTCTACCACATTATTGTTCAACTGCTTCTCTGTTCTGCCATAGGTAGACTGACACCTGCATTGAAATCGATACATGCAATCAGATTTGACACAGACACACGTTCTTTCACTGCTAGGGTGGAGATAACGGGCTGAAGTACATAATGTTCGGACCGCTGCAGTGAGTCGGTCCTGTAGACATCACATTCACTCACCTTGCCGTCTTGAGAGACGATAGTTTGTTACACTCATTAAAAATGGCATAATAACTACAATCCATGGCGAGGACCAGAGATTGAATTATACCTCTCCATAACACAAAGCCTGGGCTGAATTGTAGAGACCATGTGTTGTCCATGCAGCATGATCCCTCTCTAGACCTCACTAGTTTATTCCAGAGGAAAGGTAACACCAATACCAAACCATCTGGAACAAGACCAGCTGTCAGATCAGCAAAGCAATGTTCTAACTGTCCGCTGGTCGGAGCTTCGATCATAGGCCAGTTGCCGACTTAGGCTTTGAGTCTGGTCTGCCGCTCCATGACATTGTCTTTAGTTTGCATGTCATGATGACACCAGGATAAGGTTTTTACCTTCCCAATTGCGTTCCACCGCCCGAAGCCGTTGACAAAAAAAAAAAAAAACACACACACACAGAGAGCGGGTAGTACCGCCTACTGTCATACGTTAGCTCAGTCATATCTAAGACCTCACGGTCACTTCCCCACCCCCAATGGTTATTTTGATAAATACATTGAGTTTGGGGTCATGTTTCATTCGGTGTCGGCAGTAGCGCTGTATGAGTTCGACCTTTTGGTTAAGATGATCACAGAGACGCGGGGACGCAATGGGGCGGCTCTGGGAACCGCGAGCCTTTATTAAAAGAACAACAAAATTATGAATGCAATGGAGTAACCGTTAAGGTGTAACGTGTTCTTGAGTATTTCAAATTCCTCTGTCATTGTGTCTGGGTGCATACACAAAAGTGGCTTAGTTCAGACTCTGGCTGAACCAGGAAGATATGCATTATGCACATACATTGTGCTGTCTATTGGTTGTGTCTTGGTTATTCAGATTCACTCAGGGAAAACATTACTTTGAATATACCAGGACTGCTAGAAAATTACTGTAAATAATAGTAGTGCTGTTTTCGTGGCAGTGGGGAATTTCCAACCCTGTCTACTTCCTATGTGAAACATCGGTAAATGTATGTTGTGGGTGTCAGGAGGCACACACCCTGTTTCTTATTGATGACTTCTTACAGCTACAAGTGAATGAAAACTACACATTTTGTAACATAAACCAAATGTAAGTTTCCAGTCGACCACCGAAACTCTAACTTTGTCGCAGCTAGATGTTTATTTAACGGTGCATGTGTTAGGACTGTTTAAAAGCATATTAAGAAATAATGACAAAAACAGTTAAGGGCGCACATTGGGCAACTAATTAGTTTCAAAACATATAATCAGGTCAAACATGGAGAGAAACAGAACAATCACTTTAATGATTGTTAACCACGGGGTATACAATTTGAAAATAAATGCATGAAGGAAAACATAACCGACAGTAAAGTGGGATCCTAAAGAATTACAGTTCAATATAGAAGACCAAAACATAATATACATGTACTTAAATATCTAGTTCAGTCACGAAGGTGGGTGGATGTGAGACACTGCGGGGAAAAAAATGCAAAAGGAATATAGAATATATAGTTTGATCTAACAAAAAAAGAATTCTGCCTGTGTAGATTTTGCCAGTTGCATTATTTCATTCTGAAATATGCACAGTGATTAAACGTGAAGACAAACATAAACAAACATTGGAGAAGTGAGATTACCAGAAAATTACAAGAACCAGCCGGATTGGAGAAAACAATAAACAAATTAGTAAGTTCTGAAAAAAAAAATATAACAGATCACAGAAGACTTGTTAATTGAAAAGAAAAAGCGTGTGCTGTCATGTTTTCATGTCCTCAGTCTTAAAGTTACAAAAGAAACACCAAAGAGTACTATAAGGCAAATTACTGTTTTTTTTTTGGGGTGGGGGTGGGGGGGTGGGGGGGGGGGTGGGGTGTAGTTGACAAACATTTATAAAACCGACATGCACACACTTATCAGTGTAGACACACATGGAATTAAAGTTACAACTGTGGAATGGAATGTTCGGGAAGCTTCACGGCCAGCCCAGGCCGAAATACTTAATGATGATGGGCGTGTTGCAGTGTCAGTGCTTGTATCTCAATCTAGATATGGACATAACAGGCGTTTATAGTGCATGCACAATACAGGAGCTAAAGGTTTTATATACTAATATAGGGTTGCCACAGTCGTTGGCACCTAAAGACTGGATTCAATACTGAGAAATGTTATCTGATATGTATACAAGTGATACTCAATGGTCGTTTGAAGTATAGCCCAAAGACGGTTGATTGCCTAGTCCACTGCCAGATCCGTGATAAGTGTAACTCGGGTATCGTGTAACCACATCACGGAAACTGAACTACACTTAACAGTATATCATACTTTGCGTAGTTTGAATTCGAAGGAAGGATGGGAAATAGATTTTATCCAATGATAACTAGATATTGACGAATGTTATTAAATGGAATAAAATTGAGGAAAATGAACTATTTTATGTAAATAAAAAAAAAAAGGAATAAAAAACTAATTATGGAGGATATGCCGGGTTCTCCTTCGGGAGCCTCGGGTTCGAATCATTGATAAGGTGATGGGTCTTTTTCTGTCTAGCCAGGCGGCCTTAATTCCTCAGGCTCAAGTCACCCCCCCCCCCCCCCCACAAATCCTGTTTTACATAGCAAGGTACTATAGGCAGTGGATGACATTTTGACAGCGGAGAAGAGAAAGACCATAACGTGAATGGATTCAAGATGAGATGTATAATATACACATGACAATAACAGGGGGAAAACCTGACTTACAATGTGACATTTCAGACGACTGTTATGGGGGATCAGTTGTGCACATGACCACCTCTAGATGATGATGATGACTGGGTAGACGAGAGTGTTTCCTGGACATGACAAATGAACTGACAGGTATTGATCGGAACACGTTGAAATAAATTACAAAAGTAGAGATCAGTAGAAATCTGCACTTGTGGGTTCAGATGGATGACAGACCTGGTTAATGATGGTTCTTAGAGGTGTCTTGTTGGTTGAACGCCCAGGTACATGATTTATTCTTTCAGCTATCATCATTTGCAGGATTGAATACCGGCATGGCTGTAGTTTTCACATTTTTATATTGGCTAGTTAAAGTTAGTTGCATGTATTTTACAGGACGTTGTAGTCTGCCCTAGCATTTATTGACTGTCTGTGATTTACAGTGGGTTATAACTAACTAGGGTTAGAATTGAATTGTAAGAAGACACAGATTATGGTCGTCACTGGGAAGAATGAAATACCACAATTTAATATGCAAGTAAATGGGCATATTCTTAAACAAGTGAATCGGTACAGCTATCTCGGAACAGTGATAACATCTGATGGGAGATGCCTTGTAGAGATTAAAACAAGAATTGCCATTGCGAAGGTAGCCTTTTGTAAGATGAAAAACATATTGACCAATTAACAGATATAAATTGAAACGAGATAAAGAGTGTTGAAGTGCTACATAGAACCTGCACTTTTGTATGGATGTGAAGTGTGGACAATGAGCAGACAAGCTGAAAAACATCTGATGGCTGTGGAAATGTGGCTTCTGAGGAAAATGCAAAGAATACCATGGACAGACAGAAAAACCAATGAACAAGCCCATTCAAGAAACAAATGAAGATCGTAAACCGATTAGAGACATTAGACGTAGACAGTCAACATTTTTTGGGCATTTTATGAGAAGAAATTAATTGGAGAACTTGGTGACAGCTGGCAAGATCGAAGGGAACAGACCAAGGGGAAGACCGAGAACTAAATACCTTGATGGCTTGGCCACGTGGCATGGTCAAAATAGAAACACGGAGCTGATCCACGACTCTGGTGATCGAGTGAGATGGCAAAACATGACCGCCCGCGCTTATCGGCATGGCACATGATGGATGGATGTGATTTACATGGCAATTTTACGTCTAATAGTTCGTTATTGTCTGAACAGCCTGAAATGGTACCTGGACCTGTAATTGGGAGTCAAGGCTTCCGGCGTGATACTGACCATGTCACCTAAAGATATGGGCCTATCACTAAATGCCCAATCGGCCTTCAGACTTGTTCACGGGTCTAGTTTCTTGGAACACGCATCAGGTCCACAACAAGGATACAGATGAGTGACTTTTATATTTATACTTCCATGTAGTTGTACCGGTGTGTGTTTGTGGTTTGTGTGCTGACACAACGGGGATACAGATGAGTGACTTTTATATTTATACTTTCATGTAGTTGTACCGGTGTGTGTTTGTTTGTGTGCTGACACAACAGGGATACAGATGAGTGACTTTTATATTTATACTTTCATGTAGTTGTACCGGTGTGTGTGTGTGTGTGTGTGTGTGTGTGCGCGCGCGCGCTGACGAAGGCTATGGCCGCAACGTCCATTTTGTTACTTGTGATCGTAATCTTGTAATGCTTACCGTCTCTCTCTCTCTCTCTCTCTCTCTCTCTCTCTCTCTCTCTCTCTCTCTCTCTCTCTCTCTCTCTCTCTCTCTCTCTGTGAGAGGGAGAGATTCACTTTACTTACATGCAACAGTATACTCCCCAAGAAACTTAACACTGAGTGTCTGAACGCGGAAGACATATGGCCCACAAACGGCGTCATGTCCCATCAACGGAAATATTTAGGCCAGGGGTGGCCAACCTTTTCAGCAGGCGGGCCAAATTTCAGAAATATTATATCCAGCCGGGCCACGAACCTTATTTTGTTTTGTTAATTAAAGTAAACGCGCAAGCGTGCTACATCTTCGACCACATCGTCTCTTCTCATTCCGCGGGCCGCAATCTGACTCCCGGCGGGCCGCATGCGACCCGCGGGCCTCGTGTTGGCCACCCCTGTTTTAGGCATGTTACATTGACAGTAGTTTGGACAGAACAGTGATGGAAGGCGTGGCTCCTAGAACAGGAGGCAGAGGTCGAACGGCATGAAGACAGATACAGGACATTGTAGACACCATGGGCGTACAAGTGAATGCGGCAGAACTGACAATGGGTCGGTAGTTCATCTGTACGCCAAAAACAATTGTATTTACCAATGCACATGTAGGTGCCAGTCTACAGAGCGGCAGTTGAACAAAAGAGTTGCGGAACACAATGGGTCGACAAGATACTACACACAGGCGAGGGAAGCCTAGTGCGACCGACACACCGGAAGCTTCCCGCTTCATCAATTGCTAGGCACATGCTCGAAAGCGGTCATGTGATTGACAGAGACAGTGCCTTTCGCGTGTTGTTTAACACACAAATATTCGCTTGTTAAAATTTGTTGAAGCCATAATGATTAATCTACACAAGCCAGCTTTGTGCAGACAGAAATATATGTTAGTCAGTTTAAAATTACTGTGATAGACAATTGACATTACTGTACGAACATGTGTATATTTCAGCTTGAAGGATTTATCTAGTTATTTTACTTTATGTTGTGTGAATTCTGCAGTATGTACCTGACGAGATGCAGCGAAATATGCCAGGCAATAAATCGTGCAATCTATTGTTTGTATCTTCGTTATTCAAAGTCGATAGACTGTCGGTGATGAGAGCGTCGTTCTGCAGAGAAACTGCAACATGATGATGATAGGTGTGGCCTCAGGTCTCTACTCTTTCCTGTACTTCTACGAGAGTCAGTCAACCCCCGTAAACGTATTCCTCGTGATATTTCAGTGACCTCGAGAGTTCCACATTAATTGATATTCCTTTACACATAATTCAGAAATCACAGAGCTTCGGTAATCAACAACTAAATTGCCGTTAATATTTCTCCTTTGATAGCGCGGTTCCCTGACTGTAAAGACCGGATGCGTTTTTGTTATATTTCTGGTTATAACCGGAACTCAACAGCTACGGGTCAGCCCGACTTCCAGAGGCAAAGACGAGAGCTGTCCAGAGATGAAGGTAACGTGGGAAATTTATAACTAAATTACCTTTTTTATTTCATCCACAAAAAAAAACAAACACATTCGATGCCAAACAAAAAGTAGGTTTGTATCAAACGTATATGGATGGCTGAAAATTGGGAGTAAGGGTGTGTTGATATGGTAGTAGAGATAGCGTATTATATATCAAAGGGGGTTGCATAGGGAAAATTACTGTATACAATCCATTGGCAGATACGGAAAAATCGCTTAATATATAATAATACTATAAATCATTCCATGATATTTAATAAGTTTAAAGGGACGTTGATTGAATGTTGATAGCCGGTTACGTAGGCAGGAAAGACAACCCAGTGGGTTGATAGATGAGTGGATTGGCTGACTAAATGCTTCTCGTACAAGTATGGAAGAACTAACAATTTTATATATTTTTTATTATCTTGCTGTGAACTTCAGCATAGTCCATGCATGTGTTACCGTTTCTAGTGCATCGGACTGACTTTTGCTTGTGGATTAGCTTTCCCTATGACCACTGGGTCTCTCTGGTCTAGGGGTTACACGACTTTCTCCGTAATCCCGTATACTCTCGCGAGTAACGTGACGTGCGCAAGAATAGGTAGCGGTTCTCTCCGCGTCGGTAACTTACGGGGTATGCGAGCTGGTCGCTCAGAAAGCAATGGCAAACTACTGAGCTGTATGTTGATTTCTTGGCAAGATTACGCTCAGTAGTTTGCCATTGCTTTCTGAGCGGCCGGCTCACATACCCCGTAAGTTACCGATTCGTTCGAACCACTGCTGACTCTCACCGTCATCACGTTACCGATGAGAGTATGCGAGATCACGGAGAAAAGTCATAACCTCTAAGCCACGAAGCCGGCCGAAGGACACTGGTAAGAACAAAACTGACCCTAATACGCGTATATGGACGCCGGTCATGTTCAAAACGTGCGAACGCAAAACCACTTGATGAGCAAGGTCAATTTACCTAGCTAAGACAATAAGGTCTCATAGCTTGATGTAAATTGTTGCCTTCGTGACCTATATTTCATGTCGAACATTTCAGGATACGCACCCAAAAGACTGATATGACGCTTGTGAACATGTTATTAATCCGTTACAGATGTGTAAACCGACATTTGCTAACATAATGTGGTGGTTTCCACTTGCTCTCCGCGTTAACGTGGATGGTGTGTCACCTCCGTCTTTGACAGCGAATGTCGGCTGTCAGGATAAGTTGGGCGACCGGAACTGCTGAGCCGCTAAATGGATTGCATGTCCTTTGCAGGACATCGTAATCAACCCCTGATTGATATTCTAGGCAATTTTACGTACCGTAGTTTGCCATTGCTTTCTGAACGAGAAGTCAACGCAAGTTCCAAGTGACCGGTGTGAGATATACCTTTTACTCTACCATCAGCGCATCAGAAGTTTAAGAGCTAGAGCGCACTTATCCTCTTGGCCGCATCCACTGCTCTGCTTAAGTGCAGGGGTGTCTCATTACTCCGCTAGATTCTCTATGCCCTTGAAGTGGGTTTTCCACATTCTTCTACATTCCTCGTCTTCTACCATTTGGAGGTGGAGTGGTAAACTTCCCTTCTTTCAGCTGAGATAGTGCTGATATTTGTCATGTTCTTTCCGCTGAGACAGTGCTGACAGATGTCATGTTCTTTGAGCTGAGACAGTGCTGACATTTGTCATGTTCTTTCAGCTGAGACAGTGATGACAGTTGTCATGTTCTTTCAGCTGAGACAGTGCTGACATTTTTCGTGTTCTTTCATCTGCATTTGTCATGTTCTTTCAGCGGAGACAGTGCTGACATGTGTCATGTTCTTTCAGCTGAGACAGTGCTGACATTTATCATGTTCTTTCAGCTGAGACAGTGCTGATATCTGTCATGCTCTTTCAGCTGAGACAATGCTGACATTTATCATGTTCTATCAGCTGAGACAGTGCTGACATTTATCATGTTCTTTCAGCTGAGACAGTGCTGACATGTGTCATGTTCTTTCAGCTGAGACAGTGCTGAAACTTATCATGTTCTTTCAGCTGAGACAGTACTGACATTTATCATGTTCTTTCAGCTGAGACAGTACTGGCATGTGTCATGTTCTTTCAGCTGAGACAGTGCTGACATTTATCATGTTCTTTCAGCTGAGACAGTGCTGAAATTTATCATGTTCTTTCAGCTGAGACAGTGCTGACATTTATCATGTTCTTTCAGCTGAGACAGTGCTGACATGTGTCATGTTCATTCAGCTGAGACAGTGCTGAAATTTATCATGTTCTTTCAGCTGAGACAGTACTGACATTTATCATGTTCTTTCAGCTGAGACAGTGCTGACATTTATCATGTTCTTTCAGCTGAGACAGTGCTGACATGTGTCATGTTCTTTCAGCTGAGACAGTACTGAAATTTATCATGTTCTTTCAGCTGAGACAGTACTGACATTTATCATGCTCTCCAACTTCAGGTAGTCTCCGAGGTGAAGTGGTTACGCCGCCTGCTCCTCGCTCCGAAGGTTGTGAGTTCGGTCCGGGCCACTACGTTCAAATCACGAGTGCATTTTTCTCGGAGACTCGCGGGGGTCATCGCTGGAGCTACGGAGTTCATGCTTTGTGTGACGGTTTCGGCAGGCCGCCCTACGGAAAGAGATCGAGCCATATGGGATAAACGCGGTGCAATGAAGTCGATGCTCCTGCTCTTTAAACCTTTTTTTTTTAAAAAATCCAATACTCCAGATTACCCACGGGCGTATCGTCATCATCAGCGTCGTCATCGCCACCACCATCATCAAAATCCAATACTTCAGATGACCTATGGGCGTATCGTCATCATCGGGATTATCATCAACACCATCATCATTAAAATCAATCTGCAAACTGGTCTAGCCATCCTTTGATTCGCTGCTCTGCTGGCTACTATTATTAGCAACAACTCGCTTTAGGTGCTTTACCTCTGTCAAAGACTGTCTCGACGTCTTTACATACCTTTACATACCTTACATACCTCTTCTTTTGTTCCTTGACCTTTTTGTGTGTGCAATGTTACGTTCAGTAGTTTGCCATTTTTGTCTTATCGAGAAATAACGCTGTGGTCCAACAATGCAAGTGTAGGGGTTGAACCGCCTACCTCACGATAACTAAGCTGGAAGTTTAAGAGCGAACGTTCTTATCCGGTCGACCACTTTGACAATTACCTAGAAAACCAACCTAGGGCTGATAGCCAGCGTCCTGCACAAGACATGCAACATGTTTTGGGTTTAAATTTTGCAGGAATATTTTCAGTGAGGACCCCCCAGCGACCCAAATCAAGATAAACCCGGGGGGGGGGGTGTGTTTTTTGGGGTGGTGGGTGGGTGCGCCGGCGTATGTGCGCTTGAGCGTGCGTGCGTGCGCGCGGTGTGTATGTGTGGTATTCGAGTTTTATCCGTGGTCTTTAAGAATTTTTCCCCGCTAATTCTTGCCTAAACAGGGACGAAAGTAATGATCGTTACAAATATAATAATATATAATATATATATATAAATTTTTTTTTTTTTATCCCAGGAATGGGCCAATCTAAAACCCAAACAAGTATATTACTTTAACATTTCATTCAACATTAATCCTTCCCTCAGAAGATAATTAGGGGTCCATCGCCAGGCCGATACAACCCCACAAGTCAAGTTTATTCATTTAAATCAATTCTAATTTCCCCCCCCTTCCCCGGAGAAATTATTTGGGGGCCATTCCGGCCAGATTTTAATCGGACTAGTCACCCGCAAAATAAAAACTGCCCAGGTTTTTCCTCCGGCTTAAATTTTAAAGGGGTTGGAATGATCTTTTGGGTATTATTTAGGGTTTTATATTTTAATAAACCAAAACAAAAAGAAAACGGACTTAAAATAGAAAAGCCCCAAAAAATCAGCTTTTTCCCGAGAGAAGAACCATTCATCAGTTCCCCTTTTTACCTTGGGTGTCGAGGTGAAGTATGAACGCGAGAGAGTGGCCCCCTTAGGGCTTTTGTTTGATATTCCCAGAACTTTTATTCCCCGCGTCCTCGTTTACGTATGGCCCCTTTCCCCTGCTTCCTCTGGTGTAATCATTTCTGTTGGGTATACGTTGTTGGAACCTTGCATGGCTGTGATGAACTCTTACAACCGTCACATCGCGGTTTAAAATTCCTCGCATACCCCTCTAGTTACAACCCCCC